>CM042400.1:23881576-24414076 GCA_023634145.1 Thymallus thymallus
GTGGCTGGGCGCTGAGCATTAGGATCAGTGCCATGGCCCCACCATGGCCATTATGGCAGACGGATGTCTCCCTGATCGCCCCTTCCTAGCCGCGTGGCCCAGGGGCAGGGCAGCCAGTCTCCGCCTCAGCCTCTCACAGCACGGCGCTGGGAGCCACTAGGACTAATGCTACGGCCTTAGGATGAATAAGTATGCTGTGAACTGGTAGAGCTAGATACTATAACTGCCTGCTACAGGGCCCTGTGGTGTCTGGCTGGCTGGTATCTAGTCTACTCTGCCCTGCGCTCCCTCCATACTCAAATAGAGGCTATTTTTCACATATTACAGATATAGATATAGACATACCATGCACATAACACCTTTTACAATGGCCTCTGTGTGTGAAAAGACTCAGTCACACACATACATATGCACCCACACACACCTCCAAACACCTCTAGCAGTCCTTTCCCAGAGTGGAGAGGTTCTTCCCCTCTAAGCTGAGTTATTTAACGGCAGCTCTTGAGTGATTATGTGCTGCTGAATTAAACATCACAGCTAGGCCTCAGCCCCTGGCTCTCACACACGAACACACACACACACAAAAACACACTAACGCACATCTCTCTCTTCCTGTTCTTCAAAAGTTCCAGCTCTTTCATATGCCGCCTGGAACCCATAGGTTGGTACAGTAGGTACATCAGGGGGAAACACAGGCCTACAGTAGTGGGGAGGAGAGCGCCAGATAGATACAGTAGTGGGGAGGAGAGCGCCAGATAGATACAGTAGTGGGGAGGAGAGTGCCAGATAGATATTGTAGTGGGGAGGAGAGCGCCAGATAGATACAATACCTGCTGCCTTCTGTTCTGGACTTGGGGACTGTGAAGAGACCTCTTGTGGCATGTCTTGTGAGGTATGCATGGGTGTCCGAGCTGTGCGCCAGTAGTTCAAACAGATAGCACGGTGCATTCAACATGTCAATACCTCTCATAAATACAAATAGTGATGAAGTCAAACTCTCCTCCACTTCAAGCCAGGAGAGATTGACATGCATATTATTGATGTTAGCTCTTTCTGTACATCCAAGGGCCAGTGGTGCCCTGTTCTGAGCCAATTGCAATTTTCCTAAGTCCATTTTTGTGGCAGCTGACCACACGACTGAACAGTAGTCCAGGTGTGACAAAACTAGAGCCTGGAGGACCTGCCCTGTTAGTAGCTTGGTAGAGCAGTGGTAGAGTAGTGCTTTATTATGGACAGACTTCTCACCATCTTAGCTACTGTTGTATCAATATGTTTCGACTATGACAGTTTACAATCCAGGGTTACTCCAAGCAGTTTAGTCACCTCAACTAGCTCAATTTCCACCTTATTTATTACAAGATTTAGTTGAGGTTAGGGTTTAGTGAATGATTTGTCCCAAATGTTTTAAATATTTATTCCTTGCCACCCACTCTGAAACTAACTGCAGCTCTTTGTTAAGTGTTGCAGTCATTTCAGTCGCTGTAGTAGCTGACATGTGTAGTGTTGAGTCATCCGCATACATAAACACACTGGCTTTACTCAAAGCCAGTGGGATGTCGTTAGTAAAGATTGAAAAAAGTAGGGAGCCTAGACAGCTGCCCTGGGGAATCCTGATTCTTCCTGGATTACGTTGGAGAGGCTTCCGTTAAAGAACACCCTCTGTGTTCTGTTGGACAGGTAACTCTTTATACACAGTATAGCAGGGGGTGTAAAGCTAAAACACATACGTTTTTCTAGCAGCAGACTATGATCAATAATGTCAAAAGCCACACGGAAGTCTAACAAAACAGCTCCCACAATATTTTTTTCTCTCAGCCAATCATCAGTAATTTGTGTAAGTGCTGTGCTTGTTGAATGTCCTTCCCTATAAGCGTGCTGAAAGTCTGTTGTCAATTTGTTTACTGTAAATAGCATTGTATCCAGTCAAACACAATTTTTTCCAAAAGTTGACTAAGAGTTGGTAACAGGCTGATTGGTCGGCTATTTGAGCCAGTAAAGGGGGCTTTTTCTATTTTTAGGTAGCAACATTTATTTTGCTTCCCTCCAGGCCTGGGGGCACACACTTTCTAGTAGGTTTAAATATAATATAATATAATATGGCAAATAGGAGTGGCAACATTGTCCGCTATTATCCTCAGTAATTTTCCATCCAAGTTGTCAGACCCCAGTGGCTTTTTATTCACCTCTTCCACACTCACTTTACGGATTTCAAAATTTCAACACTTGTCTTTCATAATTTGGTCAGATACACTTGGATGTGTAGTGTCAGCGTTTGTTGCTGGCATGTCATGTCTAAGTTTGCTTATCTTGCCAATGAGAAAGTCATTCAAGTAGTTGGCAATATCAGTTGGTTTTGTAATGAATGAGCCATCTGATTCAATTTTGCTTTTTTCCCAAAAATGTAATTTAAGGTGCTCCAAAACTTTTTACTATCATTCTTTATGTAATTTATCTTTGTTTCATGGTGTAGTTTCTTCTTCTTTTTATTCAGTTTAGTCACATGATTTCTCCATTTGCAATACGTTTGCCAATCGGTTGTGCAGCCAGACTTATTTGCCATTCCTTTTGCCTCATCCCTCTCAACCATACAATGTTTAAATTCCTCATTAATCCACAGGGATTTAACAGTTTTTACAGTCATTTTCTTAATGGGTGCATGCTTATTAGTAACTAGAATAAGCAATTTCATAAATGTGTCAAGTGCAGCGTCTGCTTGCTCCTCATTACACACCACTGACCAACATATATTCTTTACGTCAACAACATAGGAATCACTACAAAACTCTCATAGCAAAGGGTCTGAATACTTATGTAAATACTTTTTCTGTTTTTGTTTTTTCATAAATTAGAAAACATTTAGAAAAACCTGTTTTCGCTTTGGCATTATGGGGTATTGTGTGTAGATAAAAATACAACAATTTGGAAAAAGTCAAGGGATCTGAATACTTTCCTAATCCATTGTATATACCCCCGAGAGTGCCTTACAGGGGAAAGGGCTCATAGGAGACCCCCCGCCACCGACCACTCCCCCCCACCCCCTCCTGCTGAGCCTCCTCCCATGCCTTCCTCACACAGACCTGGGTGGACACGGCTGAACTGGCCAATTCGCAGCAAGACACTCCCTGAAACTGGCACGTGCCCTTGGATTGGTACACACCCCCGGGCGCCAGGAACACCATGGCAGGGATGTGGTGGAGCGAGAGGGAGAGGAGGAAGAGAGGGATGGGAGAGAATGAGGGAAGGAGAGGGGGGCGGAAGGCAAAGAGCGCTGACACCAGACACCCAATTAGAGTGTCTATACTGAGAGCATTTAACAAAGGCTTTTTGAGAGCGGATCCAGAGAGAGAGGGAGATGGGTTCAACAGGGACTCCTCCACTACCTAGACAGGAGCTGGCTGCGAGGTGTTTACTCCATTTTAGGTTGTTTGATGTGGAGTGTTGTTTGCCTCTTTATGCCGGTGTGTGAGTGTGTGTGTGTGTGTGTGTGTGTGTGCGTGTGTGTGAGGGCCTGTGTGTTTTTGTGTCTTAATGTGTACAGCAGCAGCAACATTAGCAGCCACCCCCACACTCCCAAACACACCCTTTGGTGGTGAGAGAGCGACAAAACATTCCAAACAAAAGAATAAAGGAGAAGTCTTGTGGCTGTGGAGCTGTGGAGCTGTGGAGCTGTGGAGGTGAACGTACAGCACCACAGAGGCAGTTGACCTTGAAATGAGCAGCAGTGTTTGGGGACAGCCAGAGAGGGAGGCAGGTAGAGAGGTAGAGAGGTAGAGAGGGAGAGAGGGAGAGAGAGAGAGGAAGGCAGGGATGGTGGAAGAGAGAATGGGGGGTATGTAGGGCGGGAGAGAGGGAGAGAGGGAGGGACGTAGGGAGAACGAGAGATAGAGAGGGAGGAAGGCAGGGAGGGAATCAGTGAGGAGGGAGAGGGGAAAGAAGGCGAGGGAGGGAGTGGTGCGTTTAAGAGCTTAACCCCAGTGCCAGGGGCCAGGAGGCTGCTTAATGACGGACACACCATGCCATCCATCACCATGCCACCGCCAGGGCAACTGCCCCAGCACAGCCCTCAGAGCACAGCCGTAATCACCTCTCACACCTACGCACACCAACACACACACACTGCACATTGGTTTACACACACAGACCAGCACGCACACACTTTCAACTGCTAAACACACATGGTAATAAACACAGCCCAGGTTTAAGTGCAGGGTGTTAATCACTTAACGGCACTCTCACACAAACGTAATAACTCACACAGACACTGTCCAGCATACAGGAAGAGGTAGATTTTAGAGAATGTATGTTTGCATATCACATAAACAAATACTTCCGTATTATTTTTCTCACACATGAATATACATATACTAAGACACTAATATCTGTATGCAGTACATCCCTCATGCATTTTCACATCCTCAAAACAAAATGTGGAATTGACGTTGCACGTTTGTGACAACACAATCGAGTGTTCCAGTTTCCCTCATATTCTGCATTGAAATGGATGTCCCTGTAGTGGGCTAGTTAAATGCTTTCCTTAAGGAGCATAGCCACATATGTCTCTGAAGCGGTCTCTCCTCCCTAGCCTATTTCCCTCCATCCTCTCCTCCTCCTCCTCCTCCTCCTCCTCCTCCTCCTCCGAGGACCTGCCTTCCCCCTCTATCTGTGTATATGTCTACTGTCTGCCTGCTGCTAGCCTCCCTCAGCTTTGAAGTCGTTCCCCTCCGTGCGGCTGGCTGCTTTATCTTGTTCCTCACTAGGTTTCCCCCATCAGTCCTCAGCTCCTCCACGTCCCACCAATCCTCCTCTTCTTAATTAAGATCCTTTCATGTTAATGGCTGTTCTTATCGCTCCAGTGCTACGCAGCTCATTGTAAGAGAGAGGCCTAGCTGCAACAGTAACGTTATGCCAGGCAGCACTGGGCCTGGAGCACCCCAATCTCCTCTCTCTCCCCCTCTTCTCTCCTCTCCTCTCCTCTCTCCTCTCCTCCCTCCTCTCTTCCCTTCCTCCCTCTTCTCCTCTCTCCTCCCTCTTCTCCTCTCTCAGCCCCACTCTCCTCCCTCTTCTCCTCTCTCAGCCCCCCTCTCTCCTCCCTCCTCTCTTCCCTTCCTCTCTCTTCTCCTCTATCAGCCCCCCTCTCTCCTCTCTCCTCTCCTCTCCCAGCTCCCCTCTCTCCTCTCTCCTCTCCTCTCCCAGCCCCCCTCTCTCCTCTCTCCTCTCCTCTCCTTAACGAGGTTGCGGTACCGTGTTGGTGGTGACGGCTACATGGAGACAAGCTTAGCTGAGAAGAGAGGAGAGTGGGGGTGGGCTGTGACAGAGGTCACTAGGGGTTGCAAGCCCATGTTACAGATTACAGGAGTGTTTCAACCAACGGACAAGCACTGTGGTGTCTGCATCTGTCTGCCAGAGCCTGTTGAGAGCCCTGGGTCTACAGTACATGGACTGTCCTGGTAGGAGCATTGTCCGACTCTGTAGTTGTAACCCTGATAATGAGGCTCTGGCTGCCTCCTAAATGGCACCCTATTCCCTACATAGTGCATGAATTTTGACTAGAGCCCTATGAGCCCTAGTAGTGCACTATAAAGGGAATAGGGTGCCATTTGGAGCCTAGGCTCTTTCTCCGTTGCTGTAGCTGTGGCAACATGCCTGGCTGAGCTCTACTGTACAGCAGTGGGGTGTAGACTGACTCCAGAGCAAGGTAGTGGTGCTGAGGCTGAGCTGAGCGTAGGAACATTGCCTTCCATGTGTGTGGGTGCCAAAGAAACCTGTTGCCTGGCTACAACTGTACCCTGGTCTTACGGTAGCGTGATGATGTGTTTTTGGTTTGTGTGTGTGTTGGTGGGGATTGTGTGTGTGTGTGTGTGTGTGTGTGTGTGTGTGTGTGTGTGTGTGTGTGTGTGTGTGTGTGTGTGTGTGTGTGTGTGTGTGTACGTACGTGCGCGTTTACATGTGTTTGTGTGTGTGTGTGCAGGATGTGTGTATGTGTGTGAGTGTGTGCGTGCATGTATGCACGTGTATGCGGGTGTGTGTGCATGCATGTCTGTGTGTGTGTGTGTGTTCGTGTGTTCACCACCCCCTCAGTAGACCTGCCTCCCTGTGACTGCCTCCCCTAGCCTCCATAGGTAATTTACTCTGTAACATCCATCCATCTGCTGTGGGGATGTTCATCAGGATACACATTAACACAACAACATAACAACTCTGGCTACAAATACATGATGCGTGCATTTTGCTTTTACTCCTGAGGTACTGACCTGTTGCACCCTCTACAGCCACTGTGAACATTATTTGACCCCGCTGGTCATCTATAAACATTTGAACATCTTGGAGAAAGATCTGGCCTCAACGGCCATGAATTGTTATAATCTCCACCCGGCACAGGCAGAAGGGACTGGCCACCCCTCAGAGCCTGGTTCCTCTCTATGTTTCTTCCTAGGTTTTTGCCTTTCTAGGGAGTTTTTTCTAGCCACCGTGCTTCTACATCTGCATTGCTTGCTGTTTGGGGGTTTAGACTGGGTTTCTGTATAGCACTTTGTGACATGGGCTGATGTTAATAGGGCTTTATAAATACATTTGATTTGATTTGATTTGATTTGATACCACTTGGACGTGCACCATCTCTACCTTGGAGCCTCCCACGCTAACAGATTGTGTGTTGGGTATTGGAGTTGTAGCATGTCCCGCATCACACACAAGCATACTGTATGCATACCACACACACACACACACACTCCCACACACACACTCCCCCTCCACACACACTCCCCCTCCACACACACACACACACACTCACACACATACACTCCCCCTCCACACACACACTCACACACACACACCCTCCACATACACTCCCCCTCCACACACACTCACACACACACACACACACACCCTCCACATACACTCCCCCTCCACACACACACACACACACTCACACACATACACTCCCCCTCCACACACACACTCACACACACACACCCTCCACATACACTCCCCCTCCACACACACTCACACACACACACACACACCCCCTCCACATACACTCCCCCTCCACACACACACACCCCCTCCACACACGCTCCCCCTCCACACACACACTCACACACACACACACACCCCCCCTCCACATACACTCCCCCTCCACACACACACACCCCCTCCACACACGCTCCCCCTCCACACACACACACACACACACACACACACACACACCCTCCACATACACTCCCCCTCCACACACACACACACACACCCTCCACATACGCTCCCCCTCCACACACACACACACACACCCTCCACACACACTCCCCCTCCACACACACACACTCCCCCTCCACACACACACACTCCCCCTCCACACACACACACACTCCCCCTCCACACACACACACTCCCCCTCCACACACACACACTCCCCCTCCACACACACACACTCCCCCTCCACACACACACACACACACTCCCCCTCCACACACACATACTCCCCCTCCACACACACATACTCCCCCTCCACACACACACACTCCCCCTCCACACACACATACTCCCCCTCCACACACACACACACACACACACACATTCCAGCAATCGGATCCCACTCCACCTCTGTGGAAATGTACAGCTGGAAAGCGGCCCTGTAACCCGCATGGGAAACAAGCAGGAAAACAACCAAAAGACTACATTACACAATTAATCAATAAGTTAATGAGATCTCATTTTCTCTGCAAAACAGTATCCAGGAAAAAGTTTCCCCCTCAGCTTTTTTCCTGTTTCCTTTGGAGAGAAACAAACTGGTGATATTACACAGAGGAAAAGAAAGCAGCCAGCAGGAAATTAAATTAAATGACCATCCTGATAGATTTATGTGATGCTTTACATTCCCATTGTGTTGTTTCGTTGGTGGCTGAGAGGAGGAGGGACTAAGTGGGCAGAGAGCTGCTAAATGCATTGTAAAGGCACTCTGAGGAGAGAGGGGGAGAAGTTACAGTTACGCTGCCTCAGTCCCAAATGGCACTCTATTCCCATTAGGCCCCGGTGGTCAAAGTAGTGCACTACATAGGGAGTAGGGTGCCAATTGGGACACAACCACCGCTGGCTCACGCATGGATTTTACAACTCATAGCAGCACATTCATAATACTAAAGACTACTGTAGCTAGCTGTAGCTGGCTCCGCAGATTACTGTTGTTTGGATGAGCTGTAAGGCTGCCAGCCAAATGTTCCCTTTCATTGTAGAGCAGGGACCAATGTGTCTGTGTGCTAAGCTAGGGAACAGCAGCGTGTGCCTTTATGTGTGGGTGGGGGTCTAATGCAGGCGGGCCTGCTTTGTGGATGGGAGTTATGTTTTGTGTGTGTGTGTGTGTGCGTGCGAGCTTACATGTCTGCGTGTGTGTTTCTGTGTGTGTGTGCCTTCCCCAATGTGCTCATGAGTGCGTGCAGTGGCCTTTTATTCGCCCCTATCGTGCTAGTTAAGGATTGAGGGCATGGCCTGGCGATTACCACAGCTGGGGATGCCATCTGGGGGCATCACACACCCGCCCACCCTGTCACCATGGAAGCGGGGCACAGCCGTCTCAGGGTGTTGACTCCAATGGTAGGGGGCAGGGACAACGTTTAACACAGAGGAGATAACACACCTCAATGTCCAGCTGTGGTAGTGTGGTGGGGTGTGGTGGGGTGTGTGGGGTGTGTGGGGTGGGGGCCACAGACAAGACTGGTGTAACATAGATTAAATATCCAGATACCAGTAGCACTACAACACAGCGTACAGACCTATCGAATAATAGGTCTCTATTCTGAGACCTTTTGTCCCACTAGGAGCTCAGTCAACTAACTCAAGGAAATGACTCTGTAATAACAACCATTGGGGAGGAGGTTAGAGAATATGTTTCTTTTGTTTTGAATGCTAGTGTGTGCGTGCGAGCTTACATGTCTGCGTGTGTCTGCGTGTGTGAGATCATTCCAACACTAGTCGGCCCTATGCACAAAGCACTGAACATGGCTTATGTACAATACACACTGTTAGCAGAATTTAGAGGGAACCTGTGCAGGTCAGAATGGACTATTATGCTGTACTGTTTATTATCCCTGGTGTATCAATCTCCCCTCCCTCCATCTATATAATCCCTGGTGTATCTCTCTCCCCTCCCTCCAGCTATATTATCCCTGGTGTATCTCTCTCCCCTCCCTCCATCTATATTATCCCTGGTGTATCTCTCTCCCCTTCCTACATCTATATTATCCCTGGTGTATCTCTCTCCCCTCCCTACATCTATATTATCCCTGGTGTATCTCTCTCCCCTCCCTACATCTATATTATCCCTGGTGTATCTCTCTCCCCTCCCTCCATCTATATAATCCCTGGTGTATCTCTCTCCCCTCCCTCAATCTATATTATCCCTGGTGAATCTCTCTCCCCTCCCTCTATCTATATTATCCCTGGTGTATCTCTCTCCCCTCCCTCCATCTATATTATCCCTGGTGTATCTCTCTCCCCTCCCTCCATCCTTGATCAAGGTAGAGAGAGAGGATGAGGGGAATGGAGGAATGAGGGGTACAGATGAATGATTTGGACCAGCAGGGGACATAGACCTAGTAGCATGTTGATATATTATCCACTTAGCATGATGAAACAGACCTAGTAGCATGTTGATATAATATCCACTTAGCATGATGAAGCTTCAAACTGCACTCAGACATATGCATATTGCATATTTTGTTTTACTTTAACAGGTGTGTGTGTGTGTGTGTGTGTGTGTGTGTGTGTGTGTGTGTGTGTGTGTGTGTGTGTGTGTGTGTGTGTGTGTGTGTGTGTGTGTGTGTTGTGTGTGTGTGTGTGTGTGTGTGTGTGTGTATATACGTTATGAGAGCGAGTGTGGTACATGTGCGTGTTGTTATTGGCATTAGTGTGTTTGTAATGAATGGAGTCTTAAGGAGCGGAGTGGGAGCATTTCTCCTGCCACTGTTTACTCTGCACAGTAATCAAAGCTATTCATGATTACAGAACACAATTGATGTTATTCACACCGGCACAACCGGTCTTTTAAACGGCACCAATTTTTCATAAGCTGTCAGTTTAGGGAATTTACATACTGTAGGTAACAGTTGTGGCAGGTAAATTGGTGGATTCTGACTGTGTACACAGGGAAGTTAATAGAGGGCATTGGCTTGGCATGTGGGAGGACTTTACAAAATTCTATAAGTGTGTTACATGCACATAGCAGAGCAATTACCACACACCCAGACACACACATCTTCCAAACATCCCCTACACTTCTGTTTTTCTTCTCTCTCTCTCTCTCGCTCTCTCTCTCTGAGCTTTTCTCACTCAATTATTTGTGTGAGAGTTACCATGCAACAGTCTTTCTAACAGCAGCCTATTCCAGCAGCATGCTTGTGTGCTGACACACCAGCTGTAGTGCTAGAAGGTGTTACACTTCCAACTGGGTCTCTCTCTCTCTCTCTCTCTCTGGGCCTGTGATTTCCATTCTCTCTCACTGTTAAAAGGCACACATCCTCTGAGTCTGCTGACTAACCTAAGCTTCCCCTCCCCTTCCCCTCCCTCCCTCCCTCTCTCCAGAACCCTGACATCGTGCTCGTCCACTACTTGAATGTGCCGGCCATAGAGGACTGTGGTAAACCATGCGGGCCAATCCTGTGCTCCATCAACACAGACAAGAAGGAATGGGCCAAGTGGACCAAGGAGGAGCTGATTGGCCAGCTTAAGCCCATGTGTGAGTATCTGACCAATCACATTTAGAGCACAGCACTTGAGAGCTCCAAGCCTTTTCAAAGCCTTATACATTACAGGTCCAAGCTCTTCTCAAGGGTCCAGCCCTAAGAGCCCCAGACACACAAACAGACTACCCAGACACTCATGGCTTGGTCTTTAATACTCAGACCTCTCCTCCCTTATTAATGTACCCACAGTGGCTCTCTTCAAGACCCGGCCTGATTACTGACTGTTACTATGTTATTGTTGTTGTGTTCCTGCCCTGCCTGGAGCTGTTTGGTAGGCAAGGGTCAGGGGTTATCTATCCCCTAGCCCTCCGGCACCAGACTGTCCAGCCTAAAAGCACACAGTGCAGCACAGGCCCTGGCCGCCCATCCTCCCAGTCAGGGAGCACAACGCAGAGCAGACCCTGCACAGCACAGCGCAGGGGAGAGTAGAGCAGGCCCAGCACATCGCAGGGGAGAGCACAGCAGGCCCAGCACAACACAGAGCAGGGGAGAGTAGAGCAGAGGAGAACTCTATTGATTAACGCCAGTGTATGGGAGGAAGAGCGTCTGACTCACCAGAAATCCTACACACCATTTCAATTAAATTCAAAGGGCTTTTTTGGCATGGGGAACATATGTTTACATTGCCAATGCAAGTGAACTAGATAAACCAAAAGTGAAATAAACAATTAGAAATGAACAGTAAACATTACACTCACAAATGTTTCGAAATAATAGGGACATTTAAAATGTTATATTATGGCTATGTACTGTGTTGTAACAATATGCAAATAGTTCAAGTACAAAAGGGAAAATAAATAAACAAAAAATGTATTTACAACGGTGTTTGTTCTTCACTGGTTGTCCTTTTCTTGTGGCAACAGGTCACAAATCTTGCTGCTGTGATGGCACACTGTGGTATTTCACTTAATAGATATGAGTTTACCAAAATTTGATTTATTTTCTAATTCTTTGTGGATCTGTGTAATCTGAGGGAAATATGTCTCTCTAATGTAGTCATTCATTTGGCAGGAGGTTAGGAAGTACAGCTCAGTTTCCACCTGTTTTTGTGGGCAGTGTGCATTCTCTCGAGACCCAGGTCTGCTCACTGAGTCTGTACATAGTCAAAGCTTTCCTTAAGTTTGGGTCAGTCACAGTGGTCAGGTATTCTGCCACTGTGTACTCTCTGTTTAGGGTCAAAGAGCATTCCATTGGGTCTGTTCTTAAGCAAATTTTTTTATGTAAAATAATATTTTTTGTTTTCTCATTATTTGGTTGGGTCTAATTGTGTTGCTGTCCTGGGGCTCTGTGGGGTCTGTTTGTGAACAGAGCCCCAGGACCAGCTTTCTGAGCGGACTCTTCTCTAAGCTCATCTCTCTGTAGGTGATGGCTTTGTTATGGAAGGTTTGGGAATTGCTTCCTTTTAGGTGGTTGTAGAATTTAATGTATCTTTTCCGGATTTTGATTTTGTCTCCGTCAGGGCCAAAAAGTCAAGGGACTGAAGGGCAGCATAGGCTGAGATGAACTCAGCGTTCTTGACCACAGATCGGCAGCTCCAAATGCTGCCAGAGACCAGGAATTCCACAAGGGTTGTGCGTGCAGGGTACACTAAATTAGAAGGGTTGCAGCAAAGGGGTGGGGAGCATCTGTAAAGCCTACAGGGAGAGGAGCAAACAGGTATAGAAAACACACATAGTTGACAAAGCTACAAAACAGAACATGTTGATCATCTTACTCGAGTGATAGAGTGGTGTGGAGCCTTCCTCTCTTTCATTCCACAAATAACTCTGCAGAACAGTCTTTGTTTCAGCGATGGTCTTAGTGTTCCAAGAAAACTGACATGACCGCCACTTACAGCTTCCGCTGCGAAACCAGGGGAGACTGAAGAACTAACACTAATTGCTAATTGCCTAGCAGAGGTGGAGAGCACGCCTCCCTGTATTAATTGCTGATTGACTAGGAGAGGTGAATCCACTCCCCCTCCAATACAAACACTGATTACCAAAACAAGTCACAAATTGCCCTGCCCCTTGATCCTGGTTGATGTGTCAACAACTATCTGCAAATTATGAGCAGTCAGCAGCACACAAAGTAGGCCACTGGGAAGACAGACAGCACTTAAAGTAGATGGCCCTAGCTAGCAAAAAAAACAGTACTAGACCACAACAGATAAAGACAAAAAAAGTATACTTATCACTCCTGGAGATATCAGAAGTCCTCTAACTAAAGAATGAAACACCCTAAAGGGCAATTGGTTCTATAACTGATTCAAGTATTTTTGGCCAGATCCTAGTTGGGATGTCGAATTTAGAAGGCCCTTCCTTGCCTTGATCGTTCACAACTTTGTGGAATTTACCTGTGGCGCTGATGTTTAGTTCGAGGTAGGTATAGTTTTTTGTGTGCTCTAGGGCAACGGTGTCTAGATAGAATTGTATTTGTGGTCCTGGCAAATTGACCTTTTTTGGAACACCATTATTTTTGTCTTTCTGCGATTTACTGTCAGGGTCCAGGTCTGACAGAATCTGTGCAGAAGATCTAGGTGCTGCAGTAGGCCCTCCTTGGTTGGGGACAGAAGCACCAGATCATCAGCAAACAGTAGACATTTGAGGGGAGGAGGTTAAAGAATGATTTTTAAGCCTTGAGACAATTGAGACATGGGTTGTGTGTGTGCTATTCAGAGGGTGAATGAGCAAAATAAAATATTTAAGGCAGTGTATGAGAGTGTTTGGTAAAATGTCAGGGTTTGTCTGATGGTAATAGCCGATCAGGGGCTTCTGAAATTCATTGAGATGTTAATGGCCAGACTCCAGGCTGTGTGTGTGTGTGCGTGCGTGTGCGTGTGCGTGTGTGTGTGTGTGTGTGTGTGTGTGTGTGTGTGTGTGTGTGTGTGTGTGTGTGTGCGTGCGTGCGTGGGCAGGGGCAGGGCGGTGATGGTGAGTGATGTTCAAAGAGCTGATTATTGGTGATGGGACCAGGTAGAGAGTAGTGTGTCAGCATCTTTCAGATGCACAGTGAGAGACAGATGCTCCGTGAATACAGACCAGCCAGGCAAGGCCCTAACACAGAGCATACACCCCACTATCGTTTCTCCTTCACTGCTCCTCTGGCAATCACTTTAGGAGTCACTTGAGCATCCCATCCACCACAGGACAGTACAGGACAGGATAGATCAGTACAGGACAGTACAGGACAGGATACATCAGTACAGGACAGTACAGGACAGGATAGATCAGTACAGGACAGTACAGGACAGGATAGATCAGTACAGGACAGTACAGGACAGGATAGATCATTACAGGACAGTACAGGACAGGATACATCAGTACAGGACAGTACAGGACAGGATACATAAGTTTCAGGACAGTACAGGATAGGATAGATCAGTACAGGACAGTACAGGACAGGATACATCAGTACAGGACAGGACAGGATACATCAGTACAGGACAGTACAGGACAGGATACATCAGTACAGGACAGGACAGGATACATCAGTATAGGACAGTACAGGAAATGGACAGCTAACAGTGCTGCTGTGAACAACTGTGTTCATTAGGTCTGGGGCTTCATTTCAATCCCAGACATTTACAGTAATGCGTGAAGTCATTCACTTTGGGGAGTTGTTGGGACAATGAGGGCCGAGAAGGGTGAGATGCCTTCTAGCTGGCAGGCTACATGAGGCCACATACAGTCTGTGTTCCAAATTGCACCCTATTCCCTATTTAGTGCACTACTTTTGACCAGGGCCCATGGTAATTTGGGACACAATAAAGCAGCCTTATTCCCCTCTCCCCCCTCTATCTTTCTCTCTTCCTCTCTCTCATCAGGTGTAAGGTAGAGCGACAGTGCCACCTAGTGGTGTGTTGATAGAACAGCCTCTCTCCCTGATCATTGGGACATAGAGACGTGCAGGCGAAGTTCACAGAAGAATTTATTATACTGTATTATCTATGTATTATTCAGCTGTGATCGTTGCTACAAACCTACCTGCCGCCCAGTTTAACTTTAGGCGGCAGGTAGCCTAGCGGTTGGAGTGTTGGGCCGAAAGGTTGCTGGTTCGAATACCCGAGCCGACACGGTGAAAAACCTGTCGATGTGTCCTTGAGCAAGACTCTTAACCCTAAATTGCTCCAGGGGCTGACCCTGTAGGTAGGCTGTCATTGTAAATAAGAATTTGTTCTTAACTGACTTGCCTAACCTAAGTACAGCGCAAATTAGTAAGCTGTGGGAAACTTTGAAGTATGTTTGATGTTAAGCCATGTATCATGCTGCCATTGATATGCATGTTCGCTTAAGGCTCTGAAATGCATGTAATGTTCACACTTATAGACTGGGTCTCAGAGAGTTCAAATCTTCCTTTTATCTTAGTGCATGAACTCAACATAAATTTCCCAAAGTTTTTTTCTTGGGAGAGTTTAACTTCTTTCCCTGTTACTCTAGACCAGGGATCATCAACTAGATTCAGCCGCGGGACGATTTTCTCTTGAGTGGATGATCAGGGGGCCAGAACATAAATACAGATCGTTTTTAGACTGCAAATTGACCGCAAGAAGCCCAAACAGATACAAAATTTGACTAAAATAATAATTTCAAATGTTTCTTACATTTGTATACGATCACATATACACTGAGTGTGCAAAACATTATAAACACCATGACATAGGTGAAAGCTATGATCCCTTATTGATGTCACTTGAATCAGTGTAGATGAAGTGGAGGAGACAGGTTAAAGAAGGATTTTTAAGCCTTGAGACATGGATTGTTTATGTGTACCATTCAGAGGGTGAATGGGCAAGACAAAAGATTTCAGTCCATTTGAATGAGGTATGGTGGTAAATGCCAGGCGCACCGGTTTGTATCAAGAACTGCAACCCTGTTGGGTTTTTCCACGCTCAACAATTTCCTGTGTGTATCAAGAATAGTCCACCACCACAACTGTGGGAAGCATTGGCACCAACTAAATATTAGGAAGGTGTTCTTAATGTTTTGTACACTCAGTGTATATCTCTCTATTATGCGTGGGAATACCTCTAAAATGTAAATCAGTTGGAGCTGATTTGGTGGTGTTCTGACAGTCTTTTATGTCCACCATTAAAACATTTAAGAAATACAAAAACTTTTATTTTGCTCACAAAACTCGGGGGGGTCAAATAAAATGACCCGCAGGCCGCCAGTTGGGGAACCCTGCTCTAGACGTGCGTTATTCTCTACACATGATGTCCCACTGCACAAAGTCTTTGACATGTCTAATGACAAGGAAACAAAGCAGCAATTCAGTTGATATGGTTCACTGGATCCTAGCCTAGCTGTTTGTGTTGTGCTACCGACAAAAAACCTACAATAGCATAACCACGCACACACACACACACACACACACACACACACACTACATACAACTACATACAAAAAAACACTCAACATGGCCTTGTCTGAACGGATCCTTTCCCAGCCCTAGGGAGGAGAGAGTCAGTAATGAGGGTTGAGGGTTCGGCTGGGGGTCACAGCGGGGGTTCTCTGCTGTGAGAGGGCAGATAGGCCAATGAGAAGGCAGCAGACGAGCCAGGCAGCTTGACTCACTCCCCTCCTCTAATTCAGTAAACAGGCAGTAGCCCCGGCCCAGTGACGCTCCGATCCTAGCCCCAGCCATGGAGTCAGCCAGGCCCGAGCATGCTGATAGACAGACACACCACCAGCCTCCCTACATCCCTCTCTCTCCTTCCATCCCTCCAAACCCTCCATCCAAGGTTAGGCCAGACTAGACCAGGGCAGGGCATTGCATGGCAGGGCAGGGAAGTGGGTGCATGGCACCCATAACCCAGTCAGTGCCCAGTGGTGCAAAGACATTGTGGTGTGATCTGTGTATCCTGAAGACAGGCGCTGCTCATCAGGGCGCATCCCTTACATGCACGGCCGCTCCGGATGATGACACAGGAATTAACTGGTTGTGATGGTGGTAGTGAAGCAGGGTGGCGTGCCGCAGGACAGAACAGAACCTTGCGGCGTGGCTGTCAGAGCACAGAGGAGGTTTAAACACAACCCTGAGTAAGGAGGGAAGACAGGCGGATATGTCACACACATACACACACACACACACACACACACACGCACACATATACACACACAAACATTTCAGACCCCCGACGGTGAGACAAAACCAGGCAGGAGAGCCTATACTGAGATATGACAAACCCTGGCAGACTGGCACGGGGCATCATTCAGTGCCATAGTGAGGCAGGGTTGTTTGGACTAGCGGGAGTGGGGGTACATAGTGGATGTAAGCGGTAGCGTTGAGCTGTCATTTGAGGTCTGTCAAAGCTCTGAGTCAGCTCTCTACTGTAGCTCTGCTCTGGCTTCATCACAAAGGGGGACCGCGTCAGGACACCTCGCATGACAACAGCCTCTTATCCCCCATATTACTAATTCCTGCATCATCATAACAGATGTGTTACTGAGATGCCAAACAGTTATGAGGTCAGACAGGTCATTTGAATATGTATGTAATTCACAGAGAAAGAGTAAAACAGATACATACATCTTTTTTTTTTTCTTCATTACTTATATCACAAGGTTAGCTGGTCCTCATTAAATTCTCGTAGATTGCTTCACTACTCCCTTTTTGTTTAAAAAGCTTCCAACTTACATACATTTGTTGATAACGTATAAAACAATGAGACACCAAACCCGTTCACAGGGTTGGTGAACCCTTCAGATTCCTCGGGTCTGCACAGAATGAGGTAAATCTGCTTTTAGTTTTCACCCTCCACATTTTTGGAATCACTTACAAACTTCATTACATTTGGATTCGCTGGCGCCACTAGGGCAGTTTAAAACCCTGATGATAAATGGGTTCACCGAGGTGTGCAATTGTTTTGAGTGATTGATTTAATAATGACGTCTGTGATGTTAGTGATGTTCTAATGTAATGCACCTGTTTGTTTACTTTATGGTCTCAGGGCACCATTGAAAATGAGACCCTGCTCTCAATTGTGATTCCCTGATTGGGCTCCCGAGAGGCGCATCTCAGTGCTTGAGGCGTCACTACAGACCCTCCAGGCTGTATCACAACCGGCCGTGATTGGGAGTCCCGTAGGGCGGCGCACAATTGGCCCAGCGTCGTCCGTGTTTGGCCGGTGTAGGCCTTATTAAACAAATCAAAATATATTTTATATTACGGATTCTTCAAAGTAGCCACCCTTTGCCTTGATGACAGCTTTGCACGTCTTGGCATTCTCTCAAGCAGCTTCACCTGGAATGCTTTTCGAACAGTCTTGAAGGAGTTCATATTACGGCAAGAACAGCTCAAATAAGCAAAGAGAAATGACAGTCCATCATTAATTTAAGATATGAAGGTCAGTCAATACAGAACATTTCAAGAACTTTGAAAGTTTCTTAAAGTGCAGTTGCAAAAACCATCAAGCGCTATGGTGAAACTGGCTCTCATGAGGACCGCCACAGTAAAGGAAGACTCAGAGTTACCTCTGCTGCAGTGGATAAGGTCATTAGAGTTACCAGCCTCAGAAATTGCAGCCCAAATAAATGCTACACAGAGTTCAAGTAACAGACACATCTCAACATCAACTGCATGAATCAGGCCTTCATGGTCGAATTTCTATAAATAAACCACTACTAAAGGACACCAATAAGAAGAAGAGAACTGCTTGGACCAAGAAACATGAGCAATGGACATTAGACCGGTAGAAATCTGCCTCCCACTACACCAGGGCCTCCTACTCCTCTTGCTATTCTGGTTAGAGCCATTCTGGTGTGCACTGTTCTGTGAAGGGAGTAGTACACAGCATTGTACGAGATCTTCAGTTTCTTGGCAATTTCTCGCCTGGAATAGCCTTCATTTCTCAGAACAAGAATAGAGTTTCAGAAGAAAGTTATTTGTTTCTGGCCATTTTGAGCCTGTAATCGAACCCACAGATGCTGAAGCTCCAGATACTCAACTAGTCTAAAGAAGGCCAGTTTTATTGCTTCTTTAATTCGCACAACAGTTTTCAGCTGTGCTAACGTAATTGCAAAAGGGTTTTCTAATGATCAATCAGCCTTTTAAAATGATACATTTGGATTAGCTAACACAATGTGCCATTGGAACACAGGAGTGATGGTTGCTGATAATGGGCCTCTGTACGCCTATGTAGAAATTCCAGCTACAATAGTCATTTACAACATTAACAATGTCTACACTGTATTTCTGATCAATTTGATGTTATTTTAATGGAATTAGCTTTTCTTTCAAAAACAAGGGACATGCAGACACATTAGAGAGATAAAGACAAAAAAAATGCTTGACCTCCAGATGAGTGTGTAGGAGTTGAAGTACAATTCATACAAGCTTGTTTTGGCTGGTCTGTAGCTTATTCTTTAGATGTTTGGGGGTGCTGGTGAACTATGACGTGCAGGCATAATCAAAGTGACACTGGACTAGTGCACTTGCCAGAATCTTTAGGGTGTCTGTAGCTAAGTTTCCATCTATTTGGCGGCAGATTTTCATGCAAATATTCTAAAATCAGCATAAAAACAATATGTTCATTTTCCCATCAAAGCTGTGTTTCCGTCAAATTGTCTTTGCATAAATGTGTAGTGCACATAAACATATCTGTTGCGGTTATATTCACATGTACCGAATAATAAAAGTGTGGTTACGTCTAATTTTCAACTCTACGGATGGTTTTCTCCAATAGACCCTCGATATTTATTGTAAAGGAGCATCAAGCTCATCACCTTACACTTTTACCATTCTGTGGAGTTCATAAAATATTTCATCTGTAGCCTAATAAATTGCATGCTTTCCCGACAAATCGTGGGAGAACCACACAACATGTCATCGCATGACTGCCAAGTTTACTTACATATGATGGTTATTATATAAATATTTGCACATAAAAGCGTTTCCACCGACATTTCTTGCATAATTAATTTTACAGACACACAAAGATCCCACCTTGTCTAGCGTATTTAGTTTTGTCGACATTTGTAAAAGTTTACCGAAAAATGTTCTCTTTCCATCAGGCCTGTCATTACATGTTTTATCTGACAGGCATTTTACTCGCATAAAAAGTTTGGATGGAAACCTGGTTATTGTCAAACCATTTTGAGGATGCTGGACATATGTTTTGGAGGAACGCATGCCTACAGGATACATTTGAAGTAGCCTAATCAGATTAAAATATTATGACTGGTTGTGTGACATATATAAAAGTGAAATGATAAATATTTAGGCTATATTGAAGAGTTTCCTGGTGCGTGAGGAATAGCCGCTCGGATTGGAGAAGAGGCAGAGCGAGTGTTAAACTCTCCTTTATAACTGGGTCTGCAGGCAACATATGTGGTCACATTTATATAGGAGGACTTGGGAGAATGATGATTTGCAACAGACGGCAGATCTCAGTATAAGTAAAAATATAGCCAGACGGGCCTGCTAACTAATCCAAATGGAATGCAACACTCAAATCACAGGTCCTTTGTGCCTTTATTCAAATTACATTTTCACTACAGCCTATAGAGAACAATTTTGTACACACCTGAAAACAATAATGCAATTATTCATTGCATTGTGGTGTTGTAGGCTAGGTAGTATAATTGTATTGTCCTTAAACAGGATCAATAGAAGAGTGATCCTCCAGCATTGAAGTGGAAGCACCCTGATTAGCCTTCTTCTTGTCTTTGTCTCTGTCTGGAGCAGCATTCTAATTTCTCTCTCTCTCTCTCTCTCTCTCTCTCTCTCTCTCTCTCACTCACTCACTCACTCACTCACACACACACACGCATTTACTTACTCTCTCTCTCCCTCCCTCTCTTCTGCCTATTTAACTGAGGGGGGTAGCGAGGCATGGGAACGAGCTGCCTTGATTTTGACTGATATTCTAAATGTGCTCCACTTTCAGAAGTATTACCATGTTTTTTGTTTTCTGGTTGAGAGCTGGTGGCATGGCAGCAGCAGCAGTAGCAGCAAGTCACGTGTGATATTTTAGGCCTATCATCCTGATGAGAAGAGTCTGGCTGCCAAGCCTGAGATAGGGAAGAAGTGAGAGGTATTAGGGGGTGCCAGCTAAGTGTGACTGGAGCAGGCCAGCCAGGAAGGTGGCCAGCCAGGCAGGCAGGCAGAAGTGGAGTTGTGAAGGAGAATCACTCTCTTCCCTCTCCTTCCTTGGCTGCCGCTAGGCTGTGTTCCCCTCCTAGTGATTTCCCCATCACAGCCCGAGCAGAGGCAGAGGTAGAGGCAACACTGGGGGGAATGTCGCCTTCATAAGCGCTCACAGAGCAGGAGCAGAGGGAAATACAATGACACAGAAAAGCCAGCAGGTTTACTCCATGCTGCTTGTGTGCTTGGCTACTTCAGTAAGTAGTGTTGTACAGTACGGTAGGTGGGGCAACGCAGGTAAAGAGAAAAGACATTGCTCAGTAATTTGCCGTTGCCCAAGCACACTGTGGTGTGAAGTGGGATAGGTGGGGATGGTATGTTACAGGGTGCAAGTGATAGGACTCAGTACGTGTATGGGTAGGTTATTAGTGTACGGGGTAGTAAGGGGATGTCTTGGTTGACAGATCAATAAAAAAAAATTGTAAAGCCTGTTTTACATCAGCCGATGTCACAAAGTGCTATACAGAAACCCAGCCTAAACCCCCAAACAGCAAGCACTGCAGATGTAGAAGCACGGTGGCTAGGAAGCAGTAAGGGGCTGTATGTGTGGGTTAGTAGTGTACAGTGTGTGGTGGTGATGGGGAGGGGGCTGGCATAGTTGGTGGTGAGGGGCTGTGTTAAATATACTTATTTTTTTATATTTACATTTGAGTCATTTAGCAGACGCTCTTATCCAGAGCGACTTAGGTGGGTCAGTAGTGTACAGTGTGGTGGTGTTCAGTGAGGCGGGATGTGGTGGGGAGGGGGGCTGGCGTGGCTGGCTGGTGGTAGTGGCTGTCTGGCTGACGTCTGTGTCTCCTCCTCTCTCCCGGCAGTTCATGGCATCAAGTGGACTTGTAGCAACGGGAACAGCAGCTCTGGCTTCTCAGTGGAGCAGCTGGTGCAGCAGATTCTGGACAGCCACCAAACCAAGCCACCTCCCCGGACCCACAACTGCCTCTGCACGGGCACCCTGGGTAAGGGGGAGGGGATAGGGGGTAGATAGGGGGCAGGAGGATAGGGGGTCAGAGAGAAAGGAGAGATGGGTAGGAGAAGTCAAAGGAGAGAAGGCAGGGAGAAGGAGAAGAGGTTGAGCTCATACATCATGCTCAGAGTGAATGTGGAAGTGTCAGGGTCATGGCTCTCTTGTTTTGGATTGATAAAAGTTCAAATAGTATCAAAAGGCACACCAATCAATGAAACAATTACTTCAATTCCTTGGATAATTACCTGTGTTTCCAGGTGATTTGTTTAGGTACAAAAGCACAGGCAGTTTTCTTATTGTTATTGCCCGCATTCTGATGAGTTGTTGTAACGAACCATTCACAGCCTTCCCTCAGATTTAGTTTGTGTCACCGAGATTCACTGTACCATTCTACATTCTTTCTAGATGATTGATGACTTCTGCTTTATCTAATGCTATCTCTTAGTAACCTCTCATTCCTCCCTCTAACAGGCGCAGGGAGCAGCGTGCATCACAAGTGCAACAGCGCCAAACACCGCATCATCTCCCCCAAGGTGGACCCCCGTGGAGGCTACAGCAGTGGTCACTCCGAGGTCCAGAACAACGACGTGTCCGAGGGCAAGACCGAGCACAGCAGCCATGGAGGAGGGGGAGGAGGGAAGAGCTCAGGGGGAGGAGGGGGCAGTGCCAGAGAGAAACGCAACGGCAAAGTCCACAAGCCTGTTCTCCTGCACCAGAACAGCACAGAGGTGTCCTCTACCAACCAGGTGGAGGTCCCTGACACCACCCAGAACTCCCCTGTGTCTATCAGCAGCGGCCTGAACAGCGACCCAGATATGGCTGACAGTCCCGTGGTGACTGGCATGGGCCACGTAGCCTCCGTCATGTCCGGCCTGTCCCAGAGTGTCTTCATGTCCGAGGTGACCGGAGACCCCGTCTACAGCATGTCCCCCACAGGGGGCCCCAACGCCCAACTCATGGGCCCTAACACAGCTTCCCAGGGCCTGGTGCTGTCCGGTGTGGTAGCAGACAGCCACAAGTTTGCCTTCCCCGGCGGAGGAGCTGGGGAGGTTCCCGGGGGGGCGGGGGGAGCAGACGGGCTGTCCATGCTGTCTGCAGCCGGGGTGTCTGAGGAGCTGGTCCTGTCCAGCAGTCTGGATGCCGGAGGCATGAAGATACCTGAGACCACCATGAACTTCGACCCTGACTGCTTCCTCAACAACCCCAAGCAGGGCCAGACCTATGGGGGCAGCAGGCTGAAGGGGGACGGCAGCTCCTCCTCCTCCTCCTCTTCCTCCAACGGTACCAATGGCAGCATGCAGCGCTCTCCCTCCATGTCAGACTCTGGATACAGCTTCAACTCTGCTCTGGTGAAGAATATCAAGACGGAGGACATGTCCTTCGAGCAGCAGCTGGCCACAGAGCAGGGCTACCAGGTGGGGGCGGTGGTGAGCTGTGGAGGAGGTGTGTCTGGTTCCTCTGGGGCTGGTTCAGCACAGGGCTCCCTAGGCCTGACCCCTGCAGGCTCTCTGCTGCCCTCTGGAGGAGGCCTGAGCCCCAGCACCACCCTGGAGCAGATGGACTTCAGCGCCATCGATGCCAAGCAGGACTACTCGTCCGGGGCTGGGTCAGTGGGCTATGGCCAGGCTATGAACAGCCCCCACCTCTCCCATCAGAGCCACTCGCCCAGCTTCTTCCTCCAGGACACCCAGCAGCCCGGCCAGGCCCAGCAGGGAAGGTCCTCCATGGGCCAGAAGACTCATCTGATGGAGCACAACTCCCACGACTCCACAGCCTACATGAGCCTGCAGGTGGTCAAGACGGACTCCCCTGGCAGCAACGGCCACCTCCACCACCACCACCAGAGCCACCAGGGCCAGCACAGGGCCAACTGTAACGGGGGCTCCCCCACCGAGGGGCCAGGGCAGGGGCCTGGGTCTCTCCAGCTCCTGCAGTACCAAGGGGGCTTCCCTGGGTTGGGGCCAGAGCATGAGGAGGTAGTGGGTCTGGAGCAGCCAGGCAGCGTGAGCTCATGCCAGGCCGGGGGAACAGAGAACGGAGAGGGTCTACTGAAGCCTGGGGATCATCTCCAGGCTTGTGGAGGAGGCAACCCAGAGGGAGGAGGGGCAGAGCACTACCTGCAGCAGGCCAACGACGGAGGAGGAAGTCAGGGAGGTGGAGGAGGAGGGGAAGGAGTGGCCATGCGCAACGGAAATGGTGTCAACAATGACTGCAGCAACCGCTCCCAGCAGCAGCAGCTGCAGCCCCTCCTCCAGGGGGCTGGGATTGTCCAGGGCCTCTACAACACTGTGGGCCCCCACCAGGGTCTGGGCGGAGCGGGCTCCAATGGGGTAGCAGGAGGGGGAGGCATGGAGATCAGCCTGGACCACTTCGACATCTCCTTCGGGAACCAGTTCTCTGACCTTATCAATGACTTCATCTCAGTGGACGGTAGTGGAGCCAACATGGCGGCCGGAGGAGCCCTCTACACCCACCAGCTGGTGGGCAACCACGTCTCGGATGGCCAGGCCACACCTAGCGGAGCTCCCCAGCAGGACCAGGAGGACGGAGGGGTAGGAGGGGCCCGGGGGGCAGAATACAGTCCCTCAGAGATTTGTCTCCAGCCCTGCTGTAGCCCCCAGTCTCTGGGTGGAGGGACCGGGGCTGGGGGTGCAGGGGTGGAGCCAGGCTCTCTGGCCTACATGCACGTGGCGGAGGTTGTGTCTGCAGCCGTGGCCCAGGGGGCTCTGGGTATTCTGCAGGCCACTGGGAGACTCTTCATCGTCACTGACTACTCCCCCGAGTGGTCCTACCCTGAGGTGAGCCTCCACCACACTGTTAGTGCATGTTCTCCTCCTTTAACTATCATTATACTCCAAATTAAAATAGTTTTATAGTTTCATTTTAGTCAGACAGAAAATGTTTTACTCCTACCAACCAAACATACATATCCAGTTTGAATAAACTGTAATATCACTGTTCAACCACCGGATGGCAGCTCAATAATGTAACTTACAGAGAGCATAAGTCTGTGTAACGTCAATGACACTGTTCAACCACAAGATGGCGACCACTTTGGTCAGTCAGAAAAATTGCTGTAATATCACTGTCCAACCACAGGATGGCATCCCAGTCAAATATAACACATAACACAGAGACAGAATACCTGACCACTGTGACTGCCCCAAAATTAAGGAAACTGAACTGCAATTCCTAACTTCCTGCCAAATGTATGACCATATTAGGTTAGACAGACCCACAAAGAATTTGAAAACAAATGCAATTTGGATAAACTCCCATATCTATTGGGTGAAATACCACAGCGTGCATCACAGCAGTAATATTTGTGACCTGTTGCCACAAGAAAAGAGCAACCAGTGAAGAACAAACACCATTGTAAATACAACCTATATTTTTTTATGTTTATTTATTTTCCTTTTTGTACTTTACCTATTTGCACATCATTATAACACTTTATATAGACATAATGTGACATTTTTGGAACCTTTGTGAGTGTAATGTTTACTGTACATCTTTTATTGTTTATTTCACTTTTGTTTATTATCTATTTCACTTGCTTTGGCAATGTAAACATATGTTTGCCATGCCAATAAAGCCCTTACATTGAATTGAAATTGAATTGGAATTGAAATTGAAATTGAATTGAAATTGACAATACAATTCTGTGTAAGGTCAATGACACTGTTCACCCACGAGATGGAAGCCCTTTCACTAGATTTCAGGCAGCTTGAGGATACATCGCTGTGTGTTCATGTTATTCCTACTGCTCTCCCCTAGGTGGCAGCATGACATTAAATAATAGCCAAAATCACACTCGCTCCCTGATATCTAGTAAAGATTCAGTTTATCCATTTCCCGCTTTGTGAGTCAGTGTGTTTATCTGTTCCAGGGAGGAGTGAAGGTGCTCATCACTGGTCCATGGCAGGAGGCCAGCTCTAACTACAACTGCCTGTTTGATCAGGTCGCAGTCCCAGCCTCCCTCATCCAGCCTGGGGTGCTGCGTTGCTACTGCCCAGGTAAGACTGGCCTCACTGGCCTGGCCTGCCACACCTTCTGTATCATTTCACCAGGGCTGACTCTAAACACAGTCTATTTATCAGGGATGTCAGTAGTTTTCTTATGGACTTGGCCTTGAATTTGGTTTCTGGAGATCAATATACATAACATGAAGGTTCCTCAGTTGTGATTGTGTCTCACTGGCCACTGATTTAAGAAGAAGAGCATAATGTTCCTAGGAGGTCTACAGGGGTTTAGGGTCAGGAGTGTTGGAGTTGTAGCAGTTATCAGTGAAGCGTCTGACTCAGACTCCCTCTTGTCTGTCTTTCTCCACAGCTCATGACACTGGGCTAGTGACGCTGCAGGTGACAGCCAGTAACCAGATCATCTCTAACTCAGTGGTGTTTGAGTACAAGGCCCGCGCCCTGCCCTCACTGCCCTCCTCACAACACGACTGGCTCTCACTGGACGGTAAGAGACCATCTCTATCGATCTGCCTCTGACCCTTTCTCTGCCTCTCTCTCTCTCTCTGCCTATCTCCCTTGCCCTCTGCCTCGCTCTTAGCGCTCCTCTCCCTCTTCTCTGTATCTCCCTCTTGCCTGCTCTTTCTCTCTGTCTCTCTCTCCCTCTCCCTCCCTCTTTCTCTCTTTCTCCCTCTCTCCATAGACCCATCAGGTATGAAAGCAGCAGTGAGTCAACTCCGTTAGGACTTGGGTTCAGGTTGTGTTTCAGGACCTTGGAGAGCATGTGTCTTGTCTTGTGTCTTTATTGTTTTCTAATGTCAGGAAATGTCAGAATCAGTAGTTGCAGTGAATCAACTGTAGTAGGAACTCAGTTCATCCTGGGTTTGATTTGTCAGGGTCAATATCTAATAGCTATATTGAATCACCTTCATTAGAAACTTAGTTGATCTTGGACTTCTATGACATACATGAGTGTATGTTGCTGGGCATGCACGTAAACTGTGATTGGCTGCACAATGAAGACTGGGACCCAAGAGCTTTGCAGCAGGAAATCTTGTGAATGAGTATATTTAGACTGCAATGGTAGGGAGAGATGGAGTAAAGCATTGCAGGGATGCTTATCTCTGTGTTCTGGTTGGTAGTCACAAGTAGGGGTGTATACCAGTGTGTGTGTGTGTGTGTGTGTGTGTGTGTGTGTGTGTGTGTGTGTGTGTGTGTGTGTGTGGAGTCGAGCTCCACAGTCGCACACGTACTGCAGTGTCAACACGACTGTGCGTTGACAGGATAAAGTAGGGCATGGCGAGGAGAGGGGAGGACTGGAGCGGGCGAGCGGGCTGACGGGACAGCTGCATTGCAGACGGCCTTGAGGGAGTGGGAGTGAGTAATCAGGAGTTGCCGGCTCCCGGGCAGGCATGGCACGGTGGAACCAGTGTATTCCTCCACCATTCATTCATATGGTACACTCACACTACTCTCTCTCTGCCTCTCTGGCACATTCACAGGACCACTTTAGGAGGGGCTAAGCTAAGGAGCTGAGGGAAAACACAAGTCTGATCTGTTAACCCATTCCCTCTCCTGCTCAGTGGCTTGATATTGGCTTGGTATTTATATTGGTATTGGCTTGCTGTTGCATTTTGATGGTTTCATTTGGAATCATCTAATTTGACACTCATAAATACTACATGGTGTTTATAAGTTAATCCTGCTACCCTGAACAAAAATATACAGTAAATGGAACATGTAAAGTGCCATGTGTCATGAGCTAAAATAAAAGATCCCAGAAATGTTATATATGTACAAAAAGCTTATTTCTCTAAAATGTTGTGCACAAATTTGTTCACATCCATGTTAGTGAGCATTTTACCCTTTGTCAAGATAATCCATCCACCTAATGCGGAGGAGTATTTCTGTCTGTAATAAAGCCCTTTTGTGGGGGATAACTCATTCTGATTGGCTGCGCCCCTGCCCAGTCATGTGAAATCCATAGATTAGGGCCTAATTAATTCATTTCAATTGACTGATTTCCTTTTATGAACTGTAACTCAGCAAAATCTTTGAAATTGTTGCATATTGTGTTTATATTTTTGTTCAGTATAGAATGGACAGAGCCCTAAAGCAGCTGATATAGGTAATGTCCCAAACAGCACCATATTCCCTATAAAGTGCAATACTTTGGGCCCTGGTCAAAAGTAGTGCAATGTATGGGGAATAGGGTGTCATTTGGGACGCACATAAGCATGGGTGGTAGAACAGGGCATCCCTTGGTCACTTGTCTCGGGTGAATTGATTCAGATTGGATCCAGAAGATTGATGAGGTGAACTGATTCCAGACTGATTTGAGACAGTTGATCCATTCATGTTTAAAAATTCAACATAGCAATTGTTTGTGTGCTGGAATGGTGATTTCCTTTCTATTCAGTGTATATTTTTTTCCCAAGACTGAAAGTGTGAGAGTTTACCTTTTCCAACACATACAACATTGTTGCAATGCTCTACATTAGAAATGGGCTGGGGGGGTTGATTTCATATGAAATGTATTTACTTTCCAACAACACTAAGTATGGACTGCTATAAGCCTATATGGTGTGCGCACTATCTTAATCATATATATCCATCTTACAACTCAAGTTTTTCCAATTAAAATATAATAATGTTTACACCAATTGCATTGTATAACGCCACCCTTACGCAGCATGAATGAAATTCTGCACGTGCTACACCACAGATAAACGTAACCTAGAAACACCACTCCAGATATGCGACACTTATCCATTTGTGTGCCTGTATCGACCCACCATTTGATCACTCACTAGCTTTAATAATATCATTCCCATTCTTTAATAATATCATACGTTACTATTAATATTTGCAGTAGGCTATAAGCTACAGCTATTGGTCTCTCTTTCTCATATCCGTTCATTCTGAAACGGTGCTATGCTATGATGTGCTATAGGCACAGCTGCCTGACTTGATTTGTCATAATGCAGAGTGGGGGAGGGGGTACGTTTCCTTCCTCTGCAGCACTGCAGGTACGGGGCCATAGGCAGGACAGAAAACACTGAGGTACCGGAGCTGCAGAACAGCTTTTAGCCGCGAATAATTCTCTGTACATGGACCTGAACCGTCCCGGGTGTCGCTCACTATCCGGGTACTGGTTCGTTAGGAAGACAGTGCGCGCCAAATTAGGCTATACCGAGCTGCTCACCGCTCCTGGTGGTTCTCCGTCTAATCTGAAAGTAAAGAGCTGTAGTAAAACTACCTACCCTCATGAAAAAACAGGGGACTGTATAATGCAGGGCGTGTTAGCTAAATTCGGTAAACTAGCGCAGACAGACAGGGCAACAAGCGGTTTGCTTCAAATAAATATATAGACTGAAGCTGACATTTACCGGAGATAAGGCTTACCCACTTTTAAGTGACAATGAACCGAAGTAGGCTACATATCAGGCTGGGTCGAACAGTTTCTCCATAAGATACAATCAAACGAGAGAAAAGACGACTTGTACAAAACGTTTGTTGGTCGGCAGTTTAAAATTACAAAGTAAAAGCGAAATGTATTAATAGTAATGAGAGCGCCAAGGGGGCGCGAGCTTTTAAAAGCTCGACAGCTGGAGGGAAAAACTAGGGCATCTGTTTACCTGCTGCACGTGCGCACGACGACGTCTACTAGCAGCAATGTATTTTATTTTACTGCAGGCTAGTGGGGGACTGAGGAGAGAGAAGCTCAGCAGGGGAAGGAGGGGTAGGAGAGAAAGAGGTGTAGGGGAGGGGGCTATGATAGAAAGAGTAGTGATCGGTGTTTATCGCTTTCTCTCTTCCCTAGCGTCGCTCTTCCACGTTGTTATATTGTCGATGAGTGCACTATTTGATCTTCTACACACCAAGGATATTGTTTTATTCATAGCATAATTGAATACCAAGAAACTGGGAATTGTGAAACTGTGCACATGAGTGGCATGCAGCATGCTTGGACTTGGTCAGGATGTCAGTGAATGAAATCTGTTTTTCCTAAAGAGAAGGGAAACAGTTTGGCTTTTCAGGGGGACTCTACCAATGGAAAATGAAGTAGAAGGTTAGATGTGTTTTGAATATTTTTGTTAGACGGTGTTGTGGTGTATATGTGTGTGTTATCTACCGCTGACCAACAGGAGAAGTTAAGTTACACATGCGTTAGACTTTTTACTCCAAGGCTGACTCAGCATTGGCTCTGTATTGTTTCAGGACGAGTATAGCATGTAACGTTCAGCAGTCTATCTTGTCATTTATCCTATGTTTTGTGTGCTTTCTCAAAATGTTTAGTGTTGCTGTCTGTGACTGTCTCCTTCATTTCACACTGTAGCAGTAGAGTAGTTGGTGTGGAACTAGCTTCTTTCGCTGTACTTTTTTAATCAGTCTCATTTTATGCCTTCATTTTTTTTGCATAGTCAATTAAACTGTAGCTTAGTATTTGTTTCAGCACCATCCTTGACATGCAAGGGCTTCACATTGCAGCATGTGTTTACAGCTTTCTATCACATCAGTATTACTCACAAAGCAATATTATCGAAAGTGTATTTATAGCCTACGAACGAGATACTCTCAAAAAGCCTAAAAACCAGCATGTCTTTACCTCTAGTGCCTTCTGCCGGTAGCAAGGAGGGATTCTTTCACTTTTATGTGAAATAAGTTACTAGGCTACTAGATATGCTTTTTTGATGACAGTTACACATTACATACTTTGTCCCATGGCTTCGGCGATATGCTAAATAAGTGTTTTGTTACTTAAGAGCTTTTCACCGTTGTCTAATAGCGCATTTCCCTCCTCTTGTTAATCATGTGTTTTAAAAGTCTAGCGCAGTCAGGCTAGGAGGGTCGAATCCTGTTGTTCGGTCATGCTATCCTTTTAGCTTCGGTCGCTAAATCATATGCATCTTGCGTGTATCTGCATGCTTTCAACCGCACAGGCCACAGTTGTGAAACTGGTTTGGTCTCGTTGTATTAGCGCCTGAGAACTACTAAAGAAGTCACTTACTACCATTAGTTTTCTAGCATCGAGTAAGCACGCAATAAATAGCCTGCTGTAGCCCACATGATCAACTTGATTTTCAATTTCAGAACGACGATGCGGTGGACAGCGAAATTAGCGCTCGTGTATTGTGTAAAGTCTGCAAGAACCACGGATCTTTTGACAGCGACTCTAAAAGTTGAGACAGGGATGTTTCAGAACCATGGTGCTATGGATAGCGACATTAACCCTTGTGTATTGTGAAAAGTCTGCAGGGAACATACTGTAATATTATTTTAGCTCCTCCAGTCATGTTTTTTAACTGTGTAACAGTTATGTTGGTTTGAATGTAGCCTACCACTCATGTACAGTAAAGGCCAATTCCCCTCTCCAAAAATATACTTGTTGCTCGTCTATTCTTTACCCTCTAAAAAGGCCTGTCGAGTTGGTGTAACATGGTTCAGAATAACAGAACTTTAGAGTAGCATGTTGCAGGCAGTTTTTGCTGCACTAATGATGACAAAACACAGAAACCAAAGAAGCTATTATAATTTGCCAACCGTAGTTTGTTTCAAATGCAATTGTAACAATATACTGCTGCAGGAGTTTGTCCATTTAGAAATGTTTGATGGAATGAGGGCAGCTCCAGTGAAGTGGAAATGCTTACCAGGGCATGGCTTTACCCCAGGGCATGGCTTTACCCCAGGGCATGGCTTTACCCCAGGGCATGGCTTTACAGAAATGTGGAGGGAGTAAATGTCTCTTTAGTAAATGGCTCTTTAGAGAAAATGTCTCTGCTTCTCCTAAGCTGCGGGGGCAATTTGGGATGACCCAATTCAAGTTCACACAAATAATCAACATGACTGAAGTGTTGAGCACGATGTAACATTCCCTTTAACTTTCTCTTAACATTTTTGAGCAAATATTGTGTGTGTGCCTCTTCAATACCTTTACCATATTGTTTGCGGTCATTCTTAATAGCTAACCCTTTACTATCACCCTTTACTCAGGCTGAACACAGTATACTGTCAATAGTTGTGTGTTTCCAACAAAACAGTGGGGGCTATTACTTGCAGAGATGATGTCATAAACATATCATACCTCAAGTCAGAACTATTACTGGCACTGACGGATTACTTTACACTGCTGTGACACATGCAGTAATTTAGGACTTCTGTTTGGCTGACTAACAAGTGTAAGCTGTGCTTTTATACAGCTGCGTGAGGTATTGTGTTGTAGTTTATCATAGTGTTATTCCATGTGTCATGTTTATGATAGAACTTTCATGGTTTTAGGGTTAAGAATACTGTAGGGCTATGAAACCAGCGTTTACTGTAGCGGAGATGTGTTGTATAGGCGGCAGGTAGCCTAGCGTTTAAGAGCATTGGGATAGTAACTGAAAGGTTGCTGGTTTGAACCCCTGAGCCGGCTCGGTGAAACACCTGTCAATGTGCCCTTGAGCAAGGCACTTAACCCTAATAGCTCCTGTAAATTGCTCTGGATTAGAGTGTCTGGTAAATGGCTAAAATGTGAAAAAGAATGTGGGGTAATGGACTTGGTGTGTGTGCTAAAGCACACTAAGTACAGGCCAGATTGCAGCTCTTGAGAGTGTTTAAGGGACCTCTAACACAATTGATGGAGTGCACTGAGTGCAGTCCTGCTACTTACACTATCCATTTGACAGTTTTTTTTTTCTCCAATTAGTCCTCATCATTTGATTTTACTTTTGTGGCTTCAAGCAAAAATACATTGTATGCATGCAATTTTCTGTATAATTGCATTTCATTCTTATGAGATTCAGCACTTGTAAATTACTCAGCATTTATTATGTTTTTAACCGTAATTCCAGAAGCATTTCGTCCAGTCCACATTTTATGGATCTGTTGGTTAATGCTGCGGATGGTTGGAATCCTGTTTGCCAGCAGCATTTAGAAACTGGGCAGCCTAATAGTCTCTATCTTGATCTATGAAAAGCCTGCTTTCTCAAGGACTATGGACAGGCGCTTGTTGATTGATTTTGTACAGTGGCTCTCAGCCCCCCTACCATATAAGCCAATGGAATGTTGTGGGGCAGAACACACAGGAATGGGGGACCTTGGTCTTATTATTGTTCATCAGTAGGAGTGAGGGTTCATCTGCAGACACCCACAAAAAAAAAAAAAAAGAAGACATGTTGTCTTGCGTGTTTGTTTGTTTTTTGCTAGCACTACACAGCTGATTCAAATAAACTCAAGCTTTGATTATTTTAATCAGCAGAGGCTGATGGACTATATCACTGCAATGATCTCGCTACTATTGTATCGTTTGCTATCCTGCCTCCAGCTGATGATTCAAAACAATACAGTTATGTAGACGAAATGGGAAGTTAATTATTTACTTGTATTGTCTGTTCTTTATCTCAGTGAAAATGTCCCACATATTAAAACAATTGCTAAGCAAAGAATATACATGTACAGGTCTAGTGTGATGTCTTATGTGCCACATTCTACGGTGCACAACTTAATTTGCTGTAATCAAAGGTTATGTGTAGGAATTAGTCAAGTAGGTATTTGTCGTTTTCTGTAATAGCCGATAACGAGCAGTAATTCCTCTTCGTGTTGTCTCTTCTCGCGGCATTTCACTGGCTTGTAGAGCAGTCTGAAATCTAGAGTACCTCCTCAGTCTTGATGTTGAATTGAAATTGACCTGCCTCGCCCCGGGAGCTGGACTGATGCCATGAGGTCAGACTCATGCTACCTGGTTAGCTTATTTATATCCTTGCCAGACAGGACTTCCATATTAGGAGTAGACAGACTCATGTGTGAACTGTAAAGCATCTGACTTGTTTTATTTAGACTGTGGAGCTGTTTGTTCCTCTATTTTTATTTATGTAAAATCCTGTAGAAGAACCTGTTTGCATAAATGGTCGGTTTCTAACTGAATAATACACTGATAAAGCAAATGCTTTGACTAAACTTGTGTTGTTTTACATTAGTCAATGCTAATATGTTGCAACAGAAGGTGAAGAGCCTACATCTTATAAGTTTTTCTGCTGATATATACAGTAGGCTACTGTACTTATTAACCATTACGGTGCAATCAATGCTGCATAGATTTGCTCCTGCAGAATTGATTTGCGATGAAGGTCCCAGGGTTACAAACCAGTGTTAATGTATAGCGAGGTTGGTTAAACCAGCAACATTGAAATGACAATAATAAAAGCCACATCAATAGACTGCACTTCTACTCTCATTGACTCCTATAATCACTACATGACATTGGATTCTATGTAGTTTTCTCTGTAGGAAATGTCTGTTGTTCTTCTGGTTTTGACCCATGCTGACCCTTGCTGTTGTTTGTGTTGCTTTGTTGGGTTTAAGCTGACACATTTGTGGGGTCAATGTTTTATGGAATTGAAAACTGAGAGGAGATTACCTTATCTTATTTCTGTGATCTTAATCCTTGGTCGTTTCAAACTTCTTGTCAATATCCTATACTCTGTCCAGGAGAACGAATACTGCACTTAAACCAATTACAAGCTGAAGGAAGAGGACAACACTCTTAAAGAAAAAAAACACACTTTGGACAGAACAAACAAAGCTGGTCGTTATGCCAAAGAAAGGCATCTTGGCCTTTGATTATCAGTGTACCCATGGGTCCCAGCTGTGTTGTCCTGTGCCAGATGGCCTAACAACCTCTTCCTTTAGACAGGCACAAATACCAGCTTCTGTCAATCAGGAGAATATACTGCACAATCACAGACTCAGAGAGAGGTAGGACTAGTCTTATTACTTAGCTACATGTGGGGGTTTGCTGAGGTTGGACCTCAGCCTTCCTAGATCAGTATATGTGGGGTTTTGATATAGCCACAGTCTTTAACTGGTACAGAACATGTGGGAGTTTGATATAGCCACAGTCTTTAACTGGTACAGACCATGTGGGAGTTTGATATAGCCACAGTCTTTAACTGGTACAGAACATGTGGGAGTTTGCTATAGCCACAGTCTTTAACTGGTACAGAACATGTGGGAGTTTGATATAGCCACAGTCTTTAACTGGTACAGAACATGTGGGAGTTTGCTATAGCCAGAGTCTTTAACTGGTACAAAACATGTGGGAGTTTGATATAGCCACAGTCTTTAACTGGTACAGAACATGTGGGAGTTTGCTATAGCCACAGTATTTAACTGGTACAGAACATGTGGGAGTTTGCTATAGCCACAGTCTTTAACTGGTACAGAACATGTGGGAGTTTGCTATAGCCACAGTATTTAACTGGTACAGAACACGTGGGAGTTTGCTATAGCCACAGTCTTTAACTGGTACAGAACATGTGGGAGTTTGCTATAGCCACAGTATTTAACTGGTACAGAACATGTGGGAGTTTGATATAGCCACAGTATTTAACTGGTACAGAACATGTGGGAGTTTGATATAGCCACAGTATTTAACTGGTACAGAACACGTGGGAGTTTGCTACAGTAGCAGCATAGAGATACTGATGAGGTCCAGCAGGGTTGATTGGCATTAATAGAGACACAGGCTGGTATGTGACTGTGAGGATGATTAAAGGTGTCAGCCCACACTCTGCCGACCCGTAGCTCTACACAGAGAATGTAAACACAGGGGGCCCCAGCAATCCATTTGTCTTAAAGAAACAGTCCTGGTCTGAGTCTAGATTTTTGTTATTCAGTGTTGTTATTTGTTAGTATCCAGACTATTCTCTTTCACTCCTAAGAATGCTGGGATCCCAGCAGACTGCCTGGACTTCTAGCAGATTCTAGCCATATCAATGGCCAGACACAGCATGGCTTTATAGTGATGCCTATAGGGAGGCTGATGAGAGTCTGGTGGAATGAAAGTCCAATACCAAACACATTTGTAGTAAAACTGTGGATATTCATCATTGATGCCAAACTAGTCTCCTGTGGCCTTCCACATGCCTTCCACTCCATGCTTCTACATCATACATTGAGAGCTAATTAACTGCAACATTTACAGTTAATTAGCTCTATGTATGATGTTGTAAAAAAGTGTGGCTACTTTGAAGAATCTAAAATCTAAAATATACACTATATATACAGTAACAGTCAAAAGTTTGGACACCTACTCATTCAAAGGTTTTCTTTAAATTTTACTATTTTCTACATTGTAGAATAATAGTGAAGACATCAAAACTATGAAATAACACATATGGAATCATGTAGTAACCAAAAAAGTGTTTAACAAATCAAAATATATTTTATATTTCAGATTCTTCAAAGTAGCCACCCTTTGCCTTGATGACAGCTTTGCACACAATTGGGATAGTGTGCAAAGTGGCAAGTTTCTGCCCTGCTTAAGCTGCCCCGGTCAACTGTAAGTGCTATTATTGTGAAGTAGATACGTCTATGAGCAACAACGGCTCTTCTGCGAAGTGGTATGCTACACAAGCTCACAGAAAGGGACCAACGAGTGCTGAAACACGTAACAATCGTCTGTCCTTGGTTGTAACACTCACTACAGAGTTCCAAACTGCCTCTAGAAGCAACGTCGGGAGCTTCATGAAATGATTTTCCATGGCCGAGCAGCCGCACACAAGCCTAAGATCATCATGCGCAATGCCAAGTGTCGGCTGGAGTGGTGTAAAGCTTGCCGCCATTGGAAACACGTTCTCTGGAGTGATGAATCACGCTTCTCCATCTGGCAGTCCTACCTGCCCCAATGCATAGTGCCAACTGTACAGTTTTTTGTGAAGGAGTAATAATTGTCCGGGGCTGTTTTTCATGGTTCGTGCTACGCCTGCACAGAGCCCTGACCTCAACCCCATCGAACACCTTTGGGATGAATTGCAACGCCGACTGCGAGCCAGGCTTAATCGCCTAACATCATTGCACTAATGCTCTTGTGGCTGAATGTAAGTCCCCGCAGCAATGTTCCAACATCTAGTTGAAAGCCTTCCGAGAAGAGTGGCAAGCTTATAGCAGCAAAGGGGGGATCAACTTTATATAAATGGCCATAATTTTGAAATTAGATGTTTGACGAGCAGGTGTCCACATACTTTTGGTCATTTAGTGTAAGTGCTTGATAAGCCCCTTGTACCTTGTTCGTCCAATCTATCACAGTTACCTAATGTCTCCAAAATAGATTCATATAAAACAGTGTGTCTGTGTTGCACTCTCTCAGCTTTGGCAGTGTGTATCTGCAGGGAAATAGATACTGGCCTGTCCTCATATCCCTCGGCTAGGACAGAGAGATGTCCTCTACTGCACTGCATACTCCAAACATGTGGCTGTCAGGCTCTGGCCATTGAGAAGCCTATTGCTTCTCTATAATATTCTATGGTCAGAGTCTGGCAGATCTATAGGTTCTATCTCTGTGTGGTGTTGTGTGTGGGATCCCTAATTAGAGGCAGCTGCTATGCATTGTCTCTAATTAGGGATCATACTTATATGTGTATGTTCCCACTCCATAGGCGTGGTTCACTGTCTTCAGTCCCGTGTCGATGTAAGTGTGTGTTCCCTTTTGTTATATGTATCGTTGTTATTTTGTGTAGTTCACGTTAAGTATAGTTGAATACTTAAATAAATGATGTCGAACTATCGCTGCGCTGCGCCTTGGTCTTTATACACACCCGCACGTGACAGAATGAACCACCACCTGACCAAGCAGCGCAATTCGGGAGAAAAGGAGAAGAGAGGACAGCGTCGTAATCGGGGAACAGGAGAAAAAGGAGCCCGTAGGCAACCCCAAGAACATTTCGGGGGGGGGGGGGGGGTCTGGCCACGAAGAAGACGCGCCAGTACCACTCCCCATGTGGAATACGGTGAGAAAGGAGGAAGAGGCATACCTAACGGGAGTTTATAGGAGTATTATGGAGCTGTGTAGGCGAATTTGGGAGGTGTGCGAGAGCGAAAGGAAGGAGCTGGAGTTAAAGGTGCCCACGGTGTGCATCCCCAGTCCGGGTCGTTCGGTGCCAACATCCCACGCCGAGTCTCCAGTACGCCTCTCCAGTCCGGTATGTTCCATGCCGGCTTCCTGTATTCGCCCTGAAGTGCGTGTCACCAATCCAGTGCAACCTATGCCGGCTTCACGCATCAGGGCTCCAGTGCCAGAACAGTCCGCTCCACCGGTGCCCAATCCTGGGGTCCGGCTGTCTCCTTCACTCCAGTGCCAGAGCAGTCCGCTCCAACGGTGCCCAGTCCGGGTCCGGCCGTCTGCTACACTCCAGTGCCAGAGCAGTCCGCTCCACCGGTGCCCAGTCCGGGTACGGCCGTCTGCCTCCTGTGCGTCTCTCCAGTCCGGTAAGCCCAGTACCGGCTCCCCGCACTCGCCCTGAAGTGCGTGTCACCTGTCCGGTGCCATCTGTGCCGGCTCCACGCACCAGGCCTCCAGTGCGTCTCTCCAGTCCGGTACGTCCCGTGCCGGCTCCCCGCACTTGCCCTGAAGTGCGTGTCACCAGTCCGGTGCCACCTGTGCCGGCTCCATGCACCAGGCCTCCAGTGCGCCTCTCCAGTCCGGTACGTCCTGTGCCGGCTCCCCGCACCCAACCTCCAGTGCGTGCGCCCAGCCAGGTGCCTCCAGTGCCGGCTCCACGCACCCGACCACCGGTGCGCCTCCCCAGTCCGGTACGTCCTGAGCCTCTCGTGATGGTCCACAGCCCGGAGCCTCCCGTGGTGGTCCACAGCCCGGAGCCTCCCGTGATGGTCCACAGCCCGGAGCCTCCCGTGATGGTCCACAGCCCGGAGCCTCCCGTGATGGTCCACAGCCCGGAGCCTCCCGTGATGGTCCACAGCCCGGAGCCTCCCGTGATGGTCCACATCCCGGAGCCTCCCGTGATGGTCCACAGCCCGGAGCCTCCCGTGATGGTCCACAGCCCGGAGTCGCCTGCCACACCGGTGCCCAGTCCTGGCCTGGGTTATTTGCCCCGCTCCATGGCCTGAGTCTTTTGCCCCACCGGTGCCCATTCCAGGACCGGTTGTCTACCCCTTTAAATGGCCGGAGTCGCCTGCCACACCGGTGCCCAGTCCTGGCCCAGTTATCTGCCCCGCTCCATGGCCGGAGTCGTTCGCCACACCGGTGCCCAGTCCGGGCCCGGTCAACAGAGAAGAACTAAGGAGGAAGCTATCCACTTCGCCGGGGCCAGAACCGCCACCTGCGATAGTTATAGTTTTTGTTGTTTTTCCCTCCCTAACCCTCCCCTCATGTAATTGTGTTTGGTTTCTTGCGGCCGGGAGTCCGCGCCTTTGAGGGGGGGTACTGTCAGGCTCTGGCCATAGAGAAGCCTATTGCTTCTCTATAATATTCTATGGTCAGAGTCTGGCAGATCTATAGGTTCTATCTCTGTGTGGTGTTGTGTGTAGGATCCCTAATTAGAGGCAGCTGCTATGCATTGTCTCTAATTAGGGATCCTACTTATATGTGTATGTCCCACTCCATAGGCGTGGTTCACTGTGTTCCCTTTTGTTATATGTATCGTTGTTATTTTGTGTAGTTCACGTTAAGTATAGTTGAATACTTAAATAAATGATGTCGAACTATCGCTGCGCCTTGGTCTTTATACACACCCGGCTCAAGTCCTCATACACATTACTTGAAGCTTTGGACTTTAGACTATACCTGAAGTGTTTATATTAGTACTGTTATTCCCTTATCACTTCTTAAGGTTTTATCTAGTGTCTATGCTGTGTCTATGTAGTGTCTGCATTGGCTGTATAGGATGAAGGAGCCTGTAGAATGTTGGCCTGTTCTTCAGTTCAGCCCAGCAGTTCAAAGAGCGAGAGCAGATGGCTGACATGTCACAGAGCTGTGACAGATCGGGAGGGGGGGCTGCAGGGTGACACTCAGGGAGACCTATAGACCGACTACACAGTCAGCAGGGACCCCAACACATATGGTCCCGGAGTGCTGTTAATGAGAGTCACAGTGGAGCAGAGGATGATTGGGACAGGTAGCGGTGTTGTCACATTCTCCATATGCTTAGCATGCATGATCCTCACAGACCTTAGAGGGCTCAGGTAGTGGTGTTATTATATGGTTCCCATGCTCCTCACTCACTCCAGACTAGAGGGCTCAGGTAGTGGTGTTATTATATGGTTCCCATGCTCCTCACTCACTCCAGACTAGAGGGCTCAGGTAGTGGTGTTATTATATGGTTCCCATGCTCCCCACTTACTCTAGACTAGAGGGCTCATGTAGTGGTGTTATTATATGGTTCCCATGCTCTTCACTCACTCCAGACTAGAGGGCTTGGCTTGTCAAGGGTGTGAAGGTCTGGAGGTCATAGATTGTTATGTACAACACAAGAGCTGCCTCCTTCAGTTCAGTTTGCCTTTTAAACAAAACCATTGTTCACTCAAACACACAAACCCAGTTTGAGCAACTCCTGTTTGTCAGCTAAAACATATCTCTATATGTTTTCTGGGGTAAGTGATTAGTGAGTTACTGTTCATATGATGTGCCAGGCTCCTTGTCAGTCAGAGCTCTGTGCCACTGATGCCTAGCTGCCTAACTGTGAGTGACAGTATAGATGTCTGCTATTACACACTGTCAAGAGAGGGAGGAACAAAGCACGAGGAGGGTGTTGGTGATGTCAGAGTGTTGTTGTAGTTCTGTTTTTGCTGGCTGCATGCTCCCCTCCCTCCTCCCGCCTCCCTCCCCTCCCCCTCCCCTCCTCTCTCTCCTCCCCTCCTCACTCCTCCCTCCCCCTCCCTCTGCAGTATACGTGCACACATTCAGAGCAGCAGGTGGTGATGACATCATCTGCACTGCAGCACACTGCAGCACTGGGTCTGAACAAAGACATGTCAGCTAGCCTGGCTGCTGCCGCTAAGTCCTCTCCTCCTGCCCCCGCTACCGTCTCTCTTTCCTCCCTCCCTCCTCCCTCTCTCAGAGAGCATAACCCTGGTGCCTAGCCGTGCTGCAGGGCTGGGACCTACCTAACCCCATCTCACCCTTGCCGGCCCCCTCATACCACTAGGGTATAGGCTGGCTGACGCACCTCTGCAGCCCTCATCATCACCGTGCCCTTAGCCGCCTATGGAGAGGTGATGGAAGGCATCACTGTTGGGGTTGTAACTGAACGGTGTCAGCGATGGCTGGTGACAGGACGAGCGCTGTGGAGAGACACAAGGATGGTGTGTGGGATAAACATCCATTTGCTATTTTATAATTGCCACATATCATCAAAAATAGCAGTAATTTACTGACCATTGATTGTTTTTTCTTGTAACAGTAACAATTACTTGACCTGTTTTTAGATTGACTTATAGGGAACCCAAGCATGACATTCATTCTCCGATGAGCGGAGAGCTTTTGCATTCGACTGACAAGATACGGCAGTAGTTTAAATGTCACAGGGTCCCTGCTGGCGTGGCTCCCCACCTAGGAAGTTCATTACTGCAGTGTCCCCTCTGGAAAAATAAAATATCTACGATCATTATTTTAACATAGTGATGGAGAATTACGTATATCATATTTTTTACATTGTGTGCTTTTCTGCCCTGTTATTTTCTTGCCCTCCCATTCATCAATAAGTCAATGCCGCAGGAAGGAAAAAACCATACACACACAGGCATGTTCCTGTCGCATAGTTACTCGGCAGCAGGTTGCCACAGAAACGGCCTCACAGTGGCTAAATGAGGAATGCTAATGCAGTGTTCCACACTCCTGCGGCAGTGGGCTCACTGTCTGGGCATCACACCCCACTGTCTGTGGACAGCGGTCTGTGTGGGTGTATGCGTGCGCGCGTGTGTGTGTGCGTTTGAGCATAGAGTTCTCTCCTCTAGTACGGCAGGTAGCATAGGTAGGCTTTTTTATTTTTTTATTTAACTAAGCAAGTCAGTTAAGAACAAATTATTATTTACAATGACGGCCTACACCGGCCAAACCCAGACGACGCTGGGCCAATTCTGCGCCGCCCTATGGGACTCCCAATCACGGCCGGATTGTGTCACAGCCTGGAATCTAACCAGAGTCTGTAGTGACGCCTATAGTACTGAGATGCAGTGCCTTAGACAGCTGCGCCACTCGGGAGCGTTTGTCCAGTAACCGAAAGGTTGCTGGTTCGAATCTCCGAGCCGACTAGCTGGGAGACGAAAACTGCCGATGTGCCCTTGAGCAAGGCACTTAACCTGGGTAAGAGCGTCTACTAAAATGTGAAAAATTATCTGGTGTAATGGACTAACTACAAGTCAGATTGAATCTCTTGAGAGAGTTTAAAAGGACCTCTAACACAATTGATGGAGTCCAGTCCTGCTTCTTACTCTACCCATTTTTTCAATTAGTCCTCGTCATTTGGTTTTACTTTTGTGGCTTCAAGCATAAATACATTGTATGCATGCAATTTTCTGTATGAGTGCAATTCATTCTTATGACATTCAGCACTTGTAAATTACTCAGCATTTATTATGTTTTGAACCGTAATTCCAGAAGCGTTTTGTCCAGTCCCCATTTTGTGTATCTGCTGTGTGTGTGTGTGTGTGTGTGTGTGTGTGTGTGTGTGTGTGTGTGTGTGTGTGTGTGTGTGTGTGTGTGTGTGTGTGTGTGTGTGCGCGTAGGGCTGGACACCATCCACTCTCTGGTCAATCAGCCATTACAAATTAGTCTGTGATGACAGAGTACTGTAGGAGAAGAGGCTTTTATGAATGACTGAGTTACTGTGCATGTAGCCATTAGCGGGTGATTGATGGACCTTAAAGGTTAATTTACTAAAGGCAGTTGTTGTGATGAAGTTAATGATTGATGTTATCCCTGTACTCATATTTAATAATGATTAGAGCCAGATGACACTTATTTTTAGCAGATAGATGGAAATGAGCATAGAGCATCTCGTAGAACATGAGTGGTGTATATGTTGTGTAGCTGGACATGTTGTGTGGCTGGACATGTTGTGTGGCTGGATATGTCGTGTGAGTGGCTGGACATGTTGTGTGGTTAGACATGTTTTGTGGTTAGATATGTTGTGTGGCTGGACATGTTGAGTGGCTGGACATGTTGTGTGGTTAGACATGTTTTGTGGTTAGACATGTTGTGTAGCTGGACATGTTGTGTGGCTGGACATGTTGTGTGGCTGGACATGTTGAGTGGCTGAACATGTTGTGTGGTTAGACATGCTGTGTGATTAGACATGTTGTGTGGTTAGAGATGTTGAGTGGCTGAACATGTTGTGTGGTTAGACATGTTGTGTGACTGGACATGTTGTGTGGTTAGACATGTTGTGTGACTGGACATGTTGTGTGGTTAGACATGTTGTGTGACCGGACATGTTGTGTGGCTGGACATGTTGTGTAGCTGGACATGTTGTGTGGTTAGACATGTTGTGTGCTTAGACAGTACACAATCTCATACTGTATGCCATGTGGTTACTTATAGGCTTAATTCTGTACCATATGACACTAGTACTACTTACCAGGGATCACTGATGATATGTGCTGAACATATGGTGCTGATGTGTGTGTATGTGCCTGTGTTGTAGATAACCAGTTCAGAATGTCCATCCTGGAACGCCTGGAGCAGATGGAGAGACGGATGGCAGAAATGGCCTCCCATCACCAGCAGACCAGTGGAGGAGGTGCAGGGGCTGGAGGAGCAGGGGGAGCAGGGAGTGGAGGAGGAGGAGGAGGAGGAGGTGGTGGTGGTAACAACAGCCAGACACAGGTAAAGTACATCATACTATAGGCAATGTGCTATTTGGCTTATAGAGTATTACATGGAAAAGACATACTGTATGTTTCTGTTTTAAGAAGACAAGTGTTGTAGTTTAAAGTTGTGTTTTTGTGTGTTGTCAGTGTGTGTCAGGTCAGAGTCAGGCGGGCAGCAGCTTTGAGAGCCGTGTGGTGGTGGTGTGTGAGAAGATGATGAACCGTGCCTGCTGGGCCAAGTCCAAACACCTGATCCACTCCAAGACCTTCAGGGGTATGACCCTGCTTCACCTGGCCGCTGGGCAGGGCTACGCCACCCTCATCCAGACACTCATCAAGTGGCGGTGAGTGAGAACCTCAGAGGCCTCTTATTGACTGGATATAAAAGTAATGTTAATATACAGTACAGAGAGACCCTAGGACCCATGAATATATATTATGGAACTATTTTAGGACCAGAAAATACTGTATTGGAAGCATGAATCTATCTATTTTAGCCAGAGTTTAGTCTGGGAGTCTAACAGTGTTCTTCTCTATCCCTCACCAGCACCAAGCATGCAGACAGCATTGACCTGGAGCTGGAGGTGGACCCACTCAATGTGGACCACTTCTCCTGCACCCCTCTAGTAAGATATAGAGAGCTTTATCTCATGAAACCAATGCAGGGGTCTTCCATAAAATCTTCCATAAAGACTTTCATAAAGACTTCACTTGTAAGATGAACATTTCCTAGAAAGTAAAGTTACTACAGGCATGCTAGAGGCATCCCTCTGTGTCCTCTGACCTGCGACCTCAGACCTGTGTCCCTGCTGTGTTCTCTTTAGATGTGGGCGTGTGCCCTGGGTCACCTGGAAGCGGCAGTGGTCCTGTATAAGTGGGACCGACGGGCCCTGGCCATCCCTGACTCTCTGGGACGCCTGCCCCTGTCCATCGCCCGCTCCCGCGGCCACACCAAGCTGGCCGAGTGTCTGGAGCAACTGCAGAGAGAGGAGCACCAGCCCCCTGCACCCCTGCCCCCCACCACACGCATGTCCTTCTCCCCCACCCCCCACGACGCACCCACCTCAGACAGCTGGATGGTCACATGGGCCAGCGACGGCGTGATGAAAGGTGGAGCCGCCACCACCACGACCACCTCCACCTCCACCAACCTCAACCCAGGTCAGTGCAGACTGAAGGAGAAGGAGTAATAGAGGCCCCACACTGGTATCAGTGGGGGAAAGGGGCAATGGAAAATACCTTTAGATAACAACATTTTGTTAATAGTTTGTTTAAATGTCTATAAAATAGTATCTTGTAACCCTTCTGCAGACTTGAGAAGGCCGCGATCTGAGCCCTCCAACTACTACAGCAGTGAGTGCCAGAGAGACTTACCCTTGGCCAAGAAACACAAGCCCAACCCAGAGCTGTTCCAGGCTAGGCCCGACAAGGCCATGTCTGTCCCACTGAGCCTGGAGCAACAGCAGCTCCACAAGCTGTCCTTCGGCCCCAAGAGCCTGTCCCCCGATGGCGTCAGCCCAGACAAGAGCCTCTCTAGTGGGGGAAGTGCTGGAGGACCCGGGGGAGCCAAGTGGAGCTCTAGGGAGAGTTTCTCCAGCAGGGGCTCAGGCAGGAAGGGTTCAGGGGGCTCTGGGGGCAGCAGCCTGGGGAAGGAGAAGCTGGCTAACAGGCTGAGACAGAGGGAACAGCTGGGGAATATGCTGGTGATGGCTGAGAGAGAGATGGTGGACACTGAGCTGTTCTCCTACAGAGACGACCTGGAGAACCAGGACTGTATGACACAGATGGACGACCTGCAGGTCAGTGAACTCACCCTACTCTCTAGTTGCTGTACTTTTTACCATGTCTTTAGTCAAGACAGTTACTTTTCTGTCTACCGTCTACTCCACTGCCAATCCTGTCCATCGGCCTTCTCATTGCACTCACATTCACACTAGTTTACCAAGCAACCATATCCTTAGCATGCCATAGTATCTACATCAAGTCTATCGATCTGGACTGCCATTTAATAAACATGACAAGAAGATTGAGATTGAGCGCCAGCAGCTCTGTTGGGCCATGCCACTGGATGCCCTGACGTATGAAGTCACAAACACACACACACACACACACACACACACACACACACACACACACACACACACACACACACACAAAGACCCTAGGCCTCCCTGGCAGTGCGTGGACCTCCATCACCACATAGTAAACTCCATCCATTGATCGGCTCCCACAGCCAAGGGAGCCTTCTGCCATCCATCACAGTCACACTGCTTCTGAGGCTGAGCAAGAGTTTGAGGCTGAGGCTGGGGCTGAGGCTGGGGCTGAGGCTGGGAGATGAGGAGGAGGAGGAGGACAGCACAGCAATAACAAGAACAATTATTGTGATCGTTGTCATCATCATTACCTTCACCAATGTCATTGTCTTGACATGACTCGTGTTTAATGTTCATTGTTTCCTAGAAATAATTCTAAACTTGATCAATCAGCACTCATAATGTGGAAACATCTTAGACAATGAAACTAAGAATGCAACAAAATGTTGCACAGTAACCAAAAAGCAGAGTTTGCAAGAAAATATGCAATGATATGACAATGTACTAAGTGTGTTATCTACAATATACTCAATCCTGGGTGATTCTCCCCCTGCAGGAGAACATGATGACTCTGGCAGAGCACATCATTGAGGCGACCCCAGAGAGGATCAAGAGGGAGAACTTTGTGGCCCTGGACGCGGTGCCCCTGGACAGTACTGGGGTTAGCAACACCATGAGCTGGTTGGCCAGTTACCTCGGAGACGTAGAGCAGCTTCCCAGCATTATACATCTACGGTAAGCAACACAACAGAGCCTTACTCTGGACTGAATGTGATCTAGGGCTGGTTTCCTGTACACATTTTAAGCCTATACCTGGTCTAAAAATCATGCACAATTGCACATGCTTAATTCTAATCTGGGAATGTGACCCTAAATGTTTTGCAGAAGATTTGCTGTGCTTGACATAGTCTATTGGAACTACACTGAATAAAAATATAAACGCAACATGTAGAGTGTTGGTCCCATGTTTTATGAGTTGAAATAGAAAATCCCAGAAATGTTCCATATGCACAAAAAGCTTATTTCTCAAAAATGTTGTGCACACATTTGTTTACATCCTTGTTAGTGAACATATCTCCTTTGCCAAGATAATCCATTCACCTGGTACCTGTGTAGTGATTATGCTGTTTAATCAGCTTCTTGATGTGGCATATCAAGAAGCTGATTAAACAGCATGATCATTACACAGGTGCACCTTGTGCTGGAGACAATTAAAGGCCACTTTACAATGTGCAGTTTTGTTACACAACACAATTCCCCAGATGTCTCGAGTTTTGAGGGAGAGTGCAATTGGCATGCTGACTGCAGGAATGTCTAAAAGAGCTGTTGCAAGAGAATTTAATGTTTTTTTCTCTACCATAAGCTGCCTCCAACGTCGTTTTAGAGGGTTTGGCAGTACGTCCAACTGGCCTCACAAATGCATACCACGTGTAACCACGCCAGCCCAGGGGGGTTCTGAGGAGTATTTCTGTCTGTAATAAAGCCCTTTTTGGGGGGAAACCCTATTCTGATTGGCTGGGCCTGGCTCCTCAGTGGGTGGGCTTTGTTTCCTCCAAGGCCCACCCATGGCTGCACCCCTGTCCAGTCATGTGAAATCCATAGATCAGGGCCTATTTAATGTATTCTCAGTAAAATCTTTGAAATTGTTGCATGTTGCGTTTATATTTTTGTTCAGGATACTGTATATCTTCTGATAGCAACGCTTAGTTGACTACTCTTTAAACTGTCACCATCCCCCGCCCCTCCCTCTCTCTCTCTCTCCTTACAGATCTCTGTACAGTGAGCCTCTAAATCAATCCTCCAATCCCAGCCTCAGCCCAGGGGGGTCTCCCCTTAGGGAGGGGCCAATGGAGAGGCCTACCCTGCCCTCCCCGGCCGATTGGAGCGAGTTCATCCAGGCCTCCAACAGCAAGATGGAGAGAGACCTGGCCCAGCTCACCCTGTCCGACCCCGAGCAGAGGGAGCTGTACGAGGCTGCCCGTCTAGTCCAAACTGCCTTCCGCAAGTACAAGGTACAGGTCCGGGGCTGAGGTACCACACACAGTAACATACCTGATGTACAAAAAAATGTACAGCAACATTATTAGGACCACCACTGGCACTCTATGTTGATGTGGTGTTAACCTTAATGTTATCAGGTGAAATGTGAAGTTTTTAATGGGTCCCTTAAATCTGGGAAGGTCGCTTTCTGAACAAATCTACGTCCTGGTCTGTGTCGGAGTGTGCTGAGTGCACAACACACTATCTATGCTCACCCAGTAATCATCAATGGATTATGTTAATTAACACTCATATGTTATCCCATCTTTCTCTCTCTAAGACACTCTGTGGTCCCTGTGGTCTCAGCATGGGCTTTGAGCAGAGCATGGCCTTGCTTTAAAGGAACGACTGCACTGCTCCCTCTTCTCTGCTCCCTATAATCTCTCTCTCTCTCTCTATTTATCTTTCCCTCTCTCTCTTACTCTTTAAATAATGTGTGTGGTACCCGCTGCTGCCTGTCCTTAACCAGCTCCACACACCCCTCGCCCGCCCCACTTCCTCACCTTGCTACCTACCCCCCATAGCTAGCTTTATTAATGACTTTCCACTTCTCAAACTGTTCGCTGTCGTTCACAGTCATCTGTTCTCCCCTTCTGCCAGCTGAGCCTGGGGAGGAGAGCAACACTGGGCTGGCACCGCCACCTACCTCTCCAGACAACCAGGGCCCTGGGCCCAGGAAGATACCTCAGGGAGCAGTGGCTCTCTATAATAGACTACTACACCACTTCCTATACTCTGACCTCTGACTTCTCTTACTCTACTCTCTCACAGGGACGCCCATTCAGAGAGCAACAGGAAGTAGCTGCGTCAGTCATTCAGCGTTGTTACAAAAAATACAAACAGGTAAGCTGGGCACAGTTATCCCCTTACAACACACATGGAGATTCAATAGTTGCATGTTTGTTCATATTACATTACCTTACAGATAATGGTTAGACCTCGGACTGATTGTAATACATTATTTAGGGACTTTTAGAGAAGCGTTTCACTTTATTCCGTTTAGTCCGTTTTTCTAGGCTCAGGCTGATCCTTGTTCATGCCTGCTCGTGAGTCACAATATCACCTTTTCTTTGTTTACAAGCTAACATGGATAGCTTTGAAGGTAACTTTTCACTCTCTTTTATTTAGTTATTTATTTATTTATTTATTTTTTAGGAGGTACAGTTTTTTTTTCACTGTCTTAGATTACTTACAATACAACCTAGCTTCATTTGATTATTACACTTGACCTTTCCAGTAATATGGCCTGATTCACACTATAGGGCCGAACTAAACCCTACTATATTGGCTTGTCTATTTTCCTTTCCAGCACAGTTCTAGCAACTATAGTGAATGCCTAACCAGGTCAGCTAGTTTGGCTTGGCTTGGTTTGGCCATATAGTGTGAATCAGACAATAGATGTGTGCATTTGAGGCCACCGTCTGCATATTCCTAACCCCCTGATCCTGTATCTCCTTCTCTCTCTCTCTCTCTCTCTCTCTCTCTCTCTCTCTCTCTCTCTCTCTCTCTCTCTCTCTCTCTCTCTCTCTCTCTGTCTCTCTGTCTCTTCCTGACCCTGTATCTCCTCCTCTCTCTGGTCCTTCTGTGGCAGTATGCACTTTATAAGAAGATGACGCAGGCCGCCATTCTTATCCAGAGTAAGTTCCGCAGCTACCACGAGCAGAAGAAGTTCCAGCAGAGCAGGCGGGCGGCCGTGCTGATCCAGCAATACTACCGCAGCTACAAGGAGTTTGGAAGGCTCAGGCCCCACCGCAGAGGAGCCGGCGCCGCCCTGGTGCAACGCAAACTCAGGTATGTATACACACTGACACACTCTGATGCGTACACACATGCACACACTGACACAAACTCAGGTAGCTAAACCCACACATCAACACACACACACACTCACCACTCACACTGACACACCGCAGCACAAGTAGTTAAATGCACTGACACACACAGCAACACACACTCAGGTAAACACACAGTAACACACACTGACACATACAGGAGGCTGAGCCTCATTACAGGATAGTTATGCCCTTCTCCATTTAACCTTGCAGACTTCACTTGGGGAAATCCATTTGTAAGGGATGAACAACTGCAGTCCCATTTGCAGTCCCCAGGGTCATAGTGTCCTCCTGTGCTCATGCATAACTGATTTAGATTTTAAACATACAAGTACTGTACACGTGTATAGTCGTGGCCAAAAGGTTTGAGAATGACACAAGTATTGGTCTCCACAAAGTTTTCTGCTTCAGTGTTCTTAGATCTTTATGTCAGTAGTTACTATGGTACACTGAATTATAATTACAAGTATTCCATAAGTGTCAAAGGCTTTCATTGACAATGACATTCAGTTTATGCAAAGAGTCAATATTTGCAGTGTTGACCCTTCTTTTTCAGGACCTCTGCAATCCGCCCTGGCATGCTGTCAATTAACTTCTGGGTCACATCCTGACTGATGGCAGGCCATTCTTGCATAATCAATGCTTGGAGTTTGTCAGAAGTTGTGGGTTTTTGTTTGTCCACCAGCCTCTTGAGGATCGACCACAAGTTCTCAATTAAGGTCTGGGGAGTTTCCTGGCCATGGACCCAAAATGTTGATGTTTTGTTCCCCGAGCCACTTAGTTATCACTTTTGCCTTATGGCAAGGTGCTCCATCATGCTGGAAAAGGCATTGGTCTTCACCAAACTGTTCTTGAATGGTTGGGAGAAGTTGCTCTCGGAGGATGTGTTGGTAACATTCTTTATCCATGGCTGTGTTCTTAGGCAAAATTGTGAGTGAGCCCACTCCCATGGCTGAGAAGCAACTCCACACATGAATGGTCTGAGGATGCTTTACTGTTGGCATGACACAGGACTGATGGTAGCGCTCCGGACAAGGTGTTTTGCGGATGGCCCAAACAATCGGAAAGGGGATTCATAAGAGAAAATGACTCTACCCCTAGTCCTCAGCAGTCCAATCCCTGTACCTTTTGCAGAATATCAGTCTGTCCCTGATGTTTTTCCTGGAGAGAAATGGCTTCTTTGCTGCCCTTCTTGACACTAGGCCATCCTCCAAAAGTCTTAGCCTCACTGTGCATGCAGATGCACTCACACCTGCCTGCTGCCATTCCTGAGCAAGCTCTGCAATGGTGGTGCCCCGATACCGCAGCTGAATCAACTTTAGGAGACGGTCCTGGGGCTTGCTGGACTTTCTTGGGCACCCTGACGCCCTCTTCACAACAATTGAACCTCTCTCCTTGAAGTTCTTGATGATCCGATAAATGGTTGATTTAGGTGCAATCTTACCAGCAGCAATATCCTTGCCTGTGAAGCCCTTTTTGTGCAAAGCAATGATGACGGCACGTGTTTCCTTGCAGGTAACCATGGTTGACAGAGGAAGAACAATGATTTCAAGCACCACCCTCCTTTTAAAGCTTCCAGTCTGTTATTCTGACTCAATCAGCATGACAGAGTGATCTCCAGCCTTGTCCTCGTCAACACTCTCACCTGTGTTAAAGAGACAATCACTGACATGATGGCAGCTGGTCCTTTTGTGGCAGGGCTGAAATGCAGTGGAAATGTTTTTGGGATTAAGTTCATTTTCATGGCAAAGAGGGACTTTGCAATTAATTGAAATTCATCTGATCACTCTTCATGACATTCTGGAGTATATGCAAATTGCCATCATCAACACTGAGGCAGCAAACTTTGTGGAGACCAATACTTGTGTCAATCTCAGAACTTTTGGCCACGACTGTATATATTGATGAAAACACTCTGTGTTTACACAAGCAGCCCAATTATTATATTTTTGTCCACTAATTGGTCTTTTGACCAATCATTTTCTAAGCTTTTAGTATTAGTCAAAAGACCAATTAGTGAAAAAAAGAAAAAAAAAGATTTGGGCTGCCTGTGTAAACACAGCCTAAGGCTCTTGAGGACTGGAGAGGACAATACCCATGCTAGACAGAATCTCCAAAATAAAGTTTAGAAGCGTGGTTGAATTTTAGCTCCACACAACCACAGTGTATTTTGTTTACTGTGGACCCTCTAAAAAGACAGTGTTCCGTCATGTCTTGTGTTTGATAGAAGTAGTCTGCTCACTAAGAGGCAGGATCAGGCTGCCAGGAAGATCATGAGGTTTCTACGTCGCTGCCGCCACAGGTAAAACCCGCCCACAACACTAACTTTTTCAAATATGTTTGTTATATTCACACACAAACACACAACCATTCAGCGTAGGGATTTGCTAGACATTTGAATGGTTTACTACACGTTAGATGGCAAGAATGAGTATGCACAGATCTGATAAGACAAGTTGTTTTCATTTCTGTTTTTTATTTATTTTTGGGACGATAAAAAGGGTTGGGGGGTTTATATACAACACCCTCCTACTCTCCTCTCCTCGCCCCTACTCTCCTCTCCTCGCCCTCTACTCTCCTCTCCTCTCCTCACCCCCCTTCCTTTCCTCACAGTTCCTACTGTGTGCTAATAGCTGTCTGGTATTGTTTTGCTGTTTATGCGAAGCCCCTTGATGGACCATAGACTGTTCAAGCGGGTGAGTGCAGCCTCAGCAACTCAGTTCGTGCTTCTCTCTCCTCCCTGTCTACACTGTGTGCGTCTCTCTCTCTCTCTGTCTCTCTCTCTCTTTCTCTCTCCTCCCTGTCTACACTGTATGTCTCTCTCTATCTCTCTCTCTCCTCCATGTTTACACTGTATGTCTCTCTCTCGCTCTCTCTCTCTCTCTCTCTCTCTCTCTCTCTCTCTCTCTCTCTCTCTCTCTCTGCCTCGCTCTCTAACAATAGTTGTATCTGCTGAGTCCTTGCCTTCATTCATTCTCTCTCCCTCTCTTTTTCTCTGCCTTTCGCTTTTTCTCCATCCATCTCTCCCTTCCTCTCGCTGTCCTCCTCCCTCTACCTCGTCCATCACTGTTGCTTGATGCCTGCTTGCATGAAGGCTGCCTACTGGGGCCACAGGTGGACTGACTGAGAAGCTCAGACTCCGAGCAAATGTAACTTTACTCTCATTAAACGAACTAACCACTGCTTATGAATGACTATGTCACCGTAACATTTAACAGGCACCTCTTTCTCCCCTCTGGAAATGACTTTTATTTTCATTATTACATGTTTTGTGTGGTTATGAAGATGCCTATTCACAGAACGGAAGGCTATGTTTATTATGTTGCATGACCGGTGACAACTCGATGGGCCTTACTCTTTAAAATGTACCCCCAGGCATGCTATGGGACGGATGTTCTCTCTCAAACAGCTGTGCCCCACATGACACAGTAGAGGGGGTCACGACCCCCCTTGGGTTTTGTTTACTCAAAATGTCAAAGCTCCTCTAGGCATTGCGTTGGGAGCTCTCACTAGTTCAGGGCTGCTTCAAATACACATGCATCATCACTGAACATATTCAAGAAATTCCTCATGGGTACAAACTGTGTGTCTGTCTGACTACTCACCCAGAAAGACTTTGGGCATATTGACAGAAATACCCATATGACAGTTATCGTCAGCCTCATTATCTGTTTGAATCACCGTCACTGTAGTGAGAAAATGGGGCCTTTTGAATCTATCATTTTTACATTTAAGTAATTTAGCAGACGCTCATATCCATATTGTTTTTGCCTTAAGTAACCACCTGTTTTATGCAACCATACCAAATGTAACATATCATACTAAATGGATCGGCTCAGATTTACACACAGAATAATACGAAATGCTCTGAGACCAGGTTGGGGTATGTTATACTGTAGAATATGGGTCACTGTGCTTCGAAATCAGGTGAGGTAGCTATAGTACTATAAAGATGTGATACGTGCATGTTTGTTATGATCTGGGTTACAGTGTTGTGATAGCACATACAGGTCATAGTCAGACTAGCAGTACAACACAAACAATGGGAAGTTAGAACAGCAGGATTTGTACCAGTAATGGATTCACACCTCAGGGGAACAACATCTCAGACGGAGAGGAAGAGGAAGTAGCTCAGTGAAAAACACTAAACCTACATATAGAGCGCTGTGGGAGCTCACCACTAAGCTCAGTGATACCAGTTAAAGGATGTTGGAGTAATATACATGTATAAACTCATGTAAAATGGACTGCATTGTCCACAGATTGTCCACTCATTGTCCACTCATCCTGTATACCTACTGTATGAGGAAAAGAGCTCTCTCAGAAGCAGTATAGAGACCGAAGGCAGGCAGAGAATATACGCCAGTCCCAGTGTTGTGGTCAGTAGTACAATTACCACAGGGCAAGTGTCTATTGATTATGATATGGAGCAGTAATTGGCTAGTGACTTGCAGTCAGATCTACTGAGTCTATAGTGTAGTGTTTGGCTCTGGCTCAGTTTGGACATGGTTCACAAGTAGAATGCCAAGATAACGTCAGTTTCCAGTACAAATGCAATACAAGTTTGGTTAGGCCATTGTAGTCTAAATATAACTATTACATTTTCACCTCTTTCACAAATTGAATGCCTTAACTTTTCAGAATGCCTTTTCAACTTTTGTAGTTTAGCGGCAGACACAATCATACATTCCACAAATACAATTAATTGACACACAATTCTTGAGAAATAAAGTCATTTATTTGGTGCATAGCAATATCCCAAATACAAACCAATTAGTAAACCTCTGCCTGCCTTGAGCGTCTCTTTCAGCCCAACAAATAAGGTACTCCTGTTTCCTCGCTTGAGATTGGTTTTGGAGAGAGTTGAATTATCAAGAGACCTTTTTTCAATCACATTATATTCTCAAGAGTTTAAAAGTCAATCAAACTGCTTTAAGAACCATTCTTAAGTTTCAAAGTTAGTTGACCTATTAGAATATCAATTATTGAAGCAATGGGTTCAGTGAGCCATAAGACATACTGATTCAACAGAATCATTTAGACAAGATGAGATCTAGTTAAAATAAAGATGTATCAATGTTGATAGTTTTAATCAAATCAGCACCATGTCCCGTTGACAAGGGCTATGTCGATCTCTCTTGTCCTCTCTCTCGGTAATGGTGTCTCTCTCTCTCTCTCTCTCTCTCTCTCTCTCTCTCTCTCTCTCTCTCAGGAATGGTGTCCTCTCTCTCTCTCTCTCTCTCTCTCTCTCTCTCTCTCTCTCAGGAATGGTGTCCTCTCTCTCTCTCTCTCTCTCTCAGGAATGGTGTCCTCTCTCCCTCTCTCTCGGGAATGGTTTGAGACAGAGTACAGAATCATCCAGTGAGAGATGATCTGTGTCGGCGGTCATAGACCCCTGTTTAAATGACTTCTGTCTCTCTGTCTGTGTTTCAGAGTGAACGAATTGAAAAGGGCCAAGGAACATGAGAACCCTCAGAAGAGCCCCCTCACAATGTGACATCACTCTCCTCCTGACTCTTCTTCTTTTGTTTTTCCATTTATACACAAGACATTTTACAAGAGAAGAAAAAAAAAACAGTTCAGTGAAAACACTGCGATTATTATTACTACTACTACTACTACGGCAGCGTGGCTGATTCTACATCTACTTCTTACAACACGCTTATCTTTTATTTCCCTCTGACGCTGTTTATGTTGGAGAGTGGCAACTTCTTCTGTAGAATTCTAAACTAAGGGGAAGAAGCTGTGGGGGGCAGAACATTTGCTTCATGGCATTTTTTGCACTTTTTCATGGATTGCTTTGTCTTTTTGGGAGTATCGGAGTATAGGTTTAAGACGGTAAAGGAAGTGGAATGCTGGACATGTCTGAAAAGGTCCCTGTGGATCAAAGGAAGAGGATAAGGTAGAGGATGCCTAAGATGGAGGCAGATGCCGGCCAGAACATAAGGAAACATGACAGAACAGAAACACATTTGGGACTTGGCTCTAATTGTATTTCATATTTTTTTAAGTGACTGATTATTCCATTTGAAGAAGAAAAAATGTTAACTTAATGAACCAAAAATTCTCAGTAATACATTGATCCATTTGCACACATACACTCCCTGTCGAAAGTTAGATGCATACATTCAATATAGTAACTAAAAAATACATCAAAATTCCCCTTCCTGTTACGTTGTGCTCTACCCCGCCAGTCAGTCCAAAGGGGTGGAGTTACACATGAATGTAGGAGGGGTGTGAGCAGAAATGGGTGGGGCTTATTAAAACAATGGCTTATTTTGTTATTTAGGTTTGGGGGGTTATGTACTGTAAGGCAAGGAATAGGGGGATTCAATGAAATTACAATTCGTATAATTTTTTCAAATGTTATTATTTTATTCTCTTTTCTATTCCTCTTTGCTTACATCTGTTTCCTGATCATGCCCATGACGATTTACAACTGACTTGTCTCCTCAAAATTCTGTGTGGACGATTTGATCAAATATGCATGCCTATGGGTGAAAGTCTTCCCCTGCGTGCTGGAAGTTAGATCTGTATCCTCTGATTTTCAATGTTTTGCTTTTGCCTTCATGTTCAAATGCAACTGAGTGGCCCATGTGCCAACCTACTCTCCCAAGAGTCATACCCTCTAGTTAGTGAAATTATACCAACATTGTCCTCATCGTTTCTTTTTGTGTTGCCTTATTTCATTTGTTTACTCAGTATTCTAAAAAGAAAGAAAACTTGCCTATTTTGTGTTGTAATGATTACAGTCATGAAGGTTATTGTTGTTCTTTTTAAATGAACTTCAGGGCCTGTGAGGGCTTTTGAGGGGAAGATCACATACATTGCCTTGACGTCTTAGAGATTCTTTGAGGGGTCCCTAAGCTAGTCCCAAAATAGGGGTTAGACAAATCCATATTTTTGACAATTGAGCGGTTTCTGTATATAAAGAAGGCTGAAGTTAGGGAAAAACATTTACCCAAAGGGGATTGTATTTTAGAAATATATTATTTTATTCATTAAAAAGGGGTCAAAAACAGGTATGAGACAAAAACAGAATATTTGTATAGTTTTGTTTGAATGCCTAAGAAGTATGGTTGTATTGTTTGTATATAGTGTAAATACCTGGGATAAAAATGAGCTATGTGCATGAAAAACATGAACAATGGTAAAAAAAAACTTAAAAAAAAAACTAAACAAAAGCATTAGTGGCTATGCTCTGTAAAATTATTAAAAGTATTTCACTATAAGAGTATTTTATTTTATTTTGATTGTTCTTGGGAAGAACATTTTGCTAAAGCATGACATTATTGCAAATGCTAAAAACTTTTAAAAAAAGATAACGTATTTAGAGTTAGGAGAAATCTGCAAAATTATCTTAAGACAAGTATGTTTACATTTTTGTTTTGGGCTACCAAGAATATTTTGCCGATGGTGCCAAGTAATGTGAATGCTATATTGCTTAACAAGAGAATTAAGTTAATCTTTGCAGAACAGATAATCATACAATGAAATACACACTAGCATTGAAGACCACAAGGTCCCATCCCGACTGGCAGCGGATCACAGATAGAGGTACACATTGCAGAGGGAGAAATATTTCTACAGCAACTTTTAAGTCTCTCATTTCTCTTCCATTATCACACGTCAGAACAACCCAAGCTTTTTTGCCATCATCACCAAATACACAGGGATCACTTGTCAGTAACATTTTAAGTGCAAAAAAGCCTACTGTATGAGAAAAAGAGGGGTTGTGTTGTCAGTGTCTCTTCGCATGTTTGTATGGATTGTGTTCATATAAAGATTGTAAATGACAGCCTTGTCCATGTGAATCTCAGCCCTGTTGTTTTTATTGTTTATAATTGAGGTTTAAATTGACTAAGGCTGTCAGGGTCTGGACAAACCAGAATTATTCCTTGTCAAAATGTAATGTGGCCACAGTGAACGAGGTACATGTGTAGCATCTCTGGACTGGTATTCTTTGTACAAGTAAATTAGTAATTTACTTACAGGAGGAACACTTGTTTAAACAATCTAAGGTGCTAAAAATAACATAATTAAACAGTGATGGGGTTATGGTGAAACACATGAACCATTATGGATCAGCACAGCCAAGTCAATGAGCAAAAGTGAGTGATCTATAAACCATTAAGTCATTATTGCAACTTCTGAAGAACAATATGTGTCTGGCTCATAATGGCATATGTGAGGACTGTGTTTGAAAGATTATGAATTATAAATGTGAGTGGTGGAAACAGACACATTGATACCAGTTGATTTGATCTGTGAATCCGTGAAATATATACTATCTAATAGTCTGCTGGTTTTTGCAGTTTTGCTGAAATATATTATATTCATATCAAAACAACCAGGTGGCATATTCTCCATTCAAGTGATGACATTCATTATTCAAACCAGGTGTGAATGCCATTGGACAATTATGCTTTGTTGTTTCAGTTGCTTAATTTCGTCTCAGACACTGTTAGCTTTTCTGATGTTTTTATTATTATGTACTGCTCGGTTTGTTTCTCTGTATGTTTGTGTTTATTTTCACAGAGACTTGATATGTAAACCTATTTTCTGAGTGTTTATGTAGAAAGTGCCTAATCAAATCCCGATTGATCGCACAAGGCCAATGTCAGGAAGCATGCAATGTACTGTACCTAAGGAGAAAAACATGGCTTTGGAGAGAAAAAGATCCATAATTCTTTATGACTACTGTATATCAACATATCAATCCAAAACCATCACCAAATTCAGTCAGGTGACAGTGTTCCCTTAACCAATCCAGTATCACCATGGAACGCAATTCCGTCTTGTCAACATTCTAAGCATTTTTATTTTCTATTGGAACTGCCTGTTGAAACCATGAGAATTTGATTCCATAACTTTTGTGGTTTTATTGCCTTGCATTCATCATTCCAGTAGTGGTAAGAATGCCAGCTAATGCACTGCTGTGGCAATATGGGAAGGTTTATTATGCTTGCATGGGTAAAATAGTTAACTGGGTGACTGAACTGCACCCAAAGCATGCTTATTTTTCTAGAATTGGTAGTCAGATAGACTTGTAAAAGACTTACTGTTCTGTAAAGCGAAGAACGTTTGTATGACGTGTCACAGAACTCTGAAAGATGGAGGGCAGTTGATTGGAGGGCAGAGGAGAACCCTAAAAATACAAACTATGATCAAACTGCAGTATTTACTGACAATGTTTCCAGGGGTAGCATGAGGGTAAGTTTTTCTAGAAGCAAGTTTTTTAGAATTCATTTATTAATTTTTATTAATTTGGATCTTGAGATAGTGTGCTCCCAACCCAACAGTTCGGACACTCTTTTGACAGTATACCGCAAGTCTTTTACTTGGCAAAAACACTCAGACACACACACACACACACAGGTGACAGTACACTGCACTGCACACATCCAGATATGTCAAGGCATAGTCAGTCTCACTTGTACACAGTTCAGCAGAGAGCACTCATCATGTGTTATTTTCCTAGCCTACTCCTAGTCCTAGGGAACAGCTCACTTCCCTTCTGTATTTTACTCAGGGTGCCAAAATGGGGAGGAGGAAGTGGAGCAGGGCATTGATTGGTGATTCAGTGTAGAGAGAGGACATAATGTATTGAAATACGATAGGACGACGTAGAGCTTTCTGGATAATGCAGGCAAATTACTACTGATCCTGGATACATTATTGGTATCCATTTCCTCTCAAGTAAGTAAGTTGAGCTGAGGAAAGATTTAATGGCACGATATCAGAACTAGGGGATACAAGTAATTGTAGTATAGATAATTATAATTAGGACTTATCACAATTGACAGTATGGTCAATTGTTTCTGTCTTGGCTACAGCTCTGACAGATATGAATTTGTAGGCATTATGGGACACTATGGCTTAAAGTGTTATGTAAATGCTTATCTTTCTTTTATAGACTATGCTTATGAGTCTAGTAACACTTTAACCTTTGACCTCCTCTGGCTTGGATGGTTCTCATTAAAACGAGGACTTCCTGTGTGAATCTATGATTATATAATAACACCACACACAGCTTCAAATAGTCTACAAAGTTATTCTCAGTTATACAACATTTAATCTCAGTTAAGATATGGATGATGACATGTTGTAACATTTGAATGGGGTCTTCCTGAGACTTTAGGGTAGTTGAAGATGACCAGATATTAGAGGGACGGTTTCAGAAAAAGCACTTCAGGAATGGCTATCTTCTGGATGGTATGACAGGTTAGCTATAACAGGCACTTCATATGGATTTTATTACCTTCATTACACTCTGCTAATTGACCTGAGGGACTGGACGATCTCTTCCTTTGTCAATGCACCCAAACTACTGAAAGGTAGGCACATCAGGACAACAGAGCAGAAACCATCTCACAACCTTTTCCACTTGTGGACACAGAGCAATAAGCATTCTTTTGTGGAGACCTAGTGAAGATAAAACTGATTGGACACATGTAGTCGACATACTCTTATGCAAATGCCAGTATTGCAAGACAAGCATTCAGTAGTTTATGGACAGCAATTGTATGGCACCTTTTACCGAACTGCACGTTTTCATCAACTCCAAACCAAGAAGAAAAAATGGCCCTGCTTTAATACTAAGTCATGGGTCCTTGACACTTTGCATGTGAACTAGTGTTAGAGCTATTTTCCTCTCCTCTAGAACTGTCTTTCTCTCTGTCTTTCCCTGTTATGTGACCCTCTCTTTCTTTAACCAATATTATTTCAACCACTCCTTTTTCGTTTCCCCTATTGTGTTTTGCCTTCTCTCCTTTTTCTTCCCCCTCTTTCTTGTTTGTAAGTTTTATTTTTGTAATTGTGCATGTACAAGCGTCACTGACTCGATGGATATGTAAAAAAAAAAAAAAAAAAAAAAGCTGCTGAAGCCATGCAAAACGTTTTGAAATGCCCTTAAAATATGGAAGATGTTTTCTGAATGCTTTATATTCTTTCCGCTGTAAAATAATAAAAAAAGAAAAAAATTAAGAAAACTCTAACAAAGTTTGATTTTGTCTCCTTTTTTCTTCTACTGCACCTTCCAGCGCATCAATGCCTTTACTATAACCCACAGCCAACTAACTCACAGGCCTACCAGATGCCTACCAGCTGCTCTATATTAACACTGCATAGTCTTAGTGCTATAAGTTCAAATTGTACATGCACTGTTGTAAGTAATGGGTAATATAATTATTTATGCAATTCCAGCTATCTGATACTCACTTTACACCCATTAAGGGCATTATCCTATTCTGTAGAGTTGAATTTGGCAATAAAAACACCTGTGGTATTTTAACTTAAAGGACATCGCAGTTGACAAAGCAACCTCACAGACACAGTTGCCTGCTCCAGAGTGGTGCAGCGGTCTAAGGCACTGCATCTCAGTGCAAGAGGTGTCACTACAGTCCCTGGTTCGATTCCAGGCTGTATCACATCCGGCCGTGATTGGGTGTCCCATATAGCGGCGCACAATTGGCCCAGCGTCGTCAGGGTTTGGCCGGGGTAGGAAATATTGTAAATAAGAATTTGTTCTTAACTGACTTAGTTAAATAAAGGTAAAATAAAATAAAATAAAAATACCTCAGATACTGCCCAGCCCAGGCATTAAAGCTAGTGTCATGGGGGTCAAAGCTGATTGGACTAACTGATCCAGTTCTGATCCAGACGTCCAACTTACTGTAGTTCTAAATTCTGAGCCACTGGTGTAGTAGTCATCATAATCTCAGGAAGTTAGGATACGCAAAAAACACATTTCCAATACACACATGCGTATTAATACACACTAGTACATGTGTGAAATAGGACAGATATAAGCACCCACCAAATTATTAATACTATCAATGTCACTACTGATGACTGCAGTTCTTCAGTCCAGGATGGAGAAGGAGAATAGGCAGTTGGCAGCTGCTGGGTTGTTCCACCAACTCAGTACCTTTTGAGATGTGTAACTTGGTGAAAAAAAAGTATTTCACCAAATTGTAACATTCTGTCATAAAGAGCACATGTTCAACTTAATAAAAAACATGTTTTCCATGTTTTCCTAAAAAATACTATAGCAAGTGCCCATTAAGAGCCAAATAAAGTAACAGGGTTGACCGTATCGGGGTTGACGATTTCATCTTGTGACAGGGGAAATGGATGCTTGTTGTGTGCAACAGGGAGAGCCAATTGAATGCAAGCTTCACAAAAAAAAGGTTGTTAAAACATTTCTAGCCTGTCTATCAATGGATAACAGTGTTGACGTGTTATTCTCGACCCACTCAGTTTTCCACCACAAGACACCAGAACATTTCAAAAAGAGTAGAGCCAGCTCACCTGCTTTTACACTATGATTTGACTATTAGATGTTCAATATTTATTTTGAAAAAAATATTTAAAAAGGAATAGTTTCATATTATATTAAAACGAGAGTTCAGTTCACGTAACAGGGGTGAACTTAAAATGAGGGACAGGTCTTTTTTTACCTGAAAATTAAGAACTAATCACATTAAATAAATTATACTATTCAGAAATGACTTTGTCAAAGAAACAAAATAACTAGTGCTTTACAACTTTTCGCGTTAAGTGAGTTAAAATCCTCATTGAAATCACAGATGCGCGCACGGACATGTAAAAATGCAGAATTTTGGCACTTTAGCAAGTCTTTGTTCATATAACAAGATCTGTGGTCTATATTAAAGGACACTTCATTGAATATAACAGGCTTTTAAAATTCAATATTGGTGCACAATTTCTTCTTAAAATATCAAAGCAATGCAAAAAGCCACTCATTTCGTGGAACAACCTTCCTGTGTGTGCGTTCCTTCTTTTTGTCAGCTGTAGATTAATGGGGGACGCGGCAGGTACAATGTCACATCAGCAGAGCGGTGAGGGGCTGAGAGATCCCTTGCCTGGGGGTTATCAAATCAAAATCAAAATCAAAGTTTATTCTTCATGCACACAGTTTACAGCAGGTGTAAACAACGCAGCGAAATGCTTACTTGCAAGCTCCCTCAACAGTGCAGTACAAATAATCAATACAATCAAAAGGTTATGATGCAGGACGGTGGTTTAGTGTGGAGGCGACCCAGAAGCCTCAGGGATTGGTCAGGGCAGGCTCAGGGGGAGACTATAAAACACATGTTGGGGTACCAAGGCTTCACTCAACTTCAGTGGAATGCCGTACTACAATCAGCAAGACCTCAGCCTAATCATCGACACACAGGTGACTCAGAAGGTAGGACTAGATTGGGTTCTTATACTGTATCTACTGAATGTATTTGAAAGTGATAGATTAGATAGATAGATAGATAGATAGATAGATAGATAGATAGATAGATAGATAGATAGATAGATAGATAGATAGATAGATAGATAGATAGATAGATAGATAGATAGATAGATAGATAGATAGATAGATAGATAGATAGATAGATAGATAGATAGATAGATAGATAGATAGATAGATAGATACTTTATTGATCCCCGAGGGGAAATTTCTTCGTCAAGCAGCTACGAAAAAACACAGGGCAGGTGCAAAATGCCAGAACGAAAATACACAAAAGACAGATACACGATACATGATACATAGTGCGGCAGTATGAAAAAGTATAAAAATACAAGAAGTCTGGAGTGCAGAAAGCTATAAAAAGACATTGCATAGTGTGGGTGAATGGCTGAATATGTACACTATACATTGTTACAGAGTGTTAGGTGGAAAAATATATAAAATATTGCAAGTTGATATAGATAAATAAGGAATATTTGCATGGTTAACTATACTATACAGGTCAATGGCAGAGAAATACTTAAATAGCTAAATATGCGTATGATATAAGTGAGGATAATAATAGTTTACTTAATATACAGTCTGGTTAAATGAACAGGTAAGTGAATATTTTGCATGGTTACATAAACTGTACAGGGTTTGATTGCAGATAAATGCACGTATTGCACATTCTATATACTAAAAGCAATGACAAAAGAACTGACAGGATACTAATATGCATTCCTGAGTGAATGACTACGTAAGTTACTTACAATATTGCACGTGATATGATATAACAACTGTACATGAATATGTATATACAGGCCTGAATGAATAAATAAATCCTGAGTGAATGAGTGATTATAGACCAGAGTTACTCACGGATGGATGCATAATTGTTAAACTAGGTCCTAACACCCCAACAGTTCCAGGTCTATGTTGCCGAAGGCACGGCACCCCGGTGAGGCATTAAATAGTCTAATAGCCGCCGGCAGGAAGGACCTCCTGTAGCGCTCTCTGGCACATCGTGGTGGGATCAGTCTGTGACTGAAGGTGCTCCTCTGCGTCATAACCATGGCATGCAGAGGGTGGGTGACGTTGTCCATGATGGCCAGCAGTTTGGCCAGGATCCGTCTCTCCGCCACCTCCTCTAGAGTGTCAAGGCTAATCCCCAGAACAGAGCTAGCCTTCCTGATCAGCTTATTTATATATTATTTATATATTTAGATTGTACTTAATGCCCAGATCTTAGGTAGGCTAGAAGGCCTATAGGGAATACCTTTTAACCTATACTTTGTAGTGAGGACTAAGGATTTGAGATGTTCCCCTGTGTATCATAGGAGAGACGATGAAACTGGGAATACTGACACTGTTGCTGCTGTCTCTCTGGACATGTGATTGCAAGTCGTTGCAGACCGATTCAGACACTCTGATTGAGGTGAGACTGCGCCTATCCTGACTCAAATCTTGTTTATGAACACGGATGACATAAACCTCAAGGATGCTGGCTAAAGTCATGGGACAAGTGTGGTTAATCTATCTTAAACTGCTTTATTGAACAGGATATCATCTGTAGCTAGCTTGTGTAAACATGTTACCTAGGCAAGGTACTTCTGACCTACACTGTCATTTGGTGTTTTGTTTTGCATCCCCTCCCTTGCTCCCTCCCTCCCTACCTCTCTCCCTCCCTTCTCTACTCCCTCCATCCCTCCCTCCGGTAGCTTTTGGAGCTCCTCCAGTCAGTGGGTTATCTGGTGCCAGGAGGTGAAGTGGGGCCCATGCTGGAGACAGCCAGAGAGGATGCAGTATGGGCCAGTGCTGAGCTGGAGAAGAGAGATCTCCCAAGGATGGGAGTCTCTATGCACAACAGACCTTACCCTGCACACGTCAGCAGCAGGTCAGAAAGACAAACACAACAACATTCAGAAATAATATTACTGTAGTATTATGTAATGTGCACTTGTAAGTGGTCAGTAGAAGGATCAATTGTTTTCATCCACCATATACAGTATATTAAAATGTTCACACTTAATTACTGTTGATGACTTTCTCTCTTTCTCCCTCTCCTTCTAACACTCTCTCTCCCTCTCCTTCTAACTCTCTCTCCCTCTCCGTCTCCTAACTCTCTCTCCTAACTCTCTCTCTCCCCCCCTTCTAACTCTCTCCCTCTCGCTCTCCCCTTCTCTGTGTCTCCTAACTCTCTCTCTCACACACACACACACAATCTCTCTTTCTCCTCTCCCTCCTTCCCTTCGCCTCTCTAACTTTCCGTTGCCCAGAAAGTCTGATACAAAGTATCTGCCTGCTTTTCCAATGGAGCGGATGAACGGTGTCCGGGGTTGATGGACTGTCTTACAACACAATGAGATTATACCACAGTATAATTTGCTGACTAATCAGATCAGCCAAATGTCTGCTTCTCAGACCTACAGTGAACAGTGCGACTCCTTTGCATGTCTTCTACACTGAACCACATCCCCTAATGTTTCAAATAAAGACTGTAGGCATTATATTATGTTCTTCATGTGGTATTTTTGCATGAAGAGATGTGTGAAAAGATGTCAATGTTTATTTGATCACAGACTGCATAAATGCATTTGGTAGTTCAATTAGTAATTTTTCTAAGGACCAGACATCCAACAGAGAGCTTTTTCAAATAGAAGATTTTATTTCTATTTAATATACAGCCATTTAGTTCTTCATCCAGGTCATGTTTGTCAGGAACATCAAACAGTTATGAACATTTTAAACATACAGGCATGACAGGGAAATATAGAAAACTGGATAAAAACGAAATAGTCCGCAAACATACTGTAACATATATCAACCTGTGGGATATCCATTGAGTCCATCACTGTCTGTGTGTAGTGTCCTTGTGTGTGTGTGTGTGTATGTGTGTATGCGTGCATGTACATATGTGTGCGATTTTTTGTGGGGTTGTGTCTCAGCACAAGCCACATCTCTTCATCGTAATGCACGGTGTGAATGCATTTCTCTACGGGTGGTTAGACACAGTACTTCCAGAAACACTCTGAGTCACCTCCTCTTTTCCTGGACTGCTTCCTGATGCCAAAGAAGCGGCTGAAGGGGTCGAGGTGACTCTGTTTCTCCAACAACACCTGAAACAGAGAAGAATTACCGCGGTAGTAATTCATGCTTCATGAAACCAGTTCTCCCAAAACAAAATGTGATAGTAGCTTCAATATATGCTCCTTATCATTTTTCAGTTTAAAAACTCACATCTCTCTTCATCTGTCTTGCCAGTAGTCCAGCGGCACTGAGACCTAAGAGAGACAAAGGGTGAGAGAGGATATGTTGTGATACTTCTCTTGAATTATGACAGTCTATATATTTATGGTGTAACTGTTTAGGCACAATACCAACTAGTTTGTGTGATCTCACCGTCTCTGCTGAGATCTCCAGACAGTAGGGATGAGTATCTGAGTCCAGGGCCAGCCTGGGGAAGATACATCTGCTCAGAGAAAGACAGCTCTTCTGGACTACCTGCTCCTCCATCCTCCACGGATACTGACAACAGTGAAAACACAGTCAACACCAATGGTGTAAAGTACATAAGTAAAAATACTTCAAAGTACTAGTTAAGTAGTTTTTGGGAGTATCTTTACTTTGCTTTACTATTTATATTTTTTTGGCATCTTTTACTTTTACTCCACAACATTCCTAAAGAAAATAATGCAGTTTTTACTCCATACATTTTCCCTGACACCCACAATTACATTTTGACAGGAACATGGTCCAATTCACACACTTATCAAGAGAACATCCCTGGTCATCCCTACTGCCTCTGATCTGGCGGACTCATTAAATACAAACACTTCGTTTTGTAAATTATGTCTGAGTGTTGGAGTGTGCCCCTGGCTATCCGTAAATACAAAAAACAAGAGCATTGTGCCGTCTGGTTTGTTTAATATAAGGAATTTGAAATGTTTTATAATTTTACTTTTGATACTTAAGTACATTTTAGCAATTCCATTTACTTTTGATACTTAAATATATTTAAAACCAAATACTTTTACACAAGTAGTATTTTACTGGGTGACTCACATGAGTCGTTTTCTATTAAGGTATCTTCACTTTTACTCAAGTATCACCATTGAATACTTTTTCCACTACTGGTCAACACACAGCAAATCTAGTCTAAACATACACTCTGGCTCTTCACTCTGGCTCATCACTATCTTAACTGAATAATCAGTGATAAACTTACAATTGTGTTGATGTTAATCCAACCATAGGGATTAATGAGAAATAACTTAAATAACCTCATACTACAACAGCCTTTCCCAGCAGCTTGGCCTGTTGAGGAGTACGTTTCTAAGGGTGGAGGATCTGGTACTCACCAGCACCTGGGTAGGGCATCTCTGCAGAGTCTGTGATGGGATGGGCCAATAGCGGGCCGGAGGCTACCACCAGGAAGGTCCACGATAGGAGCAGGCTACACATCATCTCCACGGGCCAGTTGTGTCTGGGTCTTCTGGGTGGGTGATGGGTCATCTTCTCTCTGCTCTCTCCCCCAATGGGTTATATACCCCATGCGCTGACCCCACTCCACCCCACGTCCCCACCCAATCTTTACTGTCACCACAATAGGGTGACACTACCATAGGTCCATCTGATGTCACAAACCCTCTCTCTGTGTGTGATAAATCAACATCCAGTCACTCAGATGAGTTATACGGAACTATAAAAAGGATGCGTCAGGGGCAAATATGTGTTTTACGATCCCGGTAGGTTGATTGACTAGTTAAACTGAATCGGTAAATTGGATTTGCCCAGGTGTTTAGAATGCCCTGCTCATCTGCCTGTGGAGGGGAACAGGTGGAGAGACTAGGGCAGAGAAATTAATTAATTAACCTGCTACGTGACTTCAGTTTTATCAAATGAACCGACTCAATGCGTGACTTACAGGCTTTATGGAATAGCACTTAGCTCCCTCACCACAGCTACCCATCCAAACACATGATTCACTGGTCAAAATTCAATCTGATTTTGCTGATTAAAAAAATGCATTGAAAGCAGTTAGTTGGGCATTATATACCGTAGCCTAATAGGTCATACACCCTACATGAGGATGGAGGTGTTTATGAATATCAGACAGTGTTACTTTCTTGGAGGAGGTGTCATGTCGTCTCACATTGGATTATTTGGACTATTCATCAGTTGCATTGGGGCTGATATATATATGCATATATATATATATGCATACTGCTCTTAAATTAAATCGGGTCCCGAGTGGCGCAGCGGTCTAAGGCACTGCATCTCAGTGCTAGAGGCGTCACTACAGACCCTGGTTTGATTCCAGGCTGTATAACAATCAGGCCGTGATTGGGAGTCCCATAGGGCGGCGCACAATTGGCCCAGCGTCGTCCGGGTTTGGCCGGGGTAGGTCATTGTAAATAAGAATTTGTTCTTAACTGACTTGCCTAGTTAAATAAAGGTGAAACATTTTTTCAAAACATTGAACACAAAACACATGTAACACCATCCCTGATATTCATTTTGATATTCATCCTACAATAGATCCAGACAACTGACAAAACAGCTTCAATGCATCTTGGCATAGATTCTACAAGTGTCTGGAACTCTATTGGAGGTGGTTCAGGATTATTTATTATTTTTTGGGGTGGGGGCATATGGTTTACATAATTTTCATGCTCATCAAACCATTCAGTGACCACTCGTGCCCTGTGGATGGGGGCATTGTCATCCTATGGGGGCACCATGGTCACTAAAAGATGATGTCCAAAATAATGGCCTGCCCAGCATTTTTATGCATGACCCTGAGCATGATGAGATGTTAATTGTATAATTAACTCAGTAACCACACCTGCGTGGAAGCACCTGCTTTCAATACACTTTGTATCCCTCATTTACTTAAATGTTTCCATTATTTTGGCAGTTACCTGTCTACAAAGTATTTTTTTACAGCTCCAGAAGGCCCCTTGGACCAGATGACATTTGAAGTCAGTTTAAGCCAGAGCAGGATTTGCCATGGGTCATTGAATCAGTTTGATTGATGCTCAAACTGTTCAATGGCCAAGCTTGTTCTAGCAAGATGTTATATTTGGCCTTTCACTTTTGCCTAGTCATGCAATAAACCCTTCTATATGTGTGTGTCCATACAAAATAGGTCGAGACACAGGCAGATGTAGCCATTGGCTGAGAAGCTGGAGAGACAGGCGGGGTGTGTTCATAGAAGGTAACATTTTGCAACAAACGTAAGTCACCATTCGCAATTGTTTATTTAATAGAGGTCTCTTGTCAGTCCCTTGGCCTCTCATATGATAATGGAGGTGGCGCACGCGGCTGGTGACATTTACTTTATCATTGGACTTGGAAGTCCAAACAATTTGTTTGGTGTTGTATATCATGAATATCAGATTGTTTTAGTCAAGGGCCATCTGATTAATTTCAGTTTTATGGCAGTATAAAGAGCATGTTTTAATCAAGTATTTAGTTGAAATTTAAATGATTTGTGTGCCAGTGCCATGGGCTCAGACGACGGTCCCCATTTTGACCTGAGAAATATTTAAGGACTTAGCTCCAACAGAGCTGATTTAAAAGAGATTTTAGAAGAGAAATAGCTGAATGTTGTATAGGGTATAGCATTTATAAAAGGAGCACAACTCAATATTCAGAGGTGGCTGATGGTGTGAGAGATGGACAAGGCATGATGGGAGGGAAGCATGAGAAGAAGTGGTGTCACACCTCCAAAATATATTTATTTTTTAAGGATACAGCACATTTATCTGGCAGGATTCAAATGGATTATTTATAAACAGATTAATTGAATAGCCTGGCGACGATCAGATGTTATTCTACTAGCCGATAGATCCTGTTTACACACGTTGCATCTACAAAGAATGCACATTCATGTATATTTGATGCATTTAACTATCTGCTCGTTCCTAAACAGTTCACCCTAAATGTTGGGGGTGTAGCTGACTTTTGACCTTGTCTGTTCAACACACTAACGGAAGGGAAAGTGAGACACCCCACTCGCTGTATTTTTTTTTTCTTCAATGAAAGTTAATGAACTAAGTAGACCAGACCCAGTTGCTATTGCATTGGTGTCTACACACCAGTTAAGTAGACCGGAACTGGCCTTTTTTTGTTTTTTCAATCGTAAACAGCCTTGGTGGACTATCTTCATTTATCCACCATCTTTGCTCATGCCACTGGCTTGTCACCCACATCACATTCCATGACCACAGCTTGTTGTTTTTAGATGGCACCAGCAGATGGCAGAAAATGCCTAGTAATTCAAATACCCATTTAACTTCATTGCATTAAAATATTATTCTTATTTTAAACTGTTCATTTTACATTTTAATTAGTGGAAAAGTTTGAAATTATACCATTTAAAAAATATATTTTGAAATGTTTCACGTTTTATTCATCGGATGTAGACGACAGGATACAAACACTTTTTAGTCTATGGAAATGATACACACAACACTACTGCCAGTGTTCAATACCTTCAGCCAAACAACTTGACAGTGAGTGAGCTAAGCTTCTCCTAGACCTTGATCATGTCTTTCAGTTCCATTGCATTACACATAAGTCATTGGACGAAGGCGTCTTCTGTATATGGGGAGTTTTGTTAATAGCCCTAGCTGACGCTTGGTCTGAACATTAACACGCATCACTTGCGGTATGGTTTTGGAAGCATAAGGACCTCAGCGAGAAATAATAATAATATTAAAATAAAAAAGGTAAAATTGATATACACACCTTTTATAGGGTTAGTGCTCCCACACGATCATATTACCAGGTTACAGCGCGTGTTTACGGAAAACAGACGGAAGACAGTCGACTACCTGTGCTAATTAGCTATCTGAATCTCACCTGTGCGTAAACAGAAGATGGACGCCACAAACGCGTCACTGAAAAATACTGTCAGCTGCAACTGTGTTTAAAAAAACAAACAAACGTTAAGAAAGTGTACAGTAAGTGTGTATTTTGCATTTGTGAAATCATTTTTGATGTGATGTGAAAGCACCACAATTGAGAATCAATCGATTCTCGTTTAGATTGAGTCTGTTTTGGTTTACAGAACATGTAAGGTTTGTAAGGTCTATAAAAGAGGCTTATTGTGATTCTACATCTGCATTGCTTGCTGTTTGGGGGTTTAGGCTGGGTTTCTGTATAGCACTTTGTGACATTGGCTGATGTAAAAATGGCTTTATATATATTTTTTGAACGATTTAGTCCATTATTGGGCTAAGTTTGTCCGTGCTGACTTGCCATCAAACGATCAACTTTGCTCATTACTAAACTAAAAAGAGAGTAGTTGTGTCCGATTTGAATAAAGACGCCTGGAATACGTTTACCGGATATATCGGAGACTATGGCGAACATAAAAGGATAACTGCGAATAATGTGTCTGGAAAACAGTGAACCGCGACAATCTTCAAAAGTTTATACTTCACTGTAATGTTTACTTATTGGATGCGCTTTTGTGTGCACGAAGGCTACAAGCTATATTCAGGGCAGTGCTGCGGGTACAGGTAGGTTACAGTTTTTGGTTTTTGGTTGGGCATGTTTTTAGCGATTAATTAATGACCTTGACAGACACTCATTAAACCATAGTTGATCTTTATATTCATTTGACAAATATCACATTGCCTGTATCTCCATGATCATACAAAAACAATGTTGTGTGTTGCCTTTGTAATGGAATTCTGTACGTGTTGTAGGCTACTGCTTTAGAGTGCAAGTGTTACATTTGTAGTCTCATGTTGATACTTTGTATCTTCCAACCACCACAGGATTTGTCAATAAGCTTCATAATAGTTTTAGAATGTTTAACATAAACTTAGTAGAGTTCATAGGAATTATGTTGTTATAGTGTGTGCTTCAACTGTATACCTCAATTGTATTCTCAATTGCGGTACGGTTCTCGTAACATAAATAAGAATTTGTTCTTAATTGACTTGCCTAGTTAAATAAAACACATATAAAAATGCCTACTGTAGTCTTCTGTCCATACATGGACACATCTGTAAGGCAAGTTTGGACAAAGGACTATGAAAGTAAAATGCTGAATGTGCCCTTCGTGTGAAATTGAATGTCAGCTATAACAAAGAGTAACTACTGCATTTTAATGTTGAACATTACTGTTCTATGGTACTGGACTCACTTGTCTTTATGTACCCTTCATTCCCCAGGGTCTGTCTGTACTGTGGCCGGCCCTGAGGGCAATGAGGCCGTGACAGCCCTCCTGCAGCAGCCATGACAGAGCTGGAGATTGATCAGTCCCACCTGCCACGGGTCCAGGAAGGTATGTAGAGAACCAGACTCAATGGCCAGACCAACGCGTGTGTGTGTGTATGTGGACACAAAGGTGTAACACTTAATTAGATTTTGAAAGGCCAGGCCACAGATGCCCTGACAGTCCCCCACCCTCACCAAGACTTTAAAGAATGTGTCCAAGTGTGTGACTTCAAATTGCTGTGAAAATATAAAAAGCCAGACTCTCATTACATAGACCCTTGACAGATTTCATTAAGGAAGGCTGGCATTAGTTAGCTAACCAGCATCTTTGTTATGTGTTTCAGCAGAGGGTTACGTGTTGTTGCCGTGTCCCTCTCCACCAACTCTCTGTTTCGTTTCCACCTATAATAAGAGGTGCTCATGTGATGTCTTAGCATGGCAGGCTGGACTGTACACTGTCAAAGCCAAGACTGGCCTGTACACAGCAGATAAGAGCCTGGAATGTGATTGCCATTCCATATACTCTACCTTTCTGATTGCAGCTGAGGGTGGAAGATGGTCCCACCGGAAAGGTTCTCTCTCTCTCTCTGTCTCTGTGTGTTAACGAAACTTGGCATCTTTAACTTGCTACTTTTTGTTGTTGTCACTTATTGCAGTACTTTGACACAAAGTTACTGATTTCTACTTATGTGTTCAAATTTTCTTACATTATTAAATTAGTAGGTCATGGCTTGGGTGGGGTAGCTTTGTCTTTGGCATTTCTGCATAAATGCTAACTAATGAGCAGGACAGCAATAAATGTTGAGATAATAACTTCCCTTTCCGCTCTTGTTTCCATAGACAATGAGCACAGTGTGTAAGAGAGCGTTTTCACGCTCTATTAAGCAGCGAGCAGTGGACTAACAAATCCAGCTGTAGACTCAATTGGACCCCTATAAACTATTCACTAAAACAATAGCAACACTCAAAGATGTCTGATCATGCTAAACTTTCCTTTCACAATTTATTTTTACTGAAATTATTTGTCAGAATGTTCTCATTGTTTTACACTGTACATAAATATAAACGCGACATGTAAAGTGTTGGTCTCATGTTTCATGAGCTGAAATAAAATATCCCACAAAAAGCTTATTTCTGTCAAAGTTTGCACAAATTGATTTACATCCCTGTTAGTGAGCATTTCTCATTTGCCAAGATAATCCATCCACCTGACAGGTGTGGCATATCAAGAAGCTGATTAAACAGCATGATCATTACACAGGTGCACCTAGTGCTGGGGACAATAAAAGGCCACTAAAATGTGCAGTTTTGTCACACAACTCAATGCTACAAATGTCTCAAGTTGAGGGAGCGTGCAATTGGCATGCTGACTGCAGGAATGTCCACCAGAGCTGTTGCCAGATCACTTATTGTTCATTTCTCCACCATAAGCCACCTCCACCCCAGACCAGGACCTCCACATCCGGCTTCTTCAACTGCGGGATCGTCTAAACCAGCCACCTGAACAGCTGATGAAACTGTGGGTTTGCACAACCAATGATTTTCTGCACCAACTGTCAGAAACCGTCTCAGGGAAGATCATCTGTGTGCTTGTCGTCCTCACCAGGGTCTTGACCTGACTGCAGTTTGGCTTCGTTACCAACTTCAGTGGGCAAATGCTCTCCTTTGATGGCCACCGGCACGCTGGAGAAGTGTGCTCTTCACGATCAAGAGCCTGAACAACTCTATGCGAAGGAGATGTCGTGCTGGGTGAGGCAAATGGTGGTCACGCCAGATACTGACTGGTTTTCTGAACCACGCCCCTATATATTTTTTTTAAAGGTATCTGTGACCAGCAGATGCATATTCCCAGTCATGTGAAATCCATAGCCTAATGAATTTATTTCAATTGAAGAATTCCTTACATGCTGACTAGACCGGGAACGCACGTGCGCATGTTGATTTTTGTCCATCCACACCAGACACGATCAGGACACGCAGGTTGAAATATCTCTGAACCAACTACATTAATTTAGGAACAGGTCGAAACGCATTAAACATTCATGGCCATTTAGCTAGCTAGCTAGTTTGTTGTTGCTAGGTAATTTGTCCTGGGATAAATAGTTTTTTCTGGATTTTGACCCATTTTGAATCAAGTGTAAAAAAAAAAAATATATATAACCCAAGTTCTATTTTAGTGCTGGGCTATGCAGATGCACGCGAGCAGTTTGGTTGAAATAATTAAATGTACATTTATTTTGCAATGCTCGCGCACTTAACACGAGCGGTGTGGTCAGCATGTTATATGAACTGTAACTCAGTCAAATCTTTGAAATTGCATGTTGCTGTTGTTCAGTGTAGTTAAGTTTACTCAAAAGGGTTAAGTTAACATCATGCAGGTTGTATTTATGCATACACTTCCTGAAGTGTGGTGTTCCAGTGTCCCACTTCTCCTTCCCCATCCTAGAATCTGAGCTAAGTCAACTTACTTTGTTTTCACTCCCCTCGTATCTGTTTTTTTTTGTTATTCTCCTCAGGCTACTTTCCTGATATAGCCTGCCTCACAGGGGGAATGTAGCTCCCTAAGGAATCCCCCACCCCACCTAATTCCCATCCAAGTTACTCTTTCTCCCAGTGACTCTCTCACAGTCCACACCGCTCTCTGTGACCGCTCTATCAGTGTCTGAGCACACAGGCGCTGATGGTCTTAATTATTATTTTTTTAAACAGAAAGAGAGGGACTGAACAGAGGGCGATTTTAGGTTTACAGAACAGCGAATAGCAGTGAAAACAGACTAGTGGGAAGGAAGAAGGGAAGCAGGGAGGGGGTGCGTGGGTGATGGAGGATTTGGCTTAAAATAGAACCCCTCGTCACTTTCTCCCACTCTCCCTCCTCCACTTCTTTTGTCTGCCAACCACTTTACATCATCCACTGGCCAAGTGGTTAGGAAGATAGAAGCAAAATGGCTGTGTTTTACCAATCGCTTCCTCTCACTGGAGGTTGGTTGGACAGATTTGCATTCTACTCACATTGTTTAAGCACCAGTCATTTTCCTAATGCATGATTGACATCCTCAGTGGAGGAGGATTAATGGTGGGGGAGGGTGTTTTTACCCACAGGTCGCAAAGGTGCCTGCTACCCGCTTCTGGCTCTGTACTTCAACCTTTTACAGCCCCCTCCCCTGGAGAGGGGACTGTCTGGAACCCGCTTTCAACCTTCGGGTTTATCAGAAACCCTGGATGTCCTCCCCCTGAGTTCCTCCATCTCTCCCTCACCTTGACAATCTGATACCCTTGTAACCCCTACCCACCAATTCTTCCTTCCTTCATTCGCCACTACCAATTCCACTTGATATTTTACTCCCTATCCTCTTGCGAAACAAACAAGTCAGTGCCTTCGTAAAGCAGCTTAAGGTCCCCTCCCCTGTTAAATCACGTAAAGATCCCCTGGGTCGTTCCATGTAATTTCAGCAAGCCATGACACCCACCATCTGAGATTGTTATGAAATCATTTCTGTAGTAGACACAGATAAGATAAGCATTCCTGCAAAACATTTTTGGTTGAAAGAGGATTTGAAATTTGAAATTAAGCTAAGTGATTGCACCCAAATTGGCCATTTTAATTTATAGGATTCGATCCAAAGAAATTATCATGCACCACCCATGGACCCCCCACACCCCGCGCCAAGACCACCCTAACGAGTATACAGTATAAATTCTCTGTCTGGCGAGTAGTATGGAGCTGCGGCTCGGAGTATTGTTTCTTCATCTTATGTCATGTATTCTCAGTGAATTTGGTGGTGCGTGCGTGCGTATATAAATACAAATCTTTTTAATTTTTTGTACAGATAAATTAGTCATTGAAGTTGTTAGGTTTATGTCCCATCCTACATCCTGATATTACCAGGTTCTGACCACTAGAACCAAGTAATAAAAAATCACATGGGGATAGTCCACCCAAATGACAAAATGGCATATTGGTTTCCTTAACCTGTAAGCCAGGAGTTCCCAAACTTCTTTGGCCCTCAACCCCATATAAAAAAAGAATCGAGACCCCTACCATGTAAAAACAATGATGTAATCAACTGCCAATGTTTATTTTTTTAATTGGAGCGATGACAGTCTATTACAAATCATTCTGACTGTACTTTTGGCAGTATTTCAATCTGAAGGAAGTATGGGTTGAAGTGACTGAAATGCATCATAGGTATTGGGACATTCAGAAGATCATCAGGCAATAATTTTGTATGATCTTCTTTGTAGAAAATAACATAATTGATGATGTTCTTTTCCCCCCTAGTCTGATTTAGTGCCTGGTCCATTCTGTTCTAATGAGGTGTGTGGGCATTGTGGAGGGAAACCTATTACTTGTGTTCCTGAGAGTCATATCTTTCAGTGATGGGGTCATAATATTTTGTAGATTAAACCTTTCAAAAGATGGAGCCACATTTGAAGGAAGAAAATAGAAACCCCTATGTTTATTACAACTGCATCTATCGGCTACTGGTGGTTACTGATGTAACCCCAGTTCTATGAACCAAGCACTATTGTTTTTTTGTTTCTCTCGCGACCCCATTTTCGAATCCGGTGACCCCTAGTTTATGGACAAGGTATGACAACAACCCATGCTTTGGTTTTGTTTACCTGGCCATGTCTTCAAATGCAAAACGTTTTAGCATTTGTGGCAAAAATCCAATGCAAGTCAATGGTACCTATATGAACATTCCCTCGCTTCATATCTGCATCATCTATAAGTAACATCATTGAGTTACACACATTTTTAGATTTCAGGAAGATTTGGACATGAAGCATGAAAATGCTAATATAGGTACCATTGACTTGCATTGGATTTGTGCCACAAATTAGATAGATAGATAGATAGATAGATAGATAGATAGATAGGTACTTTATTGATCCCCCGGGGGGGAAATTTCATTGTCAAGTAGCTACAACAAAACACAGGGCAGGTGCAAAATGCCACAACGAAAGTACACAAAAGACAGATACACGGTACATGATACATAGAGCGGCAGTATGAAAAAGTATAGAAATACAAGATATCTGGAGTGCAAAAAAAAGCTATAAAAAGGACATTGAATAGTATGGGTGGTTGGCTGAATATGTACACTATACGTTGGTGGATGTTGGATGGTTAACTATACTATACAGGTCGATGGCAGAGAAATACTTCAGTAGCTAAAAATGCGTATGATATGAGCGAGGGTAATAATAGTTTACTTAATAGACAGACTGGGTAAATGAACAGGTAAGTGAAAATTTTGCATGGTTAAATTAGCTGTACAGTTAGGTATACAGTTATATTTACAGATAAGTGAATACTTGCATGTTTACACAAACTGTACAGGTAAATGACAGGAAGAGATACTTTAATAGCTAAATGTGTGTATGATATCATTTGGGGTAATAATAGTAATTCCCTCAAAATACAGTCCTTAGTGCGCAGGGTTTAATTACAGACAACTGCACTTATTGCACATTCGATATGCTAAAAGCAATGAGAAAAGGTGCAACTGGCAGGATACTATAATGCATTCCTGAGTGAATGCCTACGTCCAATAATTACTTACAATATTGCATGTGATATAATATAACAACTGTACTGCAGTCCCTATAAAGGGGATGGATGTGGAAATGGTTGAGTCATACAAGTTCCTGGAGTGGCGGAGAGACGGATCCTGGCCAAACTGCTGGCCATCATGGACAACGTCACCCACCCTCTGCACGCTATGGTTATGACGCAGAGGAGCACTTTCAGTCACAGACTGATCCCACCACGGTGTGCCAGAGAGCGCTACAGGAGGTCCTTCCTGCCGGCGGCTATGAGACTGTATAATGCCTCACCGGGGTGCCGTGCCGTCGGCAACATAGATCTGGAACTGTTGGGGTGCTAGGACCTAGTTTAACAATTATGCATCCATCCGTGAGTAACTCTGGTCCGTCAGCACTCATCCACTCAGGACCTATTTATTCATACAGGTCTGTATATACATACTCATGTACAGTTGTTATATTATATCACATGCAATATTGTAAGTAATTATTGGACGTAGGCATTCACTCAGGAATGCATATTAGTATCCTGCCAGTTGCACCTTTTCTCATTGCTTTTAGTATATCGAATGTGCAATAAGTGCAGTTGTCTGTAATTAAACCCTGCGCACTAAGGACTGTATTTTTAAGGGAATTACTATTATTACCCCAAATGATATCATACACACATTTAGCTATTAAAGTATCTCTTCCTGTCATTTACCTGTACAGTTTGTGTAAACATGCAAGTATTCACTTATCTGTAAATATAACTGTATACCTAACTGTACAGCTAATTTAACCATGCAAAATTTTCACTTACCTGTTCATTTAGCCAGTCTGTCTATTAGTAAACTATTATTACCCTCGCTCATATCATACGCATTTTTAGCTACTGAAGTATTTCTCTGCCATCGACCTGTATAGTATAGTTAACCATCCAACATCCACCAACGTATAGTGTACATATTCAGCCAACCACCCATACTATGCAATGTCCTTTTATAGCTTTTTTTTGCACTCCAGATATCTTGTATTTCTATACTTTTTCATACTGCCGCTCTATGTATCATGTACCGTGTATCTGTCTTTTGTGTACTTTCGTTGTGGCATTTTGCACCTGCCCTGTGTTTTGTTGTAGCTGCTTGACAATGAAATTTCCCCCCCGGGGGATCAATAAAGTACCTATCTATCTATCTATCTATCTATATACAGACCTGTATGAATAAATAGGTCCTGAGTGGATGAGTGCTGACGGACCAGAGTTACTCACGGATGGATGCATAATTGTTAAACTAGGTCCTAGCACCCCAACAGTTCCAGATCTATGTTGCCGACGGCACGGCACCCCGGTGAGGCATTATACAGTCTCATAGCCGCCGGCAGGAAGGACCTCCTGTAGCGCTCTCTGGCACACCGTGGTGGGATCAGTCTGTGACTGAAAGTGCTCCTCTGCGTCATAACCATAGCGTGCAGAGGGTGGGTGACGTTGTCCATGATGGCCAGCAGTTTGGCCAGGATCCGTCTCTCCGCCACCTCCTCTAGAGTGTCAAGGCTCATCCCCAGGACAGAGCTAGCCTTCCTGATCAGCTTATTTACCCGAGAAGCATCACCGGCTTTGATGTTTGCTCCCCAGCACACCACTGCAAAAAAGATGGCACTGGCCACCACAGACTGGTAGAAGGTATGCAGTAGTTTACTGCACACGTTGAAGGACCTGAGCCTCCTCAGAAAGTAGAGTCGGCTCTGGCCCTTTTGGTACAGGGCCCCGGTGTTACCAGCCCATTCCAGTCTGTTGTCCATATGGACACCCAGGAACTTGTATGACTCAACCATTTCCACATCCATCCCCTTTATAGGGACTGCAGTCAGTTGTGCCTTGGTTCTCCTGAAGTCCACCACCATCTCCTTAGTTTTGCTGATGTTGAGCTGAAGGTGGTTCTGCTCACACCACAACACAAAGTCACTGATTGTGCTCCTGTACTCCTCCTCCTGCCCACCCCTGATGCACCCTACAATAGCAGAGTCATCCGAGAACTTCTGTAGGTGGCATGTTTCAGAGTTATATCTGAAGTCTGAGGTGTAGAGGGTGAACAGGAAGGGGGACAGGACCGTACCCTGGGGGGCCCCTGTGTTGCTAACTGCCCGTTCTGACACACAGCTCTGTAGTCGCACAAATTGTGGCCTACCGGTCAGGTAGTCCGTGACCCAGGAGACTAAGGGTGCTTCCACTTTCATCCTCCTCATCTTCTCACCCAGTAGCAGGGGCTGAATGGTATTGAAGGCACTGGAGAAGTCAAAAAACATGACCCTCACAGTGCAACCTGCATTGTCCAGGTGAGAGTAGGCCCTCTGCAGAAGGTAGATGATTGCATCATCCACCCCGATGTTGCGCTGGTATGCAAACTGCAGGGGGTCCATTGATGAACACACCAGGGGTCTGAGGTGAGCGAGGACTAACCTTTCCAGGGAAATTATAAAAAGTTCGAATTTGAAACAGTGGACAACAAAACCAACGCTTGGATTGCTGTCATACCTTGTCCGTAAACTGCTGACAATGTAAGGAAACCATTTTCATTTTGTAATTTGGTTTGAATTTTCCCTTTAACATTGTGGTTGAGACCAAATTCACTGGGAATACGTTACGTAGGATGAAGAAACAATACTCCGAGCTGTAGCGCCATACTACTTGTCAAACACAGAGAACTGATACTATATACTCGTTGTTGGTGTGGGATTGGCGTGGAGTGTGGAGGGTCCAAAGTGGATGTTAGGTAATATATTGATATGAATCCTGTAAATTGAAATGGCCAAATTATATTTCAACAAAATAATGTTGAGGGAATGCTAATGTTTCCATTTCTAACAGAAACAATTCAGAACAATCTGAGATTGTGGGTGCCAATCCTCTCATGTGCTTTTTGAGGTTGAACTTCCACATCATTGTTCTGACTCTAACCTCCCCTCGCCCTGAACATGTTTAGTTTTGTTGTGGCCACTGACTACTTCCTCCCAGCCCTGTCATGTAAAACCTGTCTGCCTTTCCCTCCCATCCACACCCCTGTGAGGTTAGTTTTTAAAGGGCTGACTGAGTTCCAGAAAACGAGTTAACCCACAAGGCGGACACACCTACAGAGTCTGTCAGTCACTTCCACTGCTCTAGGGCCTGAGTGAGTTGAGCAGTCTTCGTTTAACATTAAGAATTTTCATTACAAGAAGAATGTAGGCCGACTTGAATTTTTCCTGGAGTGTGTCCAGTCCATTTAATTTCTCTGCGTGAGTTGAGGCCTGGAGAAAGACTTCAACTCTTGAGCTGTTCTGGTTCAAAACCCTACAGTCACCTAATCCTACATTCTGTGCAGACTGGACACATAAGCACAGCTGGCTGATCCAGTTTGCATAATCTCTTTAGCCACATGACAGGTGTTGAATTGAATGGCGTGTGTCTGGATAAGGGTTAATGCTGGGTTTAAACCCTGAATGTTAGACTCAGACTGGCATTCATCCACAGTGATCGTGGAACTCAATGTATCTGGGCTTAGTGGTCAGGAAGAGTGGTTACCTTTTTGACTTGCAGTGTTGTCAAACACATTTGCTTTTTGTTGACCTCTTAAATTACCAAATTGATCAAAAATAAATGCTAGCCGTTTGTCCACTGTGTTGTGGAGCATGGTCTGAACCCCTGTATGACAGGCCCAGGGCTGTAGGCACCCTTCCTTCCCTGTTTACAGAACAAGACAAAGGGGAGGCACCTTCAATTTGACTGGCTCTGTGAACCCAAGATGTAACATGGCATTGTAATAGCAGGGTGTAGTGTAGGTTCTAAAGGGCAACAGTTCCCATGTAAACAGGAAGTGATATCACTAGGAGGATGGTTTGTGACAGAGCTATTTTGTCGCATCAGAGGAACACACACAGAGAGTGAAGTCTGCAATTTAGAAAAGCGAGATGGAGTGAGTGGGAAAGCAAGAGAAGGATACAGACAGAGAGAGAGGAAGGGAGAGTGACAGAGTGGTCATTCACTGATAACATAGGCTCTGCTCTGCCAATCCATGCTGAGAATGTTGTTTACACAATGGGATTGTGTTTTTAATAGGATTTGAGAACTGCTGGCTCAGTGGCATTCCCTGCAAGAGATGAGCGCTGTCACAAACCATCCTCCTAGTGATATCACTTCCTGTTTACATGGGAGTTTCACTACATCTTGAGAAAATCTGCTCAGAAAATACAGGAAAGAATCATGACATCAGTAGTGTAGGCTATTCCGTGATGTGTGTGTGTGTGTATACAGTTGAAGTCGGAAGTTTACATGCACTTAGATTGAAGTCATTAAAACGTATTTTTCTACCACCTCACAGATTTCATGTTAACAAACTATAGTTTTGGCAAGTCGGTTAGGACATCTACTTTGTGCATGACACAAGTAATTCTTCCAACAATTGTTTACAGACAGATTATTTCTCTTATTCACTATATCACAATTCCAGTGAGTCAGAAGTTTACATACACTAAGTTTACTGTGCCTTTAAACAGCATGGAAAATTCCAGAAAATGATGTCATGGCATTAGAAGCTTCTGATAGGCTAATTGAAATAATTTTAGTCAATTGGAGGTGTAATTGTGGATGTATTTCAAGGCCTACCTTCAAACTCAGTGCCTCTTTGCTCGACAACATGGGAAAATCAAAAGAAATCAGCCAACACACACATTCTGTCTCCTAGAGATGAACGTACTTTGGTGCGAAAAGTGCAAATCAATCCCAGAACAACAGCAGAGGACCTTGTGAAGATGCTGGAGGAAACGGGTACAAAAGTATCTATATCCACAGTAAAACGAGTCCTATATCAACATAACCTGAAAGGCCACTCAGCAAGGAAAAAGCCACTGCTCTAAAACAGCCATAAAAAAGCCAGACTACGATTTGCAACTGCGCATGGGGACAAAGATCATACTTTTTGGAGAAATGTCCTCTGGTCTGAAAAAAATAAAATAAAATAAAAAATAGAACTGTTTGGCTATAATGACCATCGTTATGTTTGGAGGAAAAAGGGGTAGGCTTGCAAGCCCAAGAACACCATCCCAACCGTGAAGCACGGGGGTGGCAGCATCATGTTGTGGGGGTGCTTGCTGCAGGAGGGACTGGTGCATTTCACAAAAGAGATGGCATCATGAGGAAGAAGAATTATGTGGATATATTGAAGCAATATCTCAAGACATCAGTCAGGAAGTTAAAGCTTGGTCACAAATGGGTCTTCCAAATGGACAATGACCCCAAGCATACTTCCAAAGTTGTGGCAAAATGGCTTAAGGACAACAAAGTCAAGGTATTGGAGTGGCCATCACAAAGCCCTGACCTCAATCATATAGAACATTCACCCAACTTATTGTGGGAAGCTTGTGGAAGGCTACCTGAAACGTTTGACCCAAGTTAAACAATTTAAAGGCAATGCTATCAAATACTAATTGAGTGTATGTAAACTTCTGACCCACTGGGAATGTGATGAAAGAAATGAAAGCTGAAATAAATCATTCTCTGTACTATTATTCTGACATTTCACATTCTTAAAATAAAGTGATGATCCTAACTGACCTAAAACAGGGAATTTTTACTAGGATTAAATGTCAGGAATTGTGAAACTGAGTTTAAATGTATTTGGCTAAAGTTTATGTAAACGTCTGACTTCAACTGTATATATAAATAAATAAAACTGGTTCTGATTGGCGGTGCCTGGCTCCCCAGTGGGTAAGGCTGCCTGCCAAATGGCTGCACCCCTGCCCAGTCATGTGAAATGCATAGATTAGGGCCTAATGAATTTATTTCAATTTACTAAATTCCTAATATGAACTGTAACTCAGTAAAATCTTTGAAATTGTTGCATGTTGCGTTTTTATGTTTTTGTTCAGTATAGATTGTTAAAATGGCTCTTGACTAACTGCAATGTCCTCCTTCAGTGTGCCATGTTTTTGCTGTCCTGGAGGATGGATCATTGGCACAAAACCTACAGGAACAGGAAAGTAAGTAAAATATCACACACACCCACCCCTCACAGTAGAGTTACTGTAGTAGGTGGTCCATGGCTGTGTTTGTATGACCCTGTGTCCCCCTCTGTCCCAGTTGAGCAGTACTACACCACCAACATCCAGAAGAACCAGCTGGTGCAGAATGACATCCGCATCGCCAAGAGGCTGCAGGATGAGGAGGAGGAACAGAGAGCTCAGCACAGAGCCCTGAGCCAGGCGTCTAGACAACTGTAAGGGCACTATGTTTATTTAAATAAACACATTGCGCTCATGCAGACACATTCTCCACCTCACTTTCCATGTACCCACTGTGCATTTTATTATTAAATGTGGACCCCCTGGTAATATTGCACATACTGTATATGAAACGCAGGGTGGTTTGGTCTCTCAGACAGTAATCCATGCCCCTCTCCCCTGTACCTTCTGTGTACCCAGTGAGGAACAGGATTCAGAGTATGCTCGGATGATCCAGGAGGAGATCCAGAGATGTGCTGATGAAGAGGCTCTAAGGAGGGAGCAGGAGGACGAGGTGAGCTGCGGATGTCTTCTAATTTGATTTGAGGAGAAACTTGAGGTTCACAGTGGTTCTCTACAATACTGATAGTGTGCTCACTGCTCACTAATCAAGTGGATTCTCACTAGCTTTCTGTAGATCAATGTGGCTCTGTAATGAATGAGGTCACAGTGGAGCTGAACGCTGCTCTCTCTGGGCCCGGGGTTTATCAACTCAGATTTATCTACTCAAGCTGAACACTGGGAGATGCCAATCGGAGCAGGGTCAAAGGTCACCACAGAGACAACCTGTGTGCTATTATTAATGGGAATGATGAGTTAAGCAGTTTCCCTGATGATTGACTCCAGGTTATGCTTCATCTCTCCTCCTCAGTCTCACTGAAGGTTAGTCTGAGGAGAAACAGGCTAGATGGATGCTGAGGCTTTATCTGTACAACTTTGTACAATATCATGTCTAAATCTATTTGGACTTATAAATTCATTATTTATTTCTATCTATATCTGATTCTTGAAGAATATAACTTATAAAGTGCCTTGAGAAAGTATTCACACCCCTTGACTAATTCCACAATTTGGTGTTACAGCTGGAATTCAAAATTGATTAAATTGTTTTTTTTCCTCACCAATCTACACACAATATCCCATAATGACAAAGTGAAAACATGTTTTAAGAAATGTTAGCAAATTTATTTTAAATGAAATGCACAAATATTAATTTGCGTAAGTATTCACAACCCTGAGTCAATACTTTGCAGAAGCACATTTGGCAGCGATTATAGCTTTGAGTTGTCTTGGGTATGTTTGTATCAGCTTTGCAAATCTGGAGTTTGATGGGGAACTGCGGTGAACAGCAATCTTCCAAGTCTTTCCACAGATTTTCAATGGGATTCAAGTCTGGGCTTTGGCTGGGCCACTGAAGGACTTAAACATTCTTGTTCCGAAGCCATTCCAGCGTTGCTTTGGATGTGTGATTGGGATCATTTTCCTGTTGGAATGTAAATCTTTGCCCCCAGACTAAGGTCGTTTGCACTCGGAAGCAGGTTCTCATTAAGGGTTTGCCTGTATTTGGCTCCATTCAATGTTCCCTATATCCTTTTTCTTTTTCTTAGGAGTGACTTCCGTCTGGCCTGATCAAATCAAATGTATTTGTCACATACACGTGTTTAATGCGGGTGTAGCGAAATGCTTGTGCTTCTAGCCCCGACAGTGCAGTAATATCTAACAGTTTCACAACATATACACACAAGTCTAAGTAAGGAATGAATTAAGAATATATACATATATGGATGAGCAATGTCAGAGCGGCATGGACTAAGATACAGTAGCATAGTATAGAATACAGTTTATACATATGAGATGAGTATTGCAAGATATGGAAACATTATTAAAGTGACTGGTGTTCCATTTCTTAAAGTGGCTAGTGATTTCTAATATACAGTTGTATACAGTCAGAAGTTTACATGCACCTTAGCCAAATACATTCCCTGTCTTAGGTCAGTTAGGATCACCACTTTTTTTTAAGAATGTGAAATGTCAGAATAATAGTAGAGAATGATTTATTTCAGCTTTTATTTCTTTCATCACATTCCCACTGGGTCAGAAGTTTACATACACTCAATTAGTATTTGGTAGCCTTGCCTTTAAATTGTTTATGTTTCGGGTAGCCTTTCACAAGCTTCCCACAATAAGTTGGGTGAATTTTGGCCCATTCCTCCTGACAGAACTGGTGTTCGCACACGCCTTTTCAGTTCTGCCCACAAATTTTCTATAGAATTGAGGTCAGGGCTTTGTGATGGCCACTCCAAAACCTTGACTTTGTTGTCCTTAAGCCATTTTGCTTACTTTGGAAATAGCTTGGGGTCGTTGTCCATTTGGAATATGTCTTGAGATGTTGCGTCAATATATCCACATAATTTTCCGTCCTCATGATGCCATCTATTTTGTAAAGTGCAACAGTCCCTCCTGCAGCAAAGAACCCCCACAACATGATGCTGCCACCCCCGTGCTTCACGGTTGGGATGGTGTTCTTCGACTTGCAAGCCTCCCCCTTTTTCCTCCAAACATAACAATGGTCATTATGGCCAAACAGTTCTATTTTTATTTAATCAGACCAGAGGTCATTTCTCCAAAAAGTACCATCTTTGTCCCCATGTGCAGTTGCAAATTGTAGTCTGGCTTTTTTATGGCGGTTTTGGAGCAGTGGCTTCTTCTTTCAGGTTATGTCGATATAGGACTCGTTTTACTGTGGATATAGAGACTTTTGTACCTGTTTCCTTCAGCATCTTCACAAGGTAGTTTGCTGTTGTTCTGGGATTGATTTGCACAGGTACACCTCCAATTGACTCAAATGATTTCAATTAGCTTCTAATGCCATGACATCATTTTCTGCAATTTTCTGTTGTTTAAAGGCACAGTCAACTTAGTTTATGTGAACTTCTGACCCACTGGAATTGTGATAGGTGAATTTTAAGTGAAATAATCTGTCTGTAAACAATTCTTCGAAGAATTACTTGTCATGCACAAAGTAGATGTCCTAACCGACTTGCCAAACTATAGTTTTAACATGAAATCTGTGGAGTGGTTGAAAAATGAGTTTTATTGACTATGTAAACTTCCGACTTCAACTGTATGTCTATAGGCAGCAGCCTCCAATGTGCTAGTGATGGCTGTTTAACAGTCTGATGGCCTTTAGATAGAAGCTGTTTTTCTATTTCTCGGTCCACGCTTTAATGCACATGTACTGACCTCGCCTTCTGGATGATAGTGGGGTGAGCAGGCAGTGGCTCGGGTGGTTGATGTCCTTGATGATTTTCTTTTGTTGGAGCCTTCCTGTGGCATCGGGAAGTTTGCCCCCGGTAATGTTTATCGGGGGGATAGTTTCCGAACACATCACTGTATTCAGGTCTGCAGGTCTGTATATACATACTCATGTACAGTTGTTATATCATATCACATGCAATATTGCTAGTAATTCTTGGACCCAACTTACGTAGGCATTCATTTAGGAATGCATATTAGTGCACTGTCAGTTGCATCTTTTCTCATTGCTTTTAGGATATCGAATGTGCAATATGTGCAGTTGTCTGTAATTAAACCCTGCGCACTAAGGACTGTATTTTAAGGGAATTACTATTATTACCCCAAATTATATCATACACACATTTAGCTATTTAAGTATCTCTTCCTGTCCTTTACCTGTACAGTTTGTGTAACCATGCAAGTATTTACTTATCTGTAAATATAACTGTATATTTACCTGTACAGCTACTTTAACCATGCAAAATATTCACTTACCTGTTCATTTAGCCAGTCTGTCTATTAAGTAAACTATTATTACCCTCCAACATCCACCAATGTATAGTGTACATATTCAGCCAACAACTCATACTATGCAATGTTTTTTTATAGCTTTTTTTTGCACTCCAGATATCTTGTATTTCTATACTTTTTCATACTGCCGCTCTATGTATCATGTACCGTGTATCTGTCTTTTGTGTACTTTTGTTGTGGCATTTTGCACCTGCCCTGTGTTTTGTTGTTGTAGCTGCTTGACAAAGAAATTTCCCCCTCGGGGATCCATCTATCCATCTATCCATCTATCCATCTCATCTCATCTCCAAAATGTGGGTTGGGCCCCTCTGTCTGTGAGGCGAGAAAAACATGCTCTTCTGTTTATTTAGAAAGCACTTCTTTTAAAACACCCGCCATATATTTCAGCATGAATTTCCACTAGACATACTAATTGTAATACCAGATCACAGTCATGGATTACATTAGAGACGCATGCAGTCTACACAGATTTGGGTAGAACTGCCTTCAGTTCCTTTGCACCTTTTCTGTGGAACAAATTGCAGACACACCTCAAGCTAGACACTTTGGTGCCCCTTGCCCATTTCAAAAATATATTGCAGGATCAATATGTCTGTGTGTTGTCTCTGTTGAACTCTGTTTTTCTTGAAATGTTTCTGTTTTTGTATGTTTTGAGATCTTTCTTCTCCAAATGTCTGTCTGTGTGTCTAAATTGAACATGTTTACACAGGGCACAGCCGTTAAAGAGATCTAGGTCTGTCTGTTTTCCCTGTAAAAATAAAGTTTAAATAAAATGTGTTGGGCACCACCCTCTGGAGAGCCTTGCGGTTGTGGGCGGTGCAGTAGCCGTACCAGGCGGTGATACAGCCCGACAGGATGCTCTCAATTGTGTATCTGTAAAAGTTTTAGGTGTTAAGCCAAATTTCTTTAGCTTCCTGAAGTTTAAGAGGCGCTTTTGCGCCTTCTTCACCACACTGTCTGTGTGGGTGGATCATTTCAGTTTCTCAGTGATGTGTACGCTGAGGAACTTGAAGCTTTCCACCTTCTCCACTGCAGTCCCAACGATGTTGATAGGGGGGTGCTCCCTCTGCTTTTTCCTGAAGTCCACGATCATCTTGTTTTGTTGATGTTGAGTGAGAGGTTATTTTCCTGGCACCACACTCCCAGAGCCCTCACCTCCTCCCTGTAGGTGGTCTCATCATTGTTGGTAATACAGCCTACTACTGTTTACTGTTGTGTCGTCTGCAAACTTGATGATTGAGTTGGAGGCATGCTTGGCCAAGCAGTCATAGGTGAACAGGGAGTACAGGAGGGGGCTGAGCACGCACCCTTGTGGGGTCCCAGTGTTGAGGATCAGTGAAGTGGAGGTGTTGTTTCCTACCTTCACCACCTGGTGGCGGCCCGTCAGGAAGTCAAAGACCCAGTTGCACAGGGCGGGGTTCAGACCCAGGGCCTCGAGCTTAATGATGACCTTGGAGGGTACTATGGTGTTGAATGCTTACATAGGTATTCCTCTTGTCCAGATAGGATAGGGCAGTGTGGTGGCGATTGCATTGTCTGTGGATCTATTGGGGTGGTAAGAAAATTGAAGTGGGTCTAGGGTGGCAGGTAAGGTGGAGGTGATATGATCCTTGACTATTCTCTCAAAGCACTTCATGATGGCAGAGTTGAGTTCTACGGGGCGACAGTCATTTAGACAGTTTACCTTTGCTTTCTTAGGTACAGGGACAATAGTGACCATCTTGAAGCATGTGGGGACAGCAGACTGGAATAGGGAGAGATTGAATATATATGTAAACACACCAGCCAGCTGGTCTACGCATGCTCTGAGGACGCGGCTAGGAATGCCATCTGGGCCGGCAGCGTTGCGAGGGTTAACATGCTTAAATGTCTTACTCAAGTCGGCCACGGAAGGAGAGCCCACAGTCCTTGGTAGCGAGCTGCGTCGGTGGCACTGTATTATCCTCAAAGCGGACAAAGAAGGTGTTTAGCATGTTAGAGTGACAATCGAGTTCTAGGTCACCTTCCTGACCAAGGCCCTTCTCCCCCGATTGCTCAGTTTGACCGGGCAGCCCGCTCTTTTAAGAGTCTTGGTGGTTCCATACTTCTTCCATTTAAGAATTATGGCGTTTTGGTACCCTTCCCCAGATCTGTGCCTCAATACAATCCTGTCTCAGAGCTCTACGGACAATTCTTTCAACCTCATGGATTGGTTTTTGCTCTGACATGCACTGTCAACTGTGGGACCTTTATATAGACAGGTGTGTGCCTTTCCAAATCATGTCCAATCAATTGAATTTACCACAGGTGGACTCCAATCAAGTTGTAGAAACATCTCAAGGTTGATCAATTGAGACAGGATGCACCTGAACTCGATTTCGATTCTCATAGCAAAGGGTCTGAATACTTATGTAAAAATAATTGTATTTTTAATACACGTCTATGTCTAAACCTGTGTTCGTATTGTCATTATGGGGTATTGTGTGTAAATTGAGGATAAAAAAAAGTCAATGGTCTGAATACTTTCCAAATGCACTGTGGGAACTCTCAAGACTATTGGAAAAGCATTCCAGGTGAAGCTGTGTTGCAGCCTGAATGAAAAATTGATTAAATATATTTTTTCCACCAATCTTCACACAATACCCCATAATGACAAAGTGAAAACATGTTTTAAGAAAGGTTTTCAAATGTATTAAATTAAATACACAAAATATATAATTCACATAAGTAGTCACACCTGAGTCAATACTTTGTAGAAGCACCTTAGGCAGCAATTTTATCTGTGACTCTTCCTATGTAAGTCTAAGAGCTTTCCACACCTGGATTGTGCAACATTTGCCCATTTTATTATTTTCAAAAGTCTTCAAGCTCTGTCAAATTGGTTGTTGATCATTGCTAGACAACCATTTTCAGGTCTTGACATAGATTTTCAAGTAAATTTAAGTAAAAACTGTACTCTGCCACTCAGGAACATTCATGGTCTTCTTGGAAAAGCAACTCCAGTGTAGATTTGGTTTTGTGTTTTAAGTTATTGTCCTGCTGAAAGGTGAATTAATCTCCCAGTGTCTAGTGTAATGTGTTGTATTGGATTTGCCCCAAACAAAACCCTTTGTATTCAGGACAAAAAGTGAATTCCTTTGCCACATTTTGTACAGTATTACTTTAGTGCCTTGTTGTAAACAGGATGCATGTTTTGGAATATTTTTATTCCGTACAGGTTTCCATCTTTTCACTCTGTAAATTAGGTTAGTATTGTGGAGTAACTACAATGTTTATCCATCCTCAGTTTTCTCCTATCACAGCCATTAAACTCTGTAACTATTATTACCCCAAATGATATCATACACACATTTAGCTATTAAAGTATCTCTTCCTGTCATTTACCTGTACAGTTTGTGTAACCACGCAAGTATTCACTTATCTGTAAATATAACTGTATACCTAACTGTACAGCTAATTTAACCATGCAAAATGTTCACTTACCTGTTCATTTACCCAGTCTGTCTATTAAGTAAACTATTATTACCCTCGCTCATATCATACGCATTTTTAGCTACTGAAGTATTTCTCTGCCATCAACCTGTATAGTATAGTTAACCATCCAACATCCACCAGTGTATAGTGTACATATTCAGCCAACCACCCATACTATGCAATGTCTCTTTTATAGCTTTTATTTTTTTGCACTCCAGATATCTTGTATTTCTATACTTTTTCATACTGCCGCTCTATGTATCATGTACCGTGTATCTGTCTTTTGTGTACTTTCGTTGTGGCATTTTGCACCTGCCCTGTGTTTTGTTGTAGCTGCTTGACAATGAAATTTCCCCCCCCGGGGGATCAATAAAGTACCTATCTATCTAACTGTTTTTAAAGTCACAATTTACCTCATGGTGAAATCCCTGAGCGGTTTCCTTCCTCTCCGGCAACTGAGTTAGGAATGAAGCCTGTATCTTTGTAGTGACTAGGTGTATTGATACACCATCCAAAGTTTAATAACTTCACCATGCTCAAAGTGGTATTTAATGTCTGTTTATTAAAATAAAGTATTGTACCCATCTACCAATAGGTGCCCTTCTTTGAGGCATTGGAATGCCTCCCTGGTCTTTGTGGTTGAATCTGTTTTTGAAATTCACTGCTCGATTTGAGTGATTTTACAGATAATTATATGTGTGGGGTATAGAGATGAGGTAGTCATTCAAAAATCATGTTAAATACTATTTTTGCACAATAACTTATGTGACTTTAGCAACGTTTTACTCCTGAATTTATTTAAGCTTTCCATAACAAAGGGGTTGAATACTTATTGACTTAAAATACATTTCAGCTTGACATTCTTTATTAATTTGTAAAAAAAATGTTTTTTATTTTTATATATATATTTCTACTTTGACATTATCGGTGTGTGTGTGTGTGTGTGTGTGTGTGTGTGTGTGTGTGTGTGTGTGTGTGTGTGTGTGTGTGTGTGTGTGTGTGTGTGTGTGTGTGTGTGTGTGTGTGTGTGTGTGTGTGTGTGTGTGTGTGTGTGTGTGTGTGTGTGTGTGTGTGTGTGTGTGTGTGTGTGTGTGTGTGTGTGTGTGTGTGTGTGTGTGTGTGTGTGTGTGTGTGTGTGTGTGTGTGTGTGTGTGTGTGTGTGTGCCAGTGACAAGAGAACCTGTCAATTGAATCTATTAACCCAACAAAACGTGGAATAAGGCAAGGGGTATGAATACTTTCGGGAAGGCACTGTATATGCATCATAAGCTTAGTCCATCCATCAGAACCCCAAATATAAGCTTTTGTTACTCCAATGTTTTTAAAAACTTTATAGCCACAAAATATGGCTAAAAAAATATAATTATGATATCATTATGGTCAGTCCATCCATAGCTCTGTCTAAGAATTTGAACGTTTTTTACATTTCAGCTTTTAATTCTAAAAACATAATTCCACTTTGACATTATGGGGTATTGTGTGTAGGCCAGTGACACAATCTCAATTTAATTTAAATTCAGGCTGTAACAACACAATATTAATACTTTCTGAAGGCAATGTATAATGACGAGAGAGAAAGGAGTCTTGTGGAGAAATTGACAGCAAATGGCTCCAGAGACCAGACCAGGTTACCCAGGCTCACAAAGAAACCTTTCTCCTTCCTTTACCCTTGCATTTTCCTTATTGAAGCTTAGCTGCCTCAGAATCTCTCATAAAGGATCCTTGTTCAGAGTGAGTGAAGTCAAAGCAGATTGTGGGTGTGTCCATCATTCTGTGGGTACGGTGGAGATCATTTAGTAGCTTGCCCCCCCCCCCCCCCCCCCCCCAACAGTAGTGTTGCTGCAAGTGGTGAGTACTTCACACATCTTTGCTATGACACTCCAAATTGAGCTCAGGTTCATCCAAATTCCTTTGATAATCTTTGAGAGTTATTTTGTTAAATCCACTTCATAATTTTAAAGACTTGAGACAATTGAGACATGGATTGTGTATGTGTGCCATTCACAGGGTGACAAAATATTTAAGTGCCTTTGAAAGGGGTATATTAGTAGGTGCCAGGCGCACCGGGTTGTGTCAAGAACTGCAACGCTGCTGGGTTTATCACGCATAACAGTTTTCCTTGTGTATCAATAATGGTCCACCACCCAAAGGCCATCCAGCCAACTTCACACAACTGTGGGATGCATTGGAGTTAACGTGGGACAGCATCCCTGTGGAACACCTTGTAGAGTCCATACCTCGACAAATTGAGGCTGTTCTGAGGGCAAAAGTGGGGGGTGCAACTTAATATTAGGAGGGTGTCCTTAATGTTTTGTACACTCAGTGTATAGGTAGGCGCTACCGAATGTACATTTTTTTGCTAAATTTGGACACAAGCGAATGTGAACGAGAGACATTGTGCAAATGTACAAAGTTTTGACGCATGCTTGGCTGAAAGAAGAACAGGACTGGCTCTGGAGCAGCATGTGTACAAGCTGTGTCTGTGTGGAGTCTGGAGTCGCTTGGGCAGCTTAACCCTAATTTGCTCCAGGGGCTGACCCTGTAGGTAGGCCGTCATTGTAAATAAGAATTTGTTCTTAACTGACTTGCCTAGTTAAATAAATAAATGAAAGATAACTAACCAGTTAAACTTAGGGGTTGCGTTAACACAAAATTCTAAACTTTTCACACAGGAAAAGTTGGTTTGGCCGGGGGGTCTTTACTTGGCTCATTGCGTTCTAGCGACTCTTTGTGGCACGCCGTGCGCCTGCATGCTGACTTCGGTCGTCAGTTGAACGGTGTTTCCTCCAACGCATTGCTGCAGCTGGCATCAGGGGTAAGCGGGCGGTTGTTATGAAGCGCGGTTTGGTGGGTAATGTTTCTGAGGACGCATGACTCGATTTTAGCTGCTCCCAAGCCCATTGGGGAGTTGCAGCGATGAGACAAAATCGTAATCGCAAATTAAAATAAAAAATAAAAAGATATTGGTTCTTATTGTAATTTCTGCTCGGCATCAGACACATTTTGTGCTTCAGTTGCACTTCTCCACTTGGATGAGAATTCATCAATGGGAATTCTATCAGTAGCTTCTTTTCTCAGTGTAGCCAGCCTACTTTTCTCTGGTAAAATGCTAAATTAACTTTATGCAAAACATTAGGAAATAAGTAGCTGGCTGGCTTTCTTTCTTTCTTTCTGATGAAAATGAATCTATTTTCTGCCGAATGTGTTACACTAATGCATTTTCTGTGAAGAAAAACTATAGTTGCATGTCCCTGATAACTTTTGAAGCCAAAACATACTGTTGACTTTCAATATAAAACATGACCCCTGTCAATACACAGCTGGACTCATCTGCTCACTCTTTCTCCTGTTGTGCTATTTACAAACACACGTGACTGGCTCAACTGTTCTGGGGAACTACGGTAAGCTTCATAATGGAAAATAATATGACAGGGTGAAAATGAAGAATGCGATCTGCTTTATCTCCTAACGTATTGCACAAGTTGACTGCAGGTATTAACTTAAAAAGTAGCACAAATAAATACTGCCCAAGCCTAATACAGAGTCATATTCTACTTCCAAGGTAATTGAAAATCCCTAAAAGACAGGCAAATTCCCATTTATGTAACATTGTCTGATGTGGTTTGTTGATTAAATATTAGCGTCCCTGCTGACCGTGTGTTTAATTGTGCAGCAGAACGGAAGGCAACAGGCGGTGCAGTCAGACTGAATGCCAATTCCCCATGGCACTCCCTGAGCTAACCTGCCATGTCAAGCTGCTAATTGTCTGCTGAGGCTGGCAAGGCTGAGCTGGCTAAGCACAGTGATTTGGCCAAGCAAGAGGCTCTTAAGAGAAAACCATAACACTTGTTGTTATTAGAGAGGGATTTTGAGCCCGCCCCTCTAAACCTGCACCTTTTGATCTACAAGTGGCATCAAGGGAGGTTATACTGATATTGTTTGTTGTCGTCTTCACAGACCCCCTCTTGCACATATCAATGGACCCACACCCCATTTCCGTTACGTGTAATTTTTCGCACAGGGCTTCAATACTGTCTCAGCGGAGGCAGAGCACAAGTCTTTGGAGGTCAATGTTACAAGGGAGGCAGCCCTCGTGCAGGGTGGCACTGGCATGCCCAGTTGACAAGGTCTTAATGAAAGTAAAGCAGTCCTCTCTCAGCAATTTTTCCAGACCAGAGCCCAGCCGCCCAGCAAGGCAGACAGAGCCAGGCAGAGGGAGATGAAAGGTTGGCCTTCTCTGTTTGTCTCTGGTCTGCTGGTCTGCCTGCCTGGCCTCTTATTTTCCATTTAGTCAGCCCCCAGGCCTTCCTGAAATAACCGGCCTGGCCTGGCCATCTGGAGCTAGCCTGACCTTAGATCTTTTTGTTCCGTTTTGTCTCAATGACCATAGGAGTTGGTAAGACAACACAAACAGATCTGGGACCAGGTTAACCAGAGCAGGTTTTGTGCTGCGTAGCCACTATGGACCTGCTAGATCGCCCTCATAATGGAGACAAGTCACCTATCGTGGCTCTGCATTCAGCAACACTTCCACTGTCTTTTCTAGTGCAGGCCACCCAGACTCTGTCTCTACAATGACAGAGACTAGTTGTCAGTGTTTATCATGTTGCGAGTTTCCACACGTCATTAAATACTATTTAGTTGTAGTGCTATTATTTCCACAGAGCAAAGCAAAGATACATTTGTGTCATGTTCTGAAGAGTTGACAATGTTTTGTTTGTCCTTAGTACTTGTTTGAGTTAACCAACTTACTGAGTGATTGACCAATTTGGATCATTGCAGTGGTGTGAAGTACTTAAGTATAAATAGTAATAAATACCACATGTTGTTTTATTTGGGTATATTTATATTTTTGGCAACTTTTACTTCTACATTCCTATAGAAAATAATGTACTTTTTACTCAATACATTTTCCCTGGCACCCAAAAGTACTCGTTACATTTTGACAGGAAAATGTTCCAATTCACACAATTATCAGGAGAACATCCCTGGTCATCGCTACTGCCTCTGACTGAACACAAATGTGTAGTTTGTAAATGATGTTGTAGCGTGGCCCTCGCTATCCATAAATAAAATAACACATGAAAATTGTGCCATCTGGTTTGCTATAAGGAATTTGAAATGATTGACTTTTACATTTGATACTTAAGTATATTTTCTTCTATTTACTTTTGATACTTATTTAAAACCAAATACTTTGACTTTTACTCAAGTAGAATTCTACTGGTTGACTTTTACTTGTATTTGAGTCATTTTCTATTAAGGTGTCTTTACTTTTACTCAAGTATGACAATTTTAGTACTTTTTCCACCACTGGATCCTTGTTTGAATTCTGATTAGGAACAATGAACCAATACATTATATACCAAGTATTATGCCATGTCAGTCATGCTCCTAAACATGTAGCAATAATGTATCTGTGGATTGACTGGAGAAGAACCCTAACCCTATTTCTTTGAAGATTCTCTGTTGTTGATATTGTTAGTGGTTGATTTGACTATCATTTTATTTTAGGGTAACAGGGGCTTGGGTCTTTACAAATGCTTTATTTCTTCATGTTTGGCCATGTTATACTGACACCTTGTGGTACTAATCTGTAATGTACAGAATTCTCTCTTTCAAAGGTTCTTTGTAGATGGATGGAAGCTGAATAGAAAACCACAGTGATTAATGGCAGTGTGTGCCCACACATTGGCACAAGCCTAGTTAACCTCACCCATATGCTTGGCAGGCATTTGGAGGCTGACATTTTGGACTCACGTTGTAAAATTAACATATTTATTCTCTGTTCTGGGCTCTGAGTCAACCCTAAATCACTATTACTCTGTTATATGATACTGAAGACAACCATTTCTATAATCGCTAAATTATTTAATTTATTTATGTGCTGACTGAGTGTATTGTTACAGCTCTGGATGAAACAATAACAGACCTAACCTTGTTTCCACAGGAAATGGCTAAACACATCCAGGAAGAGGAGGAGCTGAGGGTCAGACAGAGGAGCAGTGGGCAGGAGAACCTCAGTGATGGTATGGTCAAACTTTGTTTATTTTCTTATATAGTGAAGCAACATCACTATTGTTTTGTTTGGGCCTCAAAAATGATTTCCAATTATTCCTAAGGATTACAATAATTTATAATCTAACAGTGTACTTTATGGGTTAAAGGCCACTCTGTTGACAGTCGTTTGCTGTATTTCTTTTTATTTATTTTTTGGGTTTCTTTCTTTTATTCCTGAAATAATGTTGACCAAGGTTGGTTGAATGATTGCTTTGGTTTAAATCATACTTTTGGTGGTGCCTGCTATTCCCCTGATTCCATTCTGTGTTAGTTCTCAAGGCGTTTTCACCATGATTGATGTGCATACAATTTATTTTATGATCATAACAAGGGCAAAATATAGCACTGAAGAACTCAAAATCTAAATCAACTATATAAACCCCATGGTGCGTAATCTCTTAAAGTCTGATGATGAGCCCTGAGGATCAAGCCCTCCACACCTGGGTCATTGTGGCAGGGTTATAGGTGAGGGGAAAGGGGAGACCTAGTCAGTTGCACAACTGAATGCATTCAACCAAAATGCGTCTTCCGCATTTAAAATGTATCTTTGGCGGGGGGGGCTGCCTCAATCGACATCCACACTCAGGGAGCAGTTGCTGTTGAGGGTTAACTGTCTTGCTCAAGGGCAGAATGGCAGCTTTTTCTACCTTGCCGGCTCGGGGATTCAAACCAGCGACTTTTCGGTTACTGGCCCAACGTTCTTAACCACTAGGCTACCTCCGTAGGAGGTGTAGATCTGATGCTTGCTTGGTGGAGGCTGAACTCTAATCTAACTCTGCTTTGCTCTGCATGCTCGACTTCCTGTCCTTCTCCTCAGCCTGACATTCCCGTCTGCATCCACTTGACTCCACAGGTTTCCTGGCAGCCGTATCTCACTTAGCTCTAGCTATCTTGTTAATAACATGGACCATGGCACTGTATGCATTGTGTTTTCTGTCAAGCTTCTATTTAAATGTTCTCTTATAGGTAAATAATCGATGATCATTTAATGACATGCCTCTCTTGGGCCGAATATGAAAAATAATTCTTACAAAATGTCATTCTACCTAGCATGGTCTCTTGTATATTGACATGCACCCTGTGTTAGCTAGCCTGGCACCATTCACTGCGCCTGTCTAATATAAACCATTAACACTCTCACCCACACTCACCTGCTTTTGTGTTTGCATGTTTGGCTTGATTAAAGACAGTGCCAGCGTCCCTGCCTCACCCTTGTCATGCCCACGCCAGCCTGCTCTCAGCACCAGCCCCAGCCAGGGAGAAGGGCTGCACCATCAGCCTGCTACCAGCAGGTGGCAATGTTCCACTTCAAACACACAGTCACAGTCAGACTCTACTGCCGAGCCTCTGTATGAGACCAGCAGGACAGCAGGACAGAATAACAGAACACAATCATCACATAATGGACATTCAGATCCACCTAGACTCATCAGAAACTACCTCCAATGCTCTCCACCTGACTATTTGAGTGATGACGGCTCAGAGGACACAGACACTGTTTTCCCTGAACACCTTCCTCCATCCCGGCCCTGGAGACTGAAGAAAAGGCTCAACACTGCCCCTAGTGGTCGCCAGGCTCCTGTGTACCAACCACCGGAGAGGAGTTACATGAGTCTCAGCAGTCCCATCAGCTTCAGAGAGGAGCGCAGCAGGGTGAGGGAGGAAAGACATAGGGGGAATTGTCAGGACAGGGATAGGGGGGTTCAGGAGGAGAGGCACAGGAATTCCATGGCGAAGCATGACCGGGGTTATGACAGGGACCCCAAGTCGGAGGAGGGAAGAGAGAGGCTTTACATCAATAGTACTAGTGCCTCTGGCAGAGGGATGCAGGATAGAGACGGGGTTAGGAGGAGGTGGACCTACAGAGAGACCAGCGACAACAAACAAGTCCGCTTCCAGGACGATGCCAGCAGGCGCTGTCATAGTTACCATGACGACAGCAGGCGCGCGGTGAATGTATGGGAGCTGATTGCCCATGACTTAAGAGAGAGGGGTGTGGCCGTGAGGGAGAGCTTCCACGGGGGGTTAAGGTTACAGGGGGTCCAAGGTGAGGTCAGAGACTGCCAAGTGCATTATGGGGAAAGTGCCGTCGCCCACAGAGACTCTCCACATCAACAGAGGGCTTTTCAAAGAGCCGTCCCCACCAGGCGCAGTTACCATGGAGATGTTACAGAAAGAAAGAGAGCCTCACAAAGAGAATGCCACAGGAACCGAGGCTATGGAGGAGAGAGAGAAAGAATCCTTGAAAACCTGACCATAGTGGAGGGTAGTGGGACTGAGGTCGATGTTGAACACAGTAGAGATTATGGGCTGTTCAGCAGAGAGAGAGAGGGGAGCGGGTGGAGGAGGAGAAGTAGTGGAGACCCTAGGAACAGGGTCAGCTCAGGTGGGGACCAGGAGAGGGAGGGCAAGGATGATAAGCACCACCATAGTGAGCGCAGGGTGAGTAGTGAGCGCAGGGTGAGGAGGAGTGCGAGTGATCGTCAGCATGGGCATAAGCAGGAGGAGCAGAACAGCTCCGAGGAGGAAGAGGAGAGAGAGGAAAGACCCCCACGGAGAGTCCATCTCAGCCAAAGCTTCTGCAGCAGCGGGGCCTCCATCAGGGCCAGATCTAGGCACTCCCCGAGAGCAGGTAACACATTGACATGCAGGTACCTCAGCGCTCTAAACACAGACAGACCTGCAGGGGAAGCGGCTACTGTACTCCACTTTACCCAAACCTTCCCCAACAACCACTTTGTGTGTACGTCTACTCCTCTTCACATCCTCCATCAATCAAATCTGGAGAAATCTACTCTCATCTTGGTTTCCTTGTGTTTAAAGGAGGGGCCTCCAAAAAGGGTATTTTACTCCGAAATTAGAGTTTAATCTATAGTAGTGTTCATACTGATGGTCTGGGAAATATCTTCATCTGGATTTCCCTCATCTGCTGTTCTTCAACCACTCTCCAGCCTTCATCTTTGTCATCTCCATGTCCTCTCATCTCTCCCTTGAAGAGATGATTGTTGTTCTTGTTCTTGATTAACCTATTGTATTCTTAAGTAAAGATATTTTGTCACATACACAGGATAGGTGCAGTGAGATGTTGTTCTACAAGGTCAGCCATAGTAGTGCGACACCCCTGGAGCAAAATAGGGTTAAGTGCCTTGCTCAAGGACACCAACAGATTTTTCATCTTGACAGCACGGGTACTTGAACCAGCAACCTTTCGGTTCTTGGTCCATCATGTGTACCATGCCAGCCTTGGACCTCCACATGCGGCTTCTTCACCTGCAGATTGTCTGAGTCCAGCTACCCGGACAGTTGATGAAACTGTGGGTTTGCACAACCGAATAATTTCTGCACAAACTGTCAGAAACCATCTCAGGGAAGCTCATCAGCGTTCGTCCACACCAGGGTCTTGACTGGACTGCAGTTTGGTGTCGTAACTGACTTCTTTGGGCAAATTCTCACCTTCAATGGCCACTGGCACACTGGAGAAGTGTGCCTTCCACAGATGAATCCTGATTTTAACTGTCCTGGACAGATGGCAGATAGCGTTTATGGCGTCGTATGGGCGAGCGGTTTGTTGATGTCAACGTTGTGAACAGAGTGCCCCATGGTGGCGGTGGGGTTACGGTATGGGCAGACGTAAGCTACGGACAACAAACACAATTGTATTTTATCGATGGCAATTTGAATGCACTCAGATACCGTGATGAGATCCTGAGGCCCATTATCATGCCATTCATCCGCCGCCATCACCTCATGTTTCAGCATGATAATGCATGGCTCCATGTCGCAAGGATCTGTACACAATTCCTGGAAGCTGAAAATGTCCCAGTTCTTCCATGGCCTGCGTACTCACCAGACATGTCACCCATTGAGAATGTGTGGGATGCTCTGGATCGACGTGTACGACAGCGTTTTCCAGTTCATGACAATATTCAGCAACTTCGCACAGCCATTGATGAGGAGTGGGACAGCATTCCACAGGCCACCATCAACAGCCTGGTTAACTCTATGCAAAGGAGATGGTGGTCTCAAATGGTGGTCACACCAGATACTGACTGTTTTTTGGCTCCACTCCCCTACCTTTTTCTTTAAGACATCTGTGACCAACCGATGCATATCTGTGTTCCCAGTCATGTGAAATCCATAGATTAGGGCCTAATGAATTTATTTCAATTGACTGATTTTCTTATATGACTTAACTCAGTAAAATCTTTGAAATTGTTCCATGTTGCGTTTATATTTTTTCTCAGAGTACATATCCATCTTCCTCTTCACAAGGTCTGTCATTTCAAAGACCTTTAATCATACCACATCGCACCCTCTAAACCTTCCTGACCCAAGTGTCTCATCCTATAGGAGCCGCGCTGCAGCCGGAGGAAGGGGCGTGTCTGGCCCTGGGGGAGCTCCACCAAGTGTTGCTGGATGAGGAGCTGGCCAGGAGGCTGCAGAAGGAGGAGGAGAAGCTATTGAAGAGGGTAAGGGAGGATCCTTTTACTGACAGCCATATTTTCACATTAACCAACATACAATTATGAAACTTCAGAAGCTATTTTGAATATGTTCTTGGTCCTGGAGTCAAGAAATGTTCCCAAAAAAAATTGGGGGCAAAAATTGAGATGTTTTTTTTTTTCATCAGACAGCAACATTATGCTGAGTTGTCCTCTTGTTGTAATTGCAGAGCCCTCCAGCCCATTCTTCCCACTCTCAACATGACTCCTACCCAGAGGGAGACTTCAGAGTTGCGCAAGTGGCCCAGGATGAGGTAAGATAAAGAGCTGTAAAAGAAAATATAATGATTTTGGTAGTATCTCCCAACAGAACTGACTGTTCTGTGATTTAGGGCAGGGGTCTTCAACCTTTTATTGCCCAGGCACCCCCTCACAGGAAAACCGACGACCCATACATTAGCAAAACATTTTTTAAATATTTTTTTTCAGGTGAATGATAATGGAAAGGAGAAGTAATCAACATTTTAAAATGAATAGATTTGGTAGATCGTTTTACATTGTTTTGACCTCCCCACATTATAATTGGAAGAGGAAGTGTAAACTCTAACACAACTTTCTAGCTAATAGGCTAACTCAAACACATTTTTGCTGTTTATCTGGTTAAACAAAGTCAATGAAACTTGCTGCGCTGGTAGCCTATTTTCAGGGTGCTTTTTCAACGCCTGTAGATATGTAATTCAAAAGTCGTTTATTATTTTTGACGCCCCAGTTGAATACCCCTGATTTAAGGAGAGGTTGTTTACCTTCTTTATCCAGGGCATGTGGCGTCATGTGACCTTTTTTATATCAACCAATCTCAATATTCATGAGGTAAATCATGGGCTCAGCTAAAAACAGCAGACAATGCAGCCCTCAAAGCCTTGGGTTCACCTGTCCAATGCATTATGTATTGACCCTTCATGGTCACTGTGTCCTCTGTCAGGAAATCGCCCGCTTCATGCAGGAACAGGATATGCAGTCGAAGCACCAGTCACGTGACCTTAATGACCAGGGGTCACGACGTGAACAGCATGACCTGGCTGACCCACATGACAGGAGAACTGTCAGAGAGAGACCGGTAGGTGCTTCTGGTTTTATGAGCCATTGCCTTCATATAATGTTAACTATTGACACTATACATTTGAATTAAGTGTCTTATTTCAAAACAATATTTTACTGTTGTAACTGTAGTTGAGTGTCCACTGTTCTGTGTATCAGATTCAGCGGGAGAGACTGGACTCCAAGGGCCTTCCATCTCCTACTGAGGACTGCTCTCCAGACTATCATCCCCCTAGCCCCACCTCCACAACACTGTGAGTTAGGCTTGGGTGGTATCCAGATTTCCATACCTTCAAACCAACCATCCAGGAGGATGCGGTTTTAACAAGTACATGTAAAATCCCAAAGCGGATGCTAGCTAAATGGTAACGAGCGCATGCAAACATTTTATATGGTCTCACAAACTATTTGCAGGACAGACATCCCAGCTCATAAAGTTATACAAGAAACTAATGCTACTCACATTTTTCTGCACGCACAAAATTCCAGGATGCAGTTATCAAGATAAGGCCTAGGGCAGCAGGTAGCCTAGTGGTTAGAGCGTTTGGCCAGTAACCCAAAGGTCGCTGGTTTGAATACCCGAGCCGACAAGGTGAAAAACCTGTCTGTGTCCTTGAGCAAGGCACTTAACCCTAATTTGCTCCAGGGGTGCCGTACTACTATGGCTGAATTTGTTCTTAACTGACTTGCCTAGTTAAATAAAGGTTAAATAAAAAATAAAAATAAGCTTGATTTTGCAAGAAGCTAACTACTTGTATAACTAGTTAGTAAGTTGGCAAACAAAATGCACAACTGCAGAGTATTTAGCATATTTTAGACAGTTAATTATATTTAGCTTAGTGTTACTAGATCACCTGCCGCATGCTGCATAACAGTAAGAGTCACAAGTCTCAGGTGTCTCGTCTTTGTGCGTTTCTAAACAAACAACATAAGCTTCACAATGAAAGGGATATCCTGGGATATTGTATACCGTGTAAACCTACTGTCACGCTAATGTAATGTATAATGCTGGGAAACCCCAATCTGGAAATGCCCTCCTTACCACCTGACTGATTATAGTTTGCTGTGAAGTATGGGGCTTTTGAAAAAGTAATTGCTAGAGATTTGCTACCTGTTGAATGGGCTGCAATCATATGTGTTGTAATAGAACTATGAAAGAAGTTCTATATTTCAACCTGCTACTGATATCTTTACAGATCACAACAGCCAATCAGAAACATTGCAGAGGAACTGGACCCAACTTTCAAGACCAGGAGACAAGGCAAGGAGAGCATCAGAGCGGGACAGACAATGTCTGGTAGGAATAACAACATAACACCTGACTATAACGTGTAGCTACATATAGAGGTGATGTACAGTTATATAGGACCTTCTCTTGTCTTCCTTATAGGCCCATCCTCCTGTCAGTCTCGTCCAATCCCCCACTCCGGCTTACATAACTTCATGGAGGAGCCTACTTTCATCCCACCCACCAAGAGGCAAAGCGCTAAATCAGGATGCGTCAGATCCAAAGAGAAGAAGGAGAACTGTAAGCAGCAGTGATTTCACAATTCGAGATACTGGGCCTGGGATAACAGGGAACAACCCCTCACCCCCCATATCCACTTACACCTCTGACACGTTACACCCCCCCACACCCCTTTACATCCCTCACAGTACTTAACCTGGTCCCAAGAGGTCTATCTCCAGATACTTGTATTATTATTTAGTTGTCCCACCTAGCACTTTAACCAGTTAAGAAATACATTTGGGGATTTTGTTTTTGATTAAATTACTGGTGTAGATAAGACAACCATTTGTGTTCATATAACCACAACCACAACATATAATACAATTATCAAAGGGAAGAATTATAGTTGACCTGCCAATTATTATCTCTCGTCTTCTGTGATGATAGAAGGTTCATATTAACCAGTATGTTTGATTGTTTGTTACTTTTATTATTTTGTATAATTAAAGGGATACTTTGGGAGTTTGGCAATGAGGCTCTTTATCTACTTCCCCAGAGTCAGATGAACTCTGTTACCATTTTTATGTCTTGTTGTATGAAGGAGGTTGAAGGTAAATTTGTGAGCCAATGCTAACTAGCGGTAGCGCAATGACTAGGAGTCTAGCGCTAGTTAGCAACTTCCTTCAAACTGCACTTAGAGACATAAAAATGGTATCCATGAGTTCATCTGACTCTTGAGATAAAGAGTTAAAATCGTGAAGTATCCCTTTAATGGGAGATCTTACTAACACTCAATTCAAATGGCATGAACCTTATCTGACAGAGATTACACCCCTCCTCTTGTCAATATCTTTTTGAAAAATACCTGAGGAGGTCTCTATCAATACTATATCATATCTATCATGTCATTCACACCCGCTAAAGTGACAAGTTTCCCAATTACTGGGAAATAGTTAGACTTGTCACTTTATGCTAATACAGTATTTCTATGGTAGGATTTTGAGTCATAAGTTAATTCCTGGAATACCCATACTGTACTCTAGCCATCCTACATATAACTCTACATATTTAGTGTTTGCCTGTTTGTGAACACTAAGCTGTACTGTATGACAGGAGGTCACTGCAAACTCAGTGAACGGAGCATACTGATGATATGAGTTAACTAAACCTTCTCCCAGTAACCTGAATTGGACATTGAGTGGTTATGTAAGTTCAACTACTAAAATGCATCCTTCCTCAATGTAGTTTTCCCACCAACTCTCTGCTTCCCATCATTTTGCAGCTGTCAACTGTCATTCGAGTGCATTCAACAGACAATCAGAGCTCTGTACTGTACATTTTTGTTCCTTTTATTTAAATTGCATTTTTTACACATCATACAGTAACTACATATTAGACAGGCACTGCTGGGCTTGTAGTTTGCTAGAACTTATCTTTATTGCATGACATTTTTTTTAAGCACACACACTATAATATTCAAACTGGATCGCAGTTATTTTGTATTGATTAATAGGTTGTTGTTTTGTGTTTTATGAACACAATCTGCTTTATTGTTTGGATTTAATCTTAATCTTTTGACATTGGACACAAATTATTGTAAGATTATGGTCCAAATATGTTTTGGTCCAGGCTGAGTTTTGCATGTCTGAACATGAACATTCTTCATTCTGTTCTTCTATTTAAATAGAAATGTTCATATTACTATTGAGACACTGAGATATATATATATATATATATATATATATATATATATATATATATATATATATATATATATATATATATATATATATATATATATATATATATATATATATATATATATATATACTTCAGAGAAACCTACGAGAGCACTAATACCAGTGTGTGTGTGTGTGTGTGTGTATGTATATATATATATATATATATATATATATATATATATATATATATATATATATATACACATACACACACACACACACACACACACACACACACACACACACACACACACACACACACTGGTATTAGTGCTCTCGTAGGTTTCTCTGAATTTTTTTCTGAATAAAATGAACACCCATGAAACCTCGGCAGTAATATTGTCTTTTTCGTCTCTCTTAAAAAGCTGTTGCACAGCAACTCACTGCCTTCCTGAAGACAAATAACGTATACGAATTGCTTCAGTCTGGTTTTAGACCCCATCATAGCACTGAGACTGCACTCGTAAAGGTGGTAAATTACCTTTTAATGGCGTCAGACCAAGGCTCTGCATCTGTCCTAGTGCTCCTAGACCTTAGTGCTGCTTTTGACAACATCGATCACCATATTCTTTTTGAGAGATTGGAAACCTTAATTGGTCTACAGGGACAAGTTCTTGCCTGGTTTAGATCTTATCTGTTAGAAAGATATCAGTTTGTCTCTGGATGGTGTGTCCTCTGACAAATCAATTGTACGTTTTTGTGTTCCTCAAGGTTCCGTTTTAGGACCACTATTGTTTTCATTATATATTTTACCTCTTGGTAATGCCATTCGGAAACACAATGTTAACTTCCATTGCTATGCGGACGACACACAACTGTACATTTCGATGAAACATGGTGAAGTCCCAAAATTGCCTACCCTGGAAGCCTGTGTTTGAGACATAAGATGGATGGCAGCAAATGTTTTACTTTTAAACTCAGACAAAACAGAGACGCTAGTTCTAGGTCCCAAGAAACAAAGAAATCTTCTGTTGGATCTGACAATTTAATCTTGATGGTTGTACAGTCGTCCCCCAAAAAAGTGTTTAGGACCTCTGTGTTACTCTGGACCCTGATCTCTCTTTTGACGAACATATCAAGAACAACTTTTTTCCATCTTCGTAACATTGAAAAAATCAGAAACTTATTTTTTCCAAAACTTATACTGAAAAGCTAATCCATGCTTTTGTCACTTCTAGATTAGACAACTGCAATGCTCTACTCTCCCTTTGGAGAGACCTGAAAATAGCTGTGCTGCAGAAACACTCCCCATCCAACCTGACAGTGTTTGAGAGGATCAGCAGAGAAGAATGGGAGAAACTCCCCAAATACAGGTGTGCCAAGCTTGGTTTGGCTATAAATCTACTTCATGTAGGCTACAATAATTTTGGCACATTCTCTGCCAAGATCTTTATGATGGTAGGAATACAATAAAAAACAACCCAGTGGTATTTACCAGTTCTTTAATCATATATAAAAAAATCAACAATATTATTGTCAGTACCATTTTCTCATGGCCCAAGTGAAATTACATACAATATGTTATACAAGACATACAGTGGGGAGAACAAGTATTTGATACACTGCCGATTTTGCAGGTTTTCCCACTTACAAAGCATGTAGAAGTCTGTAATTTGTATCATAGGTACTCTTCAACTGTGAGTGACGGAATCTAAAACAAAAATCCAGAAAATCACATTGTATGATTTTTAAGTAATTAATTTGCATTTTATTGCATGACATAAGTATTTGATACATCAGAAAAGCAGAACTTAATATTTGGTACAGAAACCTTTGTTTGCAATTACAGAGATCATACGTTTCCTGTAGTTCTTGACCAGGTTTGCACACACTGCAGCAGGGATTTTGGCCCACTCCTCCATACAGATCCTTCAGGTTTCGGGGCTGTCGCTGGGCAATATGGACTTTCAGCTCCCTCCAAAGATTTTCTATTGGGTTCAGGTCTGGAGACTGGCTAGGCCACTCCAGGACCTTGAGATGCTTCTTACGGAGCCACTCCTTAGTTGCCCTGGCTGTGTGTTTCGGGTCGTTGTCATGCTGGAAGACCCAGCCACAACCCATCTTCAATGCTCTTACTGAGGGAAGGAGGTTGTTGGCCAAGATCTCGCGATACATGGCCCCATCCATCCTCCCCTCAATACGGTGCAGTCGTCCTGTCCCCTTTGCAGAAAAGCATCCCCAAAGAATGATGTTTCCACCTCCATGCTTCACGGTTGGGATGGTGTTCTTGGGGTTGTACTCATCCTTCTTCTTACTCCAAACACGGCGAGAGGAGTTGAGACCAAAAAGCTCTATTTTTGTCTCATCAGACCATATGACCTTCTCCCATTCCTCCTCTGGATCATCCAGATGGTCATTGGCAAACTTCAGACGGGCCTGGACATGCGCTGGCTTGAGCAGGGGGACCTTGCATGCGCTGCAGGATTTTAATCCATGACGGCGTAGTGTGTTACTAATGGTTTCCTTTGAGACTGTGGTCCCAGCTCTCTTCAGGTCATTGACCAGGTCCTGCCGTGTAGTTCTGGGCTGATCCCTCACCTTCCTCATGATCATTGATGCCCCACGAGGTGAGATCTTGCATGGTGCCCCAGACCGAGGGAGATTGACCGTCATCTTGAACTTCTTTCATTTTCTAATAATTGCGCCAACAGTTGTTGCCTTCTCACCAAGCTGCTTGCCTATTGTCCTGTAGCCCATCCCAGCCTTGTGCAGGTCTACAATTTTATCGCCGATGTCCTTACACAGCTCTCTGGTCTTGGCCATTGTGGAGAGGTTTGAGTCTGTTTGATTGAGTGTGTGGACAAGTGTCTTTTATACAGGTAACGAGTTCAAACAGGTGCAGTTAATACAGGTAATGAGTGGAGAACAGGAGGGCTTCTTAAAGAAAAACTAACAGGTCTGTGAGAGCCGGAATTCTTACTGGTTGGTAGGTGATCAAATACTTATGTCATGCAATAAAATGCAAATTAATTATTTAAAAATCATACAATGTGATTTTCTGGATTTTTGTTTTAGATTCCGTCTCTCACAGTTGAAGTGTACCTATAATAAAAATTACAGACTTCTACATGCTTTGTAAGTGGGAAAACCTGCAAAATGGGCAGTGTATCAAATACTTGTTCTCCCCACTGTAAGTCCTAGGAGCCTGCCAGTCGAAGTACTTCAGGATATTTACATCAACGCCACTCAATAATCCGTAACTGGCTCTATACAAACTCCATCCTCGGATGACTGTGACAGTGATCTGTAGTGAGATGACTCACTTACACTACTACTTCTGTTATTTAACTGGGCAAGTCAGTTAAGAACAAATTATTATTTACAATGACAGCCTACACCGGCCAAACTCGGACGACGCTGGGCCAATTGTAACTAAGCATGGGTGTCTGAGCTGGGAACTCCACTGTGATACCCTATTCCGCTGTATACTCATTAAAAGTAAAGGTTACATTAGTACAGATCTGACCAATGTTCTTAACAGACACATGGGTCTTCCCTCTGAGTAGTTCAGCATTCCAACATGAACCTGTTAGCTTTCTGCGTTCCTTGCGTACATTCCCAGAAGTGATGGTACTACAAGATTATTATGACACATCAGAATCCCTCGGCTTTCCCAGCTCTGTCTAGCGGAGAGTCCGCAGGTAATTATCGTGAGTCAGACATTTTATCACTGATCTGTTATCCCGTTGATGTGTGAAAGCTATTATTTACAACCAGGGCTAACATGCTTGAGTTCACATACATGTCTAAGCAAGCCAAAGGAACACTCACTAACAATACTTATGATTGCACAACTACAGTGTTGAAAGAGTGAACTCTGGCCTTGATGTGATCAAACTAGGTTAAAGGAATCACTTGCAATGCCTATTGTGTCAAGTGCAATTAACATTTTAATTAGTTCATTTATGGTTCCTATGACCTTAAATAAGCTTCTAGGTAAAGGGCCAGGGAAACCCCCACATGAGAGGATTCCCTGACCTTTAACCTTTAGCCTTCCCTGCTACATTTTATAAGGAAAGTCCAGACTCCTCCCGTCCTGGCACTGTATCACAGAGAAGAAAATGACATTGTTTCACACACGTCCTTCACTCTTATCCCATTCAATACAAGCAGTGCTTTCACACAGAAAAGCACATTGGCACATTCTTATCATGAATCTAGTTCCTAACAAAGTGCTGAGACAAATACCTTATGTCCTTGTGAAACTAAATGTCACATTTTGGGTTACAGTGATGTTTAATAGGGGTATTTACTTCTGCTCAGTAACTGTGGGTAGCTTAGTTTAGCCTTACAGGAAATACGTTAATATGAAATAAGCCAGTGGGAGGCATGTGGGCAGTCACATTTAGCTGTCTGTGGTTTATTCTGCTGCTGCTGCTGCAACCCCACATTCACTGTATTACACAAAAACAGGGCATGACTCTGCTCCTTCCCTCGCTCACACCTCCGCCCATACAAATGTCAAGTGTAGTATTTCATCACGTTTGGGTCATCTAAACTCTGAGGGCCGATATATTAACAGGCAAATGTGCAAATAAAAACAGGAAATGTACAAGTAAAAATAAATAGTTGAACTATTCCAGCAGCAGCCACTTGATACAGTAACTGCTGTGTAGTCTAATGAATAGGTCATATAATGACATCAATGTTTTTCCCCTGAAAACTTCCCCACCACTACTGACATTTGAATATCAGTTTACTAGCTGACATAAATGGTATATTTTCACAAAAAGGTATTTTTACATAGAGATCTCTCTCAATATTCACATTTGAATGTGCACGTAAGATACAAACAAATACTGCGGTATTAAATCACAAATGCTCAAAAGTATCTGAACCTCTCAATTCCTCAGCCAGCGTGTGACATGATCAATCAGAGCAAGTCTTATAGTACCAGAACGATGTGTTGGCCAATCACTGGGAAGGCATCAAGAGTGCCAGTGTGAGGTAGTGGCCTGTAGATCAGACCCAATATAACCCCGCCACTCCCAATCACACAGGCAGGAGCTTGGTCTCAGAGTCCTGGGAGTGCAGTGTCTCAGAACTGCTGCCCTGTTCCTGCTGAGGGTGGTGGAAACTGACCTCCATCAGAGTCCTCGGCTCATCTGAGATGGAGATAAGGGGGATATGGAGGGAGGAGCAGGGAGAGAGAAGATTGGCTCAACCTCAGATTCAAATATAAACTCAAAGCTTTTTCCACATTTCAGGACTACAGTTTGAAAGCTGACAGAATATTGATACAGTATGATGGGTATGGATGAGTTGTTCCCTGATAATAGGGAGGAACATGATTACCTGTAGGAGGAGTTGGCACAATAAGGGTTGGCTCATTGGGGGTTGTCGTCTTCTCTGGTTTCTTTTTGTTGTTGATGATGATGACCAGAAACAAGATGATAAGGATGATAAAGACTCCACACGAAGCCGTTATAGCCCAAACCAGCCCTGTGCCATCTGGGAGAAAGACAGGTGGTCATCTTTCTTTCAAACAAGGTGATATTACAACATAAATGTTGCCATGGTGTTAGATTCACAGGTCTTACCTTCACGGTCCCTCTGTTTCGTAGGTAAGGTAATCACTTGGGGCACTGAAGTGTTGGTAATAATGCACTTGTTGTCACTAACTGCATCCCCCAAGGCCAAAATGTGTTCATGGGGATGGGGACAGCTGGGACAGAGATGGAGAAATAAAGATTGAGGATTGGCTCTTTCAAATATCAGATTACATTGAGTAGCCATGGCACAGGATTTTAGTTCTGGGTTCTGGATTGCTGCATACAGTAATAATTTGTTGGCAGATTAATGCAATGGCATTAGTACTACCAGTAATTCCAATATTGAATCAAACTTAGAGTTTAGGGGGAAATTTCATCTAACCTTGTTCTCCAAGGCTTGCATTTCTCATGGATTTGGTCATTGAAGGTCCCAACTGGACAATTCTGGCAGGACCCTATGAAGACAGACGTGCAGAGGTTTGAGACTTGGTGAACAAGTTTTCCGGAGCTTGTGCGTCTTATTAGGCATGCCAGATAACTTGTATGACTTTAGTGTTTGCAGGTACAGATATGTGTGTCTTACGTGTAGTGGAAAGAGGTTCTTGGCCCTTTCCACACTCTTCTACACAGAAGGAGCAGTGGTCATCACCACATCGGAGACCTGCCCTACAGTCACACTCTGTGTCCTTGCTTCTTGTACAGGCCTTCTTAAGGATCTGGGCCCCGCCTACACACACAAGCAAGCGATAGTGGAGTAAAACAAATAATTGTTAAACGTCTAACTTATCGAACAATAAGTGACATTTCAGTGCAGGGCTCAATAAATAATGTTAAAAGCTTAGATATCCTGGTGACATACCTACGCACTGAGTACACCTGAGACAGGAGGGTGATGTTGTGTCAGTTGTGTAGGTCTCATTCCTACAGGGAAAACACAGCTTTTTCGGGTCTGGACCACAGCGAGTCACCAGACGATTCCCTACACAAATACACACACAGACAGACAACATTGAACGGTACTGTATTGGAAAGCACACCTGCATCCATAATAATTCAGAGGCAGGTGATGAATATCACATTCGCTCTATCAGTAGCAATTGCAGTGGACATAAATATATAAGGAAAAGGCTTTTGATAGGAAACTATTTCCAGTCCCCTGCCACATAGAGCAGAGTTTATCCTTGATCTGATCTCTGATTGATCATTATCCATCCATCCCCCTTTAATGCGGTACTAACAGAAACCACTGAAATCAACTTGGTCACTGCGGCATAACCACTAAAGAGGAAATTATATTTAATATTCATCCCCATGAAAGACATGGGCTATATTCAACCTGCCTTCCAGAGGTTCATTTGTACAGCGTGATTGAAAGGTAATGGCAATGTTTCAGCTTTAGCGGAGACAGCATTCGCGGAATCTGTAACGCTTCGATTTTACAGATTGAATAGAGCCCATCATTTAACCAGATAAAGCCGCTAGAATGTACTTCTCAATCCAAGCCATATTACATTAATTATTGATAATTTATGGAGTACAGTTAAAGTTTAACCATATACAGTAGACTAGTTTAGAAATTTACCTGGATGGCAGCTTTCACAGCAGATATCCGAAGAACGAGCAGAGGTTGTCCATTGCGCACATCCTATCGCTATCTCACCGGTGCTACTCAGACAGCCCAGTGTGAGCAGAGAGAAACACAGTACCCCGAGGACCAGATGCATCGTCTCTCACAGCCCTCCAGACCAGATAGATAGATAGCTAAGGGATTCCAGATGACAGCAGTGCAGGTGCTAGAAAATAATAGTTATCCAAATATAATTGACAATAACGATGGTATTTTAATCCACTTGAAAGCACCTTCTTGTTTGAAAGCACCTTCTTGTACCAGTAAATCCAGATGTTAACAAGCTGTCAGTTCCTAATGTACCCTTCCAGCCAGGGGGCGTGGCTACATATTTGTAAATGTGTTGCATTTTTTTATGTCTACATTCGTTTTTGCCACGTATTCTATCACAGACACCTTAATGTATACTTTTAAGTTATATTATGGGAGCTAAACATATATTACAATATTTTGGTTAAAGTATCATTTTCTGAGATTACTAATGTTACTGCCCCCACTACAACAACAAAATACTTAATTAAGCAATAAGGCCTGATTTACCAAGGCTGTTATATGGCCAATTTACAAAGGCTAAGGGCTGTTCTTATGTACGAAGCAACACGGAGTGCCTGGATACAGCCCTTAGCTGTGTTACATTTGCCATATACCACAAACCCCCGAGGTGCCTTATTGCTATTATAAACTAGTTACCAACGTAATTAGAGAAGTACAAAACATGTTTTGTCATACCCGTGGTATATGATCTGACCACGGCTGTCAGCCAATCAGCATTCAGGGCTCGAACCACCCAGTTTGATAAATACATTTAAGAAATTTCCTCTCGGGGGTCAATAGAGTATCTATCTATCTATCTATCTATACCATGGCATTGTTGAATACTCGTTTCTGATTGTCTTGAAGGGCATTAGAGCATGTATTTCCCTATACTGCACGGTATAAAATCAAGAAAGATTTCAATGGTTAGTTCATTCTTGCATGTTCTATGTTTGAGCTGCTTTTGAAAGCAAAAGTAAAATTGAAAACATTGATGTTATTGGCATTGTTGAATTACATTTTCATAATAGCAAGCTAGGGGTGCGTTCGTAAATTCACTATACTCCAATTTCAGAGCACTATCGTCTGACTGTGCCAGAGTGCAGAATAACTGATACATTTACGAACGCTTAACACCCCTTGAATATGGCCGTTGTCAGTAAACGGCAAAAATGTGTAATTAAATTGTTGCCAGCAGCACAGTTACAGTCACCGACGCTCTAGATAACATGAAAACACCCAACCAGCTCTGCTAGGGCGAATAAAATTGTCAGGGTGGGATTTTTCTCTCATTTGTGTCTGGAAGTAGCTGCCAAGCTAGTCACGGCAACTACTTTAGATATCTAGTAAATATGCTAGCTAATTCAGTGGATATTGAGCACATGCCTACCGGCAAATTAACAAATTTCTAGCTGCAAATGTGTGAAATTATAGCCATGGTATTAAAGGGATAATCAACTCGGGGCTCTATCTGTTCTCTGGAAAATAATGCAACTCCGTGGAAGGTCAAGTTCCACGTCTTTCATTATATTCCGTAGAACCAGGGCTGGCCCTTGGCATAAGCGATATAAGGGGTTGGTTAGGGCCCCCAACCCCCCCAATTTGCTTTAAAACCACAACTTTTTCTCCATGCCTCATGGCAAAATGCAGAGAATTACAGGAAATGTACAAAAAAAATCTCTCTACCATCAAGAGGGGGACCACCAAAAGTTTTACCAGCGAGGTGGGGGGCCCGAAAACCAAATCTCGCTTAGGGCCCCCTAATAGCTAGGGCCGGCACTGCGTAGAATGCATAGCACCCTGTTGATTATCGCTTACTTAAATGTATTTTAATCGTGATGGTGCCATCAGACCTCTCCAATTGTTTTTTCCAAGTTAGGTTTCCAACATTAAAGTGGCAGTGCAGTCAAAAACGTGATATTCTTGTGTTTAATATATATTTCCACACTATGAGGTTGGAATAATAATGTGAAATTGTGAAAACGATCATGCTCTTTTAGTGTAAGAGTTTTAGTGTTTGTGTTTTGAAAAGACCACATGAAATTTCTTTTTGTTTTGCATGGGTGGGGTTTGTACTTTCCTGGCAATATCACCAGGTGGTAAAAGTTAATCGACCTATTACAAAGTAAGTTTGCTCTCCTCTCTGCCAGCTAGTTTTCAGGTTACATATCCATCCCATTAGGCTGCTCCAGTTAGGCCCCTCACTCAGACCACTCCCAGACAGTCCTAGCAACATTCTTGCTTGAGAAATAGCTTTTTGCTAAGAAGCTATTTTTTTATATTTTTGACCATTTTAATTGAAAACAGTCACAATATTTATATATATATACATACAGCGGGTGAAATAAGTATTGAACACGTCACCATATTTCTCAGTAAATATATTTCCAAAGGTGCTATTGACATTACATTTTCACCAGATGTTGGTAACAACCCAAGTACAAACCATACATACAAAGACACCAAAACAAATAAGTTCAGAAATTAAGTTATGTGTAATAATGTGAAATGACACAGGTAAAAAGTAATGAACACATGAAGAAAGGGAGGTGCAAAAAGGCATGGAAAGCCAAGACAACAGCTGAAAAGACGGGCCAGTAATTAAAAAGCAATCCAGCCCCCTGTCAGTGCAAATTAATAACAGCTGGTTCAGTCCCAACTGATGGCCTACAAAAAGGTCTCATTGCCAAGGTGTCACACAAGACACATCTCATGATGGGTAAAAGCAAAGAGCTGTCTCAAGACAGCACGCTCACCACGCAAGACTCCATTGCTGAAAAAAAAGCATGTTGAAGCTCGTTTAAAGTTTGCTGCACAACATTTGGAAAAGCCAGTGAAATACTGAGAGAATATAGTGTGGTCAGATGAGAGCAACATTTTACTGTTTGGATGTCATAATACACACCATGTTTGGAGGAGAAATGGCACTGCACATCACCCTAAAAACACCATACCAACAGTGAAGTTTGGAGGTGGGAACATCATGGTGTGGGGCTGCTTTTCAGCAAATGGTACTGGCAAACTTCACATAATTGAAGGAAGGATGAATGGGCAAATTTACAGAGACATTCTTGACAAAAATCTGCTGCCATCTACCAGGATGATGAAGATGAAACGAGGGTGGACATTTCAGCAAGACAATGATCCCAAACACACAGCCAAGGAAACTCTCAATTGGTTTCAAAGAAAGAAAATAAAGCTGCAAGAATGGCCCAGCCAATCACCTGACTTAAATCCCATTGAAAATCTATGGAAAGAACTGAAGATCAAGATTCATAGAAGAGGCCCACGGAACCTTCAAGATTTGAAGACTGTTTGTGTGGAAGAATGGGCCAAAATCACACCAGAGCAATGCATGCGACTAGTTTCTCCATACAGGAGGCGTCTTGAAGCTGTCATTACCAACAAAGGCTTTTGTACAAAGTATTAAATAAATATCATTAAGTGTGTTCAATACTTTTTCCCTGTGTCATTTCACATTATTACACATAACTTAATTTCTAAACTTATTTGTTTTGGTTTCTTTGTATGTATGGATTACTTGGGTTGTTACCAACATCTGGTGAAAATTCATGTCAATAGCACCTTTGGAAATATATTTACTGAGAAAAATGGTGACATGTTCAATACTTATTTCACCCGCTGTATATATATATATATATATATATATATATATATATACAGTGGGGAGAACAAGTATTTGATACACTGCCAATTTTGCAGGTTTTCCCACTTACAAAGCATGTAGAGGTCTGTAATTTTTATCATAGGTACACTTCAACTGTGAGAGACGGAATCTAAAACAAAAATCCAGAAAATCACATTGTATGATTTTTAAGTAATTAATTTGCATTTTATTGCATGACATAAGTATTTGATACATCAGAAAAGCAGAACTTAATATTTGGTACAATTAATATTTGGTGCAATTACAGAGATCATACATTTCCTGTAGTTCTATACCAGGTTTGCACACACTGCAGCAGGGATTTTGGCCCACTCCTCCATACAGATCCTTCAGGTTTCGGGGCTGTCGCTGGGCAATACGGATTTTCAGCTCCCTCCAAAGATTTTCTATTGGGTTCAGGTCTGGAGACTGGCTAGGCCACTCCAGGACCTTGAGATGCTTCTTACGGAGCCACTCCTTAGTTGCCCTGGCTGTGTGTTTCGGGTCGTTGTCATGCTGGAAGACCCAGCCACGACCCATCTTCAATGCTCTTACTGAGGGAAGGAGGTTGTTGGCCAAGATCTCGCAATACATGGCCCCATCCATCCTCCCCTCAATACGGTGCAGTCGTCCTGTCCCCTTTGCAGAAAAGCATCCCCAAAGAATGATGTTTCCACCTCCATGCTTCACGATTGGGATGGTGTTCTTGGGGTTGTACTCATCCTTCTTCTTCCTCCAAACACGGCGAGTGGACTTTAGACCAAAAAGCTCTATTTTTGTCTCATCAGACCACATGACCTTCTCCCATTCCTCCTCTGGATCATCCAGATGGTCATTGGCAAACTTCAGACGGGCCTGGACATGCGCTGGCTTGAGCAGGGGGACCTTGCGTGCACTGCAGGATTTTAATCCATGACGGCATAGTGTGTTACTAATGGTTTTCTTTGAGACTGTGGTCCCAGCTCTCTTCAGGTCATTGACCAGGTCCTGCCGTGTAGTTCTGGGCTGATCCCTCACCTTCCTCATGATCATTGATGCCCCACGAGGTGAGATCTTGCATGGTGCCCTAGACCGAGGGAGATTGACCGTCATCTTGAACTTCTTCCATTTTCTAATAATTGCGCCAACAGTTGTTGCCTTCTCACCAAGCTGCTTGCCTATTGTCCTGTAGCCCATCCCAGCCTTGTGCAGGTCTACAATTTTATCCCTGATGTCCTTACACAGCTCTCTGGTCTTGGCCATTGTGGAGAGGTTGGAGTCTGTTTGATTGAGTGTGTGGACAGGTGTCTTTTATACAGGCAACGAGTTCAAATAGGTGCAGTTAATACAGGTAATGAGTGGAGAACAGGAGGGCTTCTTAAAGAAAAACTAACAGGTCTGTGAGAGCCGGAATTCTTACTGGTTGGTAGGTGATCAAATACTTATGTCATGCAATAAAATGCAAATTCATTATTTAAAAATCATACAATGTGATTTTCTGGATTTTTGTTTTAGATTCCGTCTCTCACAGTTGAAGTGTACCTATGATAAAAATTACAGACCTCTACATGCTTTGTAAGTAGGAAAACCTGCAAAATCGGCAGTGTATCAAATATTTGTTCTCCCCACTGTATATATATTTAATGTAACCTTTATTTAACTAGGCATGTCAGTTAAGAACAAATTCGGCCAAACTTGGACGACACTGGGCCAATTGTGCGCCACCCTATGGGACTCACAATCACAGCCGGTTGTGATACAGCCTGGAATTGAACCAAGGGTGTCTGTAGTGACACCTCTAGAATTGAGATGCAGTGCCTTAGACCGCTGCGCCACTTGGGATTTGATATTGAGTTAAAAACAGTTGTAGTTCTCCATGGAGACTTAGCACTTGGACTTTACATCAGGATATACTTGACTTTATAAAGGCATTTTTACATCAGTAATTGTCACTAAGTGTTTATGCAGATAACCAGCCTAAAACCCCAAAGAGCAAGCATCGCAGAGGCAGAAGCACAGTGGCTAAGTAAAACTCCAGTCCTCTTCTGGCTGTGCCAGGTGAAGATTATAAAGCCGTGTTCACATTGGCAGTTTGAAGTGGCTTAAATCCTATTCAGTTGCATATCCTATTTGAATCTGTTCTTTTTTCTGCAGTCTGAACAGCCAAAAAGCAAATGGAATTGGATATTTCAAGCCACATTTAAAATCTGATTCCTGGTCATGTGACTTGTGTCTGACTGGTCAAATCTGTTTTATTTGCCCTCAAATGGTTTTTAGACTGTTCTTTGGCATAACTTGTTGCTTGCTAGCTACTCTGTTGACATTTGACAAGAACATGTGGTAGCTAACTAGCTTGTTAATTGTTTTCAAACAAATTAGTGAATGTTCTAGAAAGCTAAACAGCAACTTAGCTAGCTAGTTGACTGCTGTGGCTAGCCAAAAACAACTTATTTTGAATGTTGGATAATCTTTTCTTATTTGAGACATTACTTTATCATTATTTTAATGGACAAAATATGTGCTTTTCTTTCAAAATCAAGGACATTTTCTAAGTGACCCCAAACTTTATATATATACGGTAGTGTATATATATTTTCTACAGGTACTTAACCCCTTATTTTTGCCCCTAAATAGTACCGGGGGACCTTCAGACGGGTCTTCTGAGGCCTGTGGGTGTCCTAGAGCAAAACAACCGAAATGTATGTGTTCGTGAGAGTCTCACCTTTAAACAGAGGGGTTAGTGTGTAGTCCAAACTGTTCGGACGCTACTGACAGAAGTTGGCAGATCGGCTGTACCAACTTTAGATGAGTCCCAAGATGCTTGTGGGAGTCGTATAGCAAAACGGAGAACACCATCGTGAGAGTCTCATCTTTCCATGTAGGCCAAACCATTTGATGCTACAGATGATTTTGTGAGGAGACCGATTTTCAGGATGTCTCATGGTCTGACAAACACAGCTCTAGCTCTGTCACCTTTCACCGAAGATGCAGAAGTGTGACATAGGCGGATGCGATGGATTGAGACGCACCCAATGCAAAAAACTGATATCTCTAGCTTAAACTGATAGATTTTGATGGGAATTTCTTGTATTATGCTAATTAGATTTCAAAAGAGATACAGACAGAGGACTGAGACATTTGATGAGGTGACTTATCCTCAAGATGTGTTATGATCACCCACTCACACAATGGAAGAATAGAAGAATGGGACTGTCCTCTTAGGACAGGGAGGGAGACATTCCCAAGTGTATTTCTCAGGTGAGAACAAGGCCATACTGAGAGACAGAGAGAAAGTAGCATCAAGGGAGAAAATATAATATTGTGCAGAGCAACACATGGTTTGGGAGAAGGCATTACATAACTTACAAAACTTTCTTTGTCATGCCCTTGTGCTTATCAGCTGTTGTTTGGAAGAGTCATCGTGCCTGAAGAGACTGCTGATATTCACATTTCACAAACAGATAGTAACCTCACCACAAAAGGAGAAGCAGCATTGCTGAACTGATGAAGCTTGGAAATGGAAAGTGAAACAAAAAGCACGTTTTGTCATGAAAGTACCAAGGACTCCTTCAAAAACTTTGCCGTGCATGATAAAATTTCTTACATAAAATTCCAAGCAAACAGATCAAGCCCTCTTTGAATCATTTCATTAAAATATCTAAATCATCTATCATGCTGGGAAATCCTAGCCTGGCTGACATAACCCACGTGACTCACAGGGAGAGCTGTGTAACATTTATCTGGAAAGGAGACTGTTTGTTACAGAGTGTGGGTGTTTGAGTGAGAAGGACACATAGGAGAACCAGCCAGTAAAAGCACAGCCCCCTTTATTATCGAAACATCTTGCCGACTACATCAAAGAGCCATTCCAGTCTCTGAAGCCAGGAAGACTTAAAGAGTTAGGTGTTAGCCAGACGGGAAATCCATCCACGAGAACATACACTACCTGCTCGTCAAACATATTATTCCACATTAATTGGCATTTATATGGAGTCGGTCCCCCTTTGCCTCTATAACAGCCTCCACTCTTCTGGGAAGGCTTTCCACTAGATGTTGGAACATTGCTGTGTGGACTTGCTTCCATTCAGCCACAAGAGAATGCGTTCCCACTCCATCAGAGTCGAGCTTTACACCACTCCAGCTCAGCTTCCAGGAATTGCTAAGGGTTGATGTCCAATAAATGATTCCTTGAGGGACGTCCATCCTGTGGCTAGAGACTCCAGCATCGCTTGGGTTAGACGTGGGAGGGAGGAGGTGGGAGTTGAGGTTTGGGGTAGGGCTAAGATTAGGGTCAGGTTAGGGTATACATAAGTGCTTGTCGTTGAGTCAATTGAGGTATTTTGTATTCGTATCTTAATCCAAGCAATTTTACTGCTTTTGCTTTGTTGATCCGACCAATAACAGTGTTCCAGGCCCATGATTTCCAGCACTGTTAATCCGTGGTATTTAACCTAGGGTTAGGGTTGTGGTTGAGGCTAGGGTTTTTTAGTTAGGTCAACTTTTTTTTTTTAAGGGTTAAACAAAAATGTTGTTAGATCCCATCCCTGTTGAAGGACAGGATCTACAAATAATTAGGCCTACATTGTTAGACCCATCCCTTGGGAGTACGTACTCTTGAAGTTGGGTAATCTCCACTAAATAATATTTAGAATTGGGTAACCTGGATAAACTATTTGCACCTTTGTGTGTTGCTGTCTCTGTCATTGATCTCCTTTCTACCTTTCACACACCCCACTTTGTAAGGTCATCATGACATGAAATGTCAAAAACCTAATCTGCCTACACAGCTTACATCAATAGCACACCCCCACTTCAACCACTCTAGTCAACACTTACGTACACACACAGCAAATTGAAGTGTAGACCCCTACCACTACAGAAACGGAAACACTGTCTAGTAGAATTAAAAAATAGAGCTGCTCACAGTCAGTTTGTCAAAGTGAGGGCTGAGGTGGTTTTGAGTAAAGTTATTGACACATAACAGAACCTTTTTACATAGTGGGCTTAAATATTTGCATCGAACAGGGCCTTACTGAAACTACGTCACTCCACATCTCACACAAAACTTTCCATCAGCTGTGCAACACAGCCATAGTAGTCACCACATGTTCTGGGCTGTAGCTCTGAAGAGGCTTGCTCTAGTGTCTACAGTAAAAGCTCCACCTCTGCAGCTGGGATCACCTACTGGGCCACAGCAGAAGCGTCACTTCCTGTTAGAAGCACCACATCCTCCCACTCGTGTGACTTGACGGATAGCACTTCAGTAGGGTCTCATCATGACGTCACAGCGGGGTCTGCTCTGGCCTAGTGTGATTCTCACTCAGACTCAGACTGTCAGCCCACAGGGAAAGTACAGCAGTGTTTGTACCCGTAAGTTCCACTCGGAGGCGGGTAGGTTTACCATCAAAGCAGATCGCTTCATCAGGAGAATAATGTAAAAGATTAGACACTGCGAAATGTATTGCCTTGACAGAAATAACACCCCATTTGCAAAACACTGTGTATAGTGTAGGCCCGTCTATTGGTTCATAGGCTTTTCAATTTAAAAATTCATTTGTGCGCTGGCACACATCAATTCATATACAGTATCCACCAGTGATATACTCTTGAGACCTAGCAATTCATTTTTGTCCTCTCTAATAAACATGAGTATTTGGTCCGTATCTCTAAGGCCATACATGCCACTGTGTTAGGTCTTGTACATTTGAGAGAACATTCTAGGCTTTTCGACGATATCACGTGTGGGGGTGTCACCTTGATAACAAAATAAAAATCTGGTTCTGACTACAATCACAATTACCATCACAATTAGCACATTTTATGTGTGTAATTGTCTAATTGACCTTGAACTTTGACCTTTGTGCAAATGGTCTTCTGTGCAGTAAAGACCCATGATGATCACAAGGATATACACTGAACAAAAATATAAATTTTGTATAAAGTGTTTGTCCCATGTTTCATGAGCTGAAATAAAAGATCCCAGAAATATGCACAAGAAGCTTTTTTCTCAAAAATGTACAAATATGTTTACATCCCTGTTAGTGAGCATTTCTCCTTTGCCCAGATAATCCATCCACCTGACAGGTGTGGCATATCAAGAAGCTGATTAAACAGCATGATCATCACACAGGTGCACCTTGTGCTGGGGACAATAAAATACCACTAAAATGTGCAGTTTTGTCACACAACACAGTGCCACAGATGTCTCAAGTTTTGAGGGAGCGTGCAACTGGCATGAAGACTGCAGGAATGTCCACCAATGCCGTTTTAGAGAATTTGGCAGTACGTCCAACTGGCCTCATAAACGCATACCATGTATATGGTATTGTGTGTGCGAGCGGTTTGCTGATGTCAATGTTGTGAACAGAGTGCCCCATGGTGGCGGTAGGGTTATGGTATGGGCAGGCATAAGCTACGGACAACGAACACAATTGCAATTTGAATGCGCAAAAATACTGTGACGAGATCCTGAGGCCCATTGTGAGACCCATTTTTTTTTAAGGTATCTGTGACCAACAGATGCTTATGTGTATTCCCAGTCATGTGAAATCCATAGATTAGGGCCTAATTAATTTATTTAAATTGACTGATTTCCTGTAACTATTTCAATGAAATGGTTGCATGTTGCGTTTATATTTTTTGTTCATTATAAGTATGTTTTCCCTGTGATTTTCAGAGGCTGAGGGACAGTGATCTGAAGTTTGGCCAAAGAAATCGCAAAAAAAATCATAAATGTCATAATTTGATTGATTCACGACTTTGGTTTAGTAATCAAACAGTTGGCTCTAATTTGTGACCATTTGGATCTATCAACTCAGAGGAAAAAACATATGAACGAGGACATTCTCAACTACTGGAAAATACATTTTGGGAAGTTAAAATCATATATTTATGATCTTGATGTACTTACTGTACTTACTGTATGGGTCAAATTGACCGGGAACATAAGACGGTGCAGACCGAAACGAACATAAAGGAAGGGTTAAATAAGAGCTTGTTAATAAATGTCCTCTGTAGTGGACATCAGGATGCTTTTTTGCCTACTGTCCCCATTTCCTGTAATGTAAAATGTTTCATATTTACTAACAACTGAGTCCTAATGGCCACTACAGTTTACATACAATAAAACATGTATACATATTTTTTTCTTTGTAACATGTTTTTTCAGCCATGATACTTGTGATGTAAAACATTTCCAAAACCTTTTTTTTTTGCTGTGCGGCCTAGTGTTTTTGAAAATATTTCATTTTGATCTGAAAATGCTCATTTATATCACTTCTGCTATTTCTAAATGTAATCTACAAATTCAACTTGAATGGGTGAATATGGAATAGGAACAATTTAACAATAAATCTCTCACATGGCTGGATGTCTCCTACTGCTGGTTAAATATAGTAAATACACTTACCGTCACTTACCATCGCTTACCGTTAAAAGTTGTCTAACCAACATTTTTTCTGGTTTCTGTAAAAATAAATCTACAACCAAACAGCACATCAATTGCACGGTTTTTTTAAAGAGAAAAACAGACAAAATCTTTGTACATATATATTTTTTTATTCTTATATATAATACATTTCTATGTACAAAGTATTCCTCTTTTTGTAAAGAAACAAAATGACGGACAAAGCTTTGATTGCAAACAGTGTTTCATACTAAAGGGCCAGAGAGAGATAGAGAGAGAGAGAGCGAGACAATGAAAAAGTGCTGCGAGGAGAGTACTGCGACAGAAAGGTCTTATACACCACACCATTTCTGTGTTGTCGGCAGAATCAAACACAGCTTTATCAATTTGTTTCACAAGAAGAATTTTTGAATCAAGGGCTGAAATGTAATCAGAAATCATCTGGTGATATCACGGAACAATACCTACACTGTACAGAACTACACACCTCACTAAGAGAAGCTTGACTGGAGGGGGAAAACCCTGTTGTCTTAACTGGTGATGATCAGCTTAGTTCTGTTTCAGATAGTAGACCTCAAACATAAGTCTGTTGTGGAGGTCATGGGTCAATTGACTGCATTAATAATGATACATTCGACAAAAGCACAGCTAAGACTGAGTCACAGAGAGGGAAACAGTGTCTGATTGTCTATGTGTCAGTCAGTCATAGAGAAAGGTACGACACCGACCGTCAATGCAACATTATGATCACATAAATATCACAAAAATTCTCCAGTGTATGGATTCTCCCTTTAGACCGTTGGCAAGGGGCACTATCCCCCACATTTAAACTAACAACTGGCTACAGTGCCTCCCCTATGAAGTTGGACAAATACAGAGGCTAGCTTTGACTAGTTAGAATATGTAATGGTTCCCCTGCATACCAGATAAGAAAGCATGTCAGTCAGTTAGAGCAGGAGTTTTGGTATTATTGGCAAAATAGTGGAAGTTTGTGTAAAGGGTGACATGCCAGGAGGATTGCCTGGAGTCCAGAGCTTCCGGTGGGGCTTCCGTCTTCCAGAGCTCTGGGTCTGGGTGGGTCTGGGGGATTGAGATCCAGACCCAGTCAGTTGGCCTGCACGTCTGTTTCTACAAACAGCAGGTAGTCGTACTCTACATTGAGTAACTACACACTCTCAGGACTGACTGACTGACTGTCTGTCTGTCTGTCTGTCTGTCTGTCTGTCTGTCTGTCTGTCTGTCTGTCTGTCTGTCTGTCTGTCTGTCTGTCTGTCTGTCTGTCTGTCTGTCTGTGTGGCAGCTCACAAGGATCACCATATTGAACACCACTCACATCGATTTGACAAACTGTACACGTCACGTCAATACAAAGGAGCTGGCAGGGGTTCAGATCAAACACTGAGGCTCTGTGTGTTAGTGTGATAGCAGGACTCTCTTCTGTTCTGTTGTTGCTCTTGTCTCTTGTCCTCCCCTTCTCCAACATCAGAGGGAGGGATGAGAGAGGACCAGTGTCTACATTCTCAAGGTATAGTCAGTAGCAGAAGGGTAAAGAAGAAAAGGAGAAGCAGTTGGACAAGGGAGTTGCTTGTGCTCAGCAAGTTTTTAAAAGGCACTGTCCTGTTCGTCACATGATGTCAACAAAGAACTCACAGGGATTGCCCATAGCGTGCTGAAAGGATTGGCGGCTGGCCGTGAGCTCAGGAGGGACGGCTCCTAGCTCCCGTACCGGGGGGGCCCCGGGAGGGGTGCTGCTGCTGACAGAGGTCTTTGGGGCCAGCCGGGCCAGGCAATATGGGGGGGGCAGGCCAGGGGGGCCATAGGAGGAGGCGTGGCTTCGCTCACTGTGGCCACACGAGCCGAGCCCAGGCTGGGTGAAAGGGGCGTGTTTGTAGGTGAAGGAGGCGTGGCTGTGGGCGTGGCTGTTCTGTGAGTGACAGTGGCTCCTGTGAGACTGGGTGTGGCTGAAACCCGAGCGGGCGTGGCTGAGGCTGGAGTGGGCGTGGCTGCTGTGATGACTGTGATGACTCTGCTGGCTGGCTGACCTATCGCCAGGGCGCCTCGCCCCTAGGATGCCCGGTGGCTCGGATTCACTGCATGGGGACCTGTGGCCCTTCTCTTGTGGGGAGGAGCGTCGGCTAGGGCCCTTCCCTGTCCCCCCACTGGGGTTGGATCCACTGCTTCTACTTCCTAGAAGAGGACAGAGACACACACACGTCAGCTGGTCAGTCACACACCTGGTTAAACAACACCAGACACAGCTCTAACTCAGCAGCTACTTATTACTGATTTTGAACAGTTGGCTGAATTAGCTACCATTGCTGTGATAATCATGGTGGTTGAACATTCATTATAATTCGCATCCACCATACAGACCTGATTGCTAACAGTCAAAGACAAACACATGATAATTCCATGTTTTTTTCTCCCTCAATTCTCAGACCGACTTCCCACTGGGCACAGACAGTTCAACGTCTAGTTTTACATTTACATTTGGTTAGTTGTCAACTTACCTGATTTCAACGTGAAATCAACAAAAAAAATGTATGTAATTGGATTTAGGTTAAAAGTTGGGTGAAAAAATAATGAAATTCCCTTACGTTGATGAATTTTTGTCAAATCCAATCAGTTTTCCATGTTGATTCAACGTCATCACATTTAACTTTTTGTTGTTGAAAGTACGTAGAAACAATGTAGATTCAACCAGTTTTTGCCCAGTAGGTTGAGACGCCACTCTGTCATTTTTCAATGCTTACTCTGGACTCCCCTCTGGATTTAATGATACAAATGTAACGATTACACCTGCATCAAAGACACATTTTAACATTTGAGCACTGCATTGGTAATAGCACCACAAATTGTGTTTTTATGATCTGTTCTCAGAGAAAGAGATCCATTCAGCATTCCAGTGTTTAATTGTACAGAGAAAGATGACAACGATTGTACTCCTACAGGTATAAAACATTAGCATCATTATCAAACATTTCCCCCATCTTTCAATAAGCAACGAGCCCAACAGTATTGGGTAAAGTGGTGCATGATTGCCCCCTAGCAATGAGAACGATAGTGCAAGCCTTGGCCTGAACTGATCATTCTGAATCATGCACTCCTCTGACTGAGACTACTACAGCAGCACAGCACCAACCAACACATGCCCACAGGTGCAGAGAGGTAGAATGGGCGGCCAGTAGAGGAGAGTCAAACAGACACAGCTGCAGGAGCAGAAACAGTGTGGACACACACCAACACACACGCACACACTCACATGGGAGAGGCACGGGAAACAATAACCTTAACAGCTATGGTATGAGGAGAACAAAGTGTATATATATATACAATGGGGGCCAAAAGTTTGGAATATTACTCATTCAAGGGTTTTTCTTTATTTGCACCATTTTTTACATTGTAGAATAATAGTGAAGACATCACAAAACTATGACATATGGAATCAAGTAGTAACCAAGTAATTCTTCAAAATAGCCACCCTTGGCAAAGCTGTGATCAAGGCAAATAAAGAAAAACCCTTGAATTAGTAATATTCCAAACTTTTGGCCCCCAGTGTGTGTGTGTGTATATATATATATATATATATATATATATATATATATATATATATATATACAGTCGTATGCAAAAGTTTGGGGAGGCTGCATAATAATTTACTCTGTCGTCACAGAAAATGATCACAGTGGCATGCCATTCATTTTCTAATAAAAGCTGAGTACTGGGGTATTGTCCAGACAAAGATTTTTAGTGTAGCAATATTAAGTTGTATGAAATTAAATCAGATGTGAAAAATAGGCTACGGAAAAATATGGGCACCCTTGTCATTCTGTTGACTTGAATACTTGTAACTACTTAGCACTGATTAATTGGAACACACAATTGGTTTGGTGAGCTCATTAAGCCTTGAACTTCATAGACAAGTGCATCCAATCATGAGAAAAGGTATTTAAGGTGACCAATTGCAAGTTGTTGTTCTCTTTGACTCTCCTCTGAAGAGTGGCAACATGGGGGCCTCAAAACAAATCTCAAATGACCTGAAAACAACGATTGTTCAACATTATGGTTTAGGGGAAGGCTACAAAAAGCTATCGCAGAGATGTAAGCTGTCAGTGTCCACTGTGAGGAACATAGTGAGGAAATGGAAGACCACAGGCACAGTTCTTGTTAAGGCCAGAAGTGGCAGGCCAAGTAAAATATCGGAGAGGCAAAGGCGAAGGATGGTGAGAACGGTCAAAAACATCCCACAGACCACCTCCAAAGACCTACAACATCATCTTGCTGCAGATGGTGTGACTGTGCATCGTTCAACAATTCAGCGCACTTTGCACAAGGAGAAGCTGTACGGGAGAGTGATGCGGAAGAAGCCTTTTCTGCACACGCCACAAACGCACATTTGGACAAGCCAGCTTCATTTTGGAATAAGGTGCTGTGGACTGATGAAACAAAGATTGAGTTATTTGGTCCTAACAAGGGGCATTATGCATGGCGGCAAAAGAACACAGCGTTCCAAGAAAAACACTTGCTACCCACAGTAAAATTTGGTGAGGGTTCCATCATGCTGTGAGGCTGTGTGGCCAGTGCCGGTACTGGGATTCCACTCAATATCAGCAGATTCTTGGGAATAATGTTGAAGAATCAGTCACAAAGTTGAAGTTACGCCGGGGCTGGATATTTCAACAAGACAATGACCCAAAACACTGCTCAAAATCTACATGGGCATTTATGCAGAGGAACAAGTACAATGTTCTGGAATGGCCATCCCAGTCCCCAGACCTGAATCTGTGGGATGATTTGAAGCGGGCTGTCCATGCTCGGCAACCATCAAACCTAACTGAACTGGAGATGTTTTGTAAGGAGGAATGGTCCAAAATACCTTCATCCAGAATCCAGACACTCATTAGAGGCTATAGGAAGCGTCTAGAGGCTGTTATTTTAGCAAAATGAGGCTCTACTAAATATTGATGTGATTTTTCTGTTGGGGTGCCCAAATTTATGCACCTGTCTAATTTCGTTTTGATGCATATTGCACATTTTCTGTTACTCCAATAAACCTAATTTCACTACTGAAATATTACTGTGTCCATCAGTTATTTGACAGATCAAAATGAAATTGCTGATCCAAACACCCAATTATTTATAAATGGAAATCATGGAAATTGTCAGGGGTGCCCAAACTTTTGCATACGACTGTATATACACTCTTAGAAAAAAAGGTTAGGCAGAACTATTTTGGGTTCCATGTAGAACCCTCTGTGTAAAGGGTTCTACATGGAACTCAAATAGGTTCTGCCTGGAACCAAAAAGGGTTCTTCAAAGGGTTATCCTATGGGGACAGCCGAAGAATAGATAGCACCTTTACTTCTAAGAGTGTATATATATATATAGAAATAAATATATATATATATATATATATATATATATATATATATACACAGTGCCTTCAGAAAGTATTCAGACCCCTTGACTTTTTCCACATGTTGTTATGTTCCAGCCTTACTCTAAAATGGATAAAATAAAATAAAAATCCTCAGCAATCAACACACAATACACCATAATGACTAAGCTAAAACAGGTTTTTTGATTTTAAATAAAAAAATACCTTATTTACATAAGTATTCAGCCCCTTTGCTATCAGCCTTGAAATTGAGCTCAGGTGCATAATGTGTCCATAGATCATCATTGAGATGTTTCTACAACTTGATTGGAGTCCACCTGTGGTAAATTCAATTGATTGGACATGATTTGGAAAGGCACACACCTGTTTACAGTATATAAGGTCCCACAGTTGACACTGCATTTCAGAGCAAAAACCAATCCATGAGGTCGAATGAATTGTACCGAAACATTTCTGCAGCATTGAAGGTCCCCAAGAACACAGTGGCCTCCGTCATTCTTAAATGGAAGAAGTTTGGAACCACCAAGACTCTTCCTAGAGCTGGCCACCAGTACAAACTGAGCAATCGAGGGAGAAGGACCTTGGTCAGGGAGGTGACCAAGAACCTGATGGTCACTCTGACAGAGCTCTAGAGTTCCTCTGTGGAGATGGAACCTTCCAAAAGAACAAACATCTCTGCAGCACTCCACCAATCAGGCCTTTATTGTAGATTGGCCAGACGGAAGCCACTCCTCAGTAAAAGGCACATGACTGAGTAAAGGGTTTGAATACTTGTTCATTTCTTTTATTTTTAATAAATTAGCAACATTTTCTAAAAACCTGTTTTTGCTTTGTCATGATGTGTGTGGATTGATGAGGGAAAAAAAATGATTTAAACAATTTTAGAATAAATCTGTAATGTAACAAAATGTGGAAAAGTTCAAGGGGTCTGAATACTTTTACGAAGGCACTGAATAAAGAGAGACAGAAATAAATAGAGATGTAGAGAGGGAAGAGTGAAAAGAGCTTGAGTGGAGTAAGATACAAATTGTGTGAGAGAGAGAGAGATAGAGAGAGAGAAGGAGAGCGGTACAGGTAGCAGAGAACTAGAGTTAGTAGAGAGTGGGTTAGCTGTTAGCTTACCGGTTCCCCAGAGTCCTGGGACTACCTGGTCCATCAGTCTAATGTTGCCCAGCAGAAACAGAGGGAACAACAGAGTTACACACACCTCCCAACCCAGGCTAAACTGTCTAACCTGTCTACTGCTGTCACCTCCAACCCAGACTAACCTGTCTACTGCTGTCACCTCCAACCCAGACTAACCTGTCTACTGCTGTCACCTCCAACCCAGACTAACCTGTCTACTGCTGTCACCTCCAACCCAGACTAACCTGTCTACTGCTGTCACCTCCCAACCCAGGCTAACCTGTCTAACCTGTCTACTGCTGTCACCTCCAACCCAGACTAACCTGTCTACTGCTGTCACCTCCAACCCAGACTAACCTGTCTAACCCAGTCTACTGCTGTCACCTCCCAACCCAGACTAACCTGTCTACTGCTGTCACCTCCCAACCCAGCCTAACCTGTCTGACCTGTCTATTGCTGTCACCTCCCAACCCAGCCTAACCTGTCTACTGCTGTCACCTCCAACCCAGACTAACCTGTCTACTGTTGTCACCTCCCAACCCAGCCTAACCTGTCTAACCTGTCTACTGCTATCACCTCCAACCCAGACTAACCTGTCTACTGCTGTCACCTCCAACCCAGACTAACCTGTCTACTGCTGTCACCTCAAACCCAGCCTAACCTGTCTACTGCTGTCACCTCCCAACCCAGCCTAACCTGTCTAACCTGTCTACTGCTGTCACCTCCAACCCAGACTAACCTGTCTACTGTTGTCACCTCCCAACCCAGCCTAACCTGTCTACTACTGTCACCTCCCAACCCAGGCTAACCTGTCTAACCTGTCTACTGCTGTCATCTCCAACCCAGCCTAACATGTCTAACCCAGTCTAGCCCAGACCCATCTAACCCAGACCAGCTCCCTCTATTCTATTCTATTCTATTCTAGTCTATCCCCTATCCTGTTCTGGTCCAACTGCTGCCTAACTTACTTTATAGCTCTCTCACTGAACGATGAGTTAGAGCAACTGTCTCCAACAAATGTCCTGTTACCCTCTCTCTCTCACACTTTCTCTCTTTCTCTCTCTCTCGCTCCTCTCTCTCTCGCTCGCTGGCTCTCTCTCTCTCTCTCTCTCTCTCTCTCTCTCTCTCTCTCTCTCTCTCTCTCTCTCTCTCTCTCTCTCTCTCTCTCTCTCTCTCTCTCTCTCTCTCTCTCTCTCTCTCTCTCTCTCTCTCTCTCTCTCTCTCTCTCTCTCTCTCTCTCTCTCTCTCTCTCTCTCTCTCTCTCTCTCTCTCACACACACTCACTCACTCACTCACATTCTCAGGATGAACATCCACAAATGCCCGCCTGGAAATGCCAAATGAAAAACTGCAAATGTCAATCAAGACACACAGCAAAAGATCAAACGGAATAAAACAACTTATGCAAAAGATAAATAACAGATGTAAACATACCCTCTGTCCTAAAACTGTCCTACTGTTAATCCATCCTAATCACTCCTCTGCCCTAAGAAACTGTATCATTACTACACCTCTCCGCCATTCAGAACACTCCAGGACAATGAGGATTGAATGCAATGGGAATGACTGTATAGTGATTTGAACAGAAGCTGGAAATCAGAGCAATATGATGAAAAATGTAAAACAAAAGAGAAGCTATCCTTCATACAGCCTAGTTATTACCACACCAGCCTGATGCCGCATCGGAACAATTACAAACCGTGCAGTAGCAACAGAGCAATGTAATGTGTAGTGTCATGTTGAAATCAAACAAAATATAGTTGATGGGAGGGCGGGACCTCATTTGATCATTTCGTGCAAGCAACAATCAGCCATAAGCGGATAAGGTCCTTAGTGTACACACCCAGTACTGAAGAGTTGTCCTCTGCATGAACCATGTTGAATCCTGAGCCACCTTGACAATGTAAAGCCATTTTAGAACACACTTTCTTACACGTGCCTGTGTGCGTGTGCCGTCTTTTGCCAAACTTCATTTCCTAGCAGGTCAAACAGGCTAACCTGGACAGGCATATGCCTTATGAAATTTAAATTAAATACTTTGTCAACAGTTGACATTAGCTGTCATGAAAAGTAACGTGGTGACATTATGGTCAAATTAGTCATCCACTCTGACCCATTCTGACCTGCAGACTCACCCTCACTGTTGTGGCTGCCAGCACTCCCACTATGGAAACTGTGGCAGGGGTCTGAGTAGCCTGGAGGGAAGCCTGGAGGTGCGGAGGGGAAGGGGGGGTAGGGGAATGGCTGACCCCCCAGGGGCCACGGGTTGGTGGCAGGGGGAGGGAGGGGGGCTAGGGTGTCCTGCTCAGAGCCCCCACCACTGGAACCCTCGTTCAGGTTGAGAGACGCCATGTCTGAGAGACAGAGCAAGAGAGAGAGATAAAGAAAGAGAAAGAGAGAGAGATAAAGAAAGAGAAAGAGAGAGAGAGAGAGAGAGAGAGAGAGAGAGAGAGAGAGAGAGAGAGAGAGAGAGAGAGAGAGAGAGAGAGAGAGAGAGAGTTAGTGACATCTATAAGGTAGCCCCTCTCATGACAGGTAAAAAACACTGCCATTGGACTCTACAGTACACTCAACACAACAACAAAAAAAAATACACCTGTAATTATAAAATACAGTACATAATATATTAATGTCAAAGTGGCTCAGTGTCAGTACTTTGGCAGAGGTCTCCGAAGGTGTAGTAACACTGCTCTGAGAAGGTGATCTTGTTGACGGTGTGTCTCAGATAGCCATGTTTCAGCAGACTGCTGGCATACTTCCTGGCATCTCTCCTGTCCTTGAAGCCCTCCACCCTCGAGTAGAGCCAGTCCACCACGTCAGCACCTGGCACCGCGACACACACTATTTAAGACTGTAGTCTGAATCACAACCTCACAATGTTGAGTAGAGCCAGTCCTCCATGTGACATAGCAGCACACACAGGAATAAAAGACTGTAGTCTGCACTACAACAGCACACACTCATATAGGATTCTATTGCACTATAATATTGATACCATAGACTAACTACACCACATCAAGCAAGTAGATGTTATGTCGACAATATAAAAATGTTTTCTATATATACAGTCATGGCCAAAAGTGTTGGCACCCCTGAAATTTTTCCAGAAAATGAAGTTTTTCTCACAGAAAAGTATTGAAATTACACATGTTTTGCTATACACATGTTTAATTCCTTTGTGTGTATTGGAACAACACAAAAAAACAGAGGAAAAAAAGCAAATTTCACATAGTTTCACACAAAACTCCTAAAATGGGTCGGACAAAATTATTGGCACCCTTTCAAAATTGTGGATAAATAAGTTTGTTTCAAGCATGTGATGCTCCTTTAAACTCACCTGGGGCAAGTAACAGGTGTGGGCAATATAACAATCACACCTGGAAGCATATAAAAAGGAGATAAGTTGACTCAGTCTTTGCATTGTGTTTCTGTGTGTGCCATGGAGAACAGAAAGAGGAGAAGAGAACTGTCTGAGGACTTGAGAACCAAAATTGTGGAAAAATATCAACAATCTCAAGGTTACAAGTCCATCTCCAGAGATCTAGATGTTCCTTTGTCCACAGTGCGGAACATGATCAAGAAGTTTGCAACCCATGGCACTGTAGCTAATCTCCCTGGACGTGGACGGAAGAGGAAAATTGATGAAAGGTTGCAACGCAGGATAGTCCGGATGGTGGATAAGCAGCCCCAAACAAGTTCCAAAGAAATTCAAGCTGTCCTGCAGGCTCAGGGTGCATCCGTGTCAGCGCGAACTATACGTCGACATTTGAATGAAATGAAACGCTATGGCAGGAGACCCAGGAGGACCCCACTGCTGACACAGAGACATAAAAAAGCAAGACTACAGTTTGCCAAAATGTATGTGAGTAAGCCAAAATCCTTCTGGGAAAACGTCTTGTGGACAGATGAGACCAAGATAGAGCTTTTTGGTAAAGCACATCATTCTAATGTTTACCGAAAACGGAATGAAGCCTACAAAGAAAAGAACACAGTACCTACAGTCAAATATGGCGGAGGTTCAAAGATGTTTTGGGGTTGTTTTGCTGCCTCTGGCACTGGGTGCCTTGACTGTGTGCAAGGCATCATGACATCTGAGGATTACCAAAGGATTTTGGGTCGCAATGTAGGGCCCAGTGTCAGAAAGCTGGGTTTGCGTCCAAGATCATGGGTCTTCCAGCAGGACAATGACCCCAAACATACTTCAAAAAGCACCAAGAAATGGATGGCAACAAAGCGCTGGAGAGTTCTGAAGTGGCCAGCAATGAGTCCAGATCTAAATCCCATTGAACACCTGTGGAGAGATCTTAAAATTGCTGTTGGGAAAAGGCGCCCTTCCAATATAAGAGACCTGGAGCAGTTTGCAAAAGAAGAGTGGTCCAAAATTCCGGGTGAGAGGTGTAAGAAGCTTATTGATGGTTATAGGAAGCGATTGATTTCAGTTATTTTTTCCAAAGGGTGTGCAACCAAATATTAAGTTAAGGGTGCCAATAATTTTGTCCGGCCCATTTTTGGAGTTTTGTGTGAAATTATGTGAAATTTGCTTTTTTTCCTCTGTTTTTTTGTGTTGTTCCAATACACACAAAGGAAATAAACATGTGTATAGCAAAACATGTGTAATTTCAATACTTTTCTGTGAGAAATACTTCATTTTCTGGAAAAATTTCAGGGGTGCCAACACTTTTGGCCATGACTGTATATAAAAAACATCACAGTTTAACAGTAAGGGAAGTGATTGCTGTTTCAATTTCATTTTTTAAGCGTATCCTTTATTTAACTAGGCAAGTCAGTTAAGAATAAATTCTTATTTACAACGACGGCCCACACCGGCGAAACTCGGACGACGCTGGGCCAATTGTGCGCCGTGCTATGGGCCCCTTAATTTACTCAATTTAAATGGCATATTATTAGTAGTAGTCAGTGTCCCCCAGTCCCTCTCACCGATGACAGCGTTGCCGATGGTGATCTTCAACCACATCCTGTCCCGGATCTCCAGACCAGAGTCAGGCAGCTGCATCACCTTGACGATGGTTGACATGTCTGTCTTACTCGCAGATAGCGGCAAGTCGTCAAATTCTGAAGGGGAGAGGAGGTTGAGACACAGCAGATTCACAGACAGTGGGTGACAACATGTTCAATATGTGGTCTTTCTAAGACTGTGAGAGTGCAGCTATGTCTAGTGATTGCAGCAGTTTGTGTGAGTGACTTTGGTCATAGTGTGGTCATACCGTAGTGTGGGTAGGGTCCGGTCAGGGCGGTTGTGTGGGAGATCCAGGCAGCAGGGTCGATGGGCCTCACTGGTTCTGCTGTAAAAACATAACACACACACACAGCCAGTTAGAACACATAACTTCCATCATCTACTGTGAGTTAGCCAGTATTTGTACTCAAACTTCTACTCTAAATGAATTTACAAGCACAAACACTTAGATTTTCTAAAACATTTCAAAACGTTTTTAAAAACTTTCTAAAGCGAGTTTGTGAACCCTGTCTGTAAGTGGTAATAACGTGTTGTTAGTGGAACACGGGTGAGTTTCTTACCCCGGGGGATGGTGAAGTAGCTTCGCGGAGACGGGTCCCAACATTTGGCCACAGTAAGACTAATAGGACTGGAGGACACAGGGGGAGACAGTCAGATACAATACAAATACATTCTACTCACTTCTATAGCTCCTGTGGAGTTAAAGGAACAGGAGGAAAGATATGTTTGGTTGAACTACAAGGATTATGGAGAGAAATACTAGTCTGTATTACACAATAGTCAATAATGCAGAAGTTGCTTAAAATACAAACCCACTGCTATCCAATCTAACCAGAGGTACTTTGACTGTCTGACCTGACCTGTGACCGTGTTCACACGCAAATGTTTTCTAGGTTATCGCTAACAATTCTGCACTGTAACACAGTACTGTTCTTACCCTGTTTTGGAGACGATCTCTCTCAGGATCCTCACAGCGTCATCGTTGCTCATGTTCTCAAAGTTCACATCGTTCACCTGGGGAACACAACAAAACAGTTAACGTCCATGTTCACGGATCATTTCTTTAAAATGAACAACTGGTTGGACAAAATTAACAAGTGAATAAAGAAAGTGCTTTAGGACTCTGCTACTCAAATCAGCTGTCTACAAGTTAATTCTCCAGGGCACTAGTGTGCTTTCAGATGCCTATAAAAGCTAGTAAATCCTAAGAAGCTTTATACTGTATGTATGGGTGTGTGGAAAAACACGCTGGATCCACAATAAATTGGGTTAATACAACCTGGATCCACAATAAATTGGGTTAATACAGCCTGGATCCACAATAAATGGGATTAATACAACCTGGATCCACAATAAATGGGATTAATACATGCTGGATCCACAATAAATGGGATTAAAACATGATGGATCCACAATAAATGGTGTTAATAAATGCTGGATCCACAATAAATGGGATTAATACATGATGGATCCACAATAAATGGCGTTAATAAATGCTGGATCCACAATAAATGGGATTAATACATGCTGGATCTACAATAAATGGGGTTTATACATGCTGGATACACAATAAATAAGATTAATACATGCTGGATCCAAAATAAATGGTGTTAATAAATGCTAGATACACAATAAATAGGATTAATACATGCTGATCCACAATACATTGGGTTAATACATGCTGGATCCACAATAAATGGGATTAATACATGCTGGATCCACAATAAATGGTGTTAATAAATGCTGGATCTACAATAAATGGGATTAATACATGCTGGACCTACAATAAATGGGGTTAATACATGCTGGATCCACAATACATGTAGTTAATACATGCTGGATCTACAATAACTAGTGATCAGCCTCCATGTATATTGTGTACAAGAGGAGGCATGGCCAGAGAGGTTAGTCTGACTCCAGCCATACACACATCAAAGAGAACTAACTAGGGAGGTGATGAGAAACATTACAGATGATTGTCAATAGGTCACAACAAAGCTAGGCAGAAACACAGGACCTGTTTCCCCTTTCCCTTACTGTTAGAACGCATTGCGTCAAACACACTGTATCCAAACATCATTGGTAATACTGTGGACATCTATAACCAATTTTGCAAGCACTTGCTCATTCCCTCAACAAACCATACAAATAAGAATATCTCACGCCGAACGCAGCATGGAGAATAACCTTGGAACATTACATAGAGAATAATTGTTAGGCCCATTAACAGCGGGTGCACCTGTAGGAGCATGTCTCCAGGTTCTATCCTGCCGTCTGCAGCGACAGCTCCTCCTTTCATGATGGAACCGATGTAGATCCCGCCGTCCCCGCGGTCGTTACTCTGCCCTACGATACTGATGCCTAGGAAGTTATACTTCTCTGGAGGAGAGAGAGGGGACAGAGCGAAAGATGTCGGTTTACACCCAATGGACCCTGGTGACATGTTGATCAAACATATACGAACACCGGTGGTATTTAGTAGACGAAAAAGACAAAAAAGAAACATTCAATAGGGGAAAGCCTGACCCATGTTGAGTGTGACAGTGATGATGTTGAGGCTCATAGTGGAATCGGTGATGCTGCTGAAAGACGAAGACTGGAAAGGAGAGAGGAGAAAAGCAAGCGAGCAAATGAAACAGTCACAGACGTATCCACATAACCATTCTGGTTCTTTCTTTTTCACAGGCACATGGGACGTAGTAAAACCGTTGAGGGGAACTCACCCGGTCTATTTTGGCCACTTTGTGCCTCCGTCTGCGGCGTTTGTGTCTGCGCATCAGCTGGGAGGACGAACTCTGCTCTGTGGAGCTGCTGAGTCTGAGACACGACACAACACGACACAATATGCATTGGTCCATGAGACAGAAACAAGGGAGACCCTGAAGAAGGCACTGTGTGCTAAAGCATTGGTGTTTAAACGTGAAATGATTGGGAGCATATATACAGTGTGCGACTATCTTTCTTCCTTTTTACATAACAGTACCCAGCCCCACCACACAACATACACTGCAGCTTGGGAGCAGCACAGGGTCAGCCGTAAGGTAGCACCCCTGGAGCAGGAAAAGGGAAGAGGCCAGAGGGGATATGGTGATAAAAAAAGAAGAAGAAAAAAGAACCACTGATGAAAAGAGAGGAAGATGACATAGAGAGAGCGAGAGAGCGAGAGAGAGGAAGCATCTACCTGTTAGCGTCCTCATCTTCCTCACTGTCGACGAAGGAGCTGGACTCTAGTTCACTGCTCATTACTGAGGCACTGTCGTAGCCCATGGCAGAGTCCCTGGCTGTGCGCTCCGACTTAGAGTGGCCGTTGATACGAGGGACTGGAGAGAAGACAACCACAAGGCAACAACAGGTCAGATATCAACATAGTCGGATATCAACAAAACAGATGTTAACACTTGGATAGAAGGTCAGATGTACATCTTTGACCCCTGTGTCACTCCACGGCGGTCCTCTGTAGCTCAGTTAGTAGAGCATGGCTCTTGCAACGCCATGATAGTGGACTAATCCCAGGACCACCCATACGTAAAAATGTCTGTTTGGATTAAAGCACCTGCTAAATGGCACAACACACAAAAGTGATACAGTGAAAGACGACTCAGAGCTGAATGAGCTGAGCGTGGGAGATGTTAACATGGATATAGAAAGTATTTTCCTAATGTTATAGGAAGCCATCCAGAGAAGATTAGTATTGAGGACAGTATGAGGCCATCTAATGGGAAACCAAGACAGAGTTTTTAGGAGAGGTTAAAAGGGCAGTCTAGAAAGTAGCAGAGAAAGAGAGAAAGGATTACCAACCGGAGCCCTTGGCTGATGAAAATGCTCAAAATATCCTTAACCCAGGAGGATATCAGAGACCAACTGGGCCACAGAGGCATTTACTAGTGATTCACTATTACAGAAGGAAGTCCTGTGGCAAACATGGCATTGTACCTATACTGTATGTGATGGTATGGCAAACAAAGGTTTCAGTGGACTAATTATGCAGTTTATCATCAAATATGGTACCACAGACTTCAGTTCATGTGTTATCATAAGAGCTACCTCTTAACAAGACAGTGATCTACCAAAACAATAACATCAGTGTCCCAAATTCCCAACACCTCTCTCCCACATCTAACCCCAATACGTACAGTGGCATGGGAGGGGTCCTGTCTCAGCAGGGTGACAGCGGATTGGCTGGAAGGCTCTGGCAAAGCGGCGAGGGCGTGGCTGACCCTGCGTTCCCCGCGAGCGACCAAAACATTCCAATAATGTGGTGGCGCCCATTACTGACTCAGCCCAAAAGGGTCCACAAACTAAACACACACAACTAAACCAGCAGAGCTCTATGTCTGAGGTGCAAATCTGAGACTGTCTGGTGTCTGTTTAGTGCTCTGTCCCCTCTCTCCCAGCCCCTGTCTGTCTCTCAGCCCCTGTGAGAGGGACCAGGTTCTCTGCCCAATGACAGGCTGCTGGCAGGCAGACTCCAATCCTTATCTACAATGAAGGCAGTGGAAAAAGACCAAAAGAAAATAGTGAATTTGGAGAAAGATACTGTGAATTGAGGAGAGATAACACAATCACTCAACATAATATTTTCTCCTTTTTGCTCATCACAGCCAATGGCAGGCGTCTCACAGCAAGGTATCTTGACTTATTCAAATTCTGCAAATGTCTGACTCTTACAGTCATAGGCATTGTGGTAGGCATACACCTGACCAAACAATACAAAAAACAATAGATCAAACCTATTCTATTTTGGGACACTGTGCTGTGAACTATAAGCCTTTAGTGCCAAAGCTGGCTTCTATCCTCCATTACTCAGATTGGATTTAGATTTTTTTCATTGTATTATTTTAGAGCCATAAAGTAATTATCATGAGGGATGGGAATGTCATACGTTATCTGCCAAAATTAAGGTATTACAGTATGATAAAGTGGGTAATTAAGTAGTATATAATAAGTCCTTATAATCTATTAGACTGTCTAAAATACATTCACTTAGGCTATTCCATTAACCAAACAGTCAAACTCTTCAATAGAATGTAGTCTACACAATAGTAAAATAAATACTTGCATAAGCATAAAAGGTAGCCAATCTATAAATTGTTTTCAGCAGCTGGATGATGATAATAATAGTTGCTTCCTTGTTCAGCCATATCTAAAATGGATTTCTTTACTAGTATTGCAAAATATAAAATTGACTAAATAATTGAACACATAATAACAGGTAGGCTACAGATAGCCTTGTTTTTACTACTGAAGAGGTTAGACAATAACCTGCATTCACCTCAAATAAAACGACCAAATATAATTTAATTCCATCACACGTATCTACCATTTAACAGCCAGTGGACTACAAACTACCCTATACAGCGATTTCATTAGTAAATGTGATTATCTTACCTCAACCGCGGGAGAGTCAGATCAGAGCGACAGTGCTCTCGTGTAACGCGCTGAGAAACTGAACGAATTGGTAGCGCAAATAAATTACCCTGCACTCCCATCCCATGGCACGCGACTGAATGTCTGATAATCCCTCTCTGACCTATCAGAGAACTGCATTCCAAAGCCAAGAGAGATAGCCCTAAATTTGATGGGATTTGATATGATGCTCGCAAATATCTAACCGCTACAGGTGATGGTGCCATGAGGTGATTAATGGCGCCAAAGCTTCTCAGCAGTACGAAGATCGAGCTCTCCCTTCATCACAATACACTTCACATAATAGCAAATGTTTAAATGAAAAATGTTGCTAAACACTAGGTTCCAAGCATCTTAAATATTTAAGAGCATTACTGCTGCCTATATTTTGATTAGGCTATTATACCGTGAATAGTAAGACCCCTCTGGAGTCAATACTATCATAGGTGTCAAAATAGTCCTGCCAAAGCCATAGTGTGTTGTAGCCAGGCAGACAGGCAGGGGTCTCAGTTAACCTCCTACACACCTCATCTCTCAGTGCAGGTAGCGGAGCTAAAACGCCTGTGGCCCTGAAACAGATCCTCTCCCATACCTCCACAGTGTCCTGTGGGCCCAATCTACACCTGTCCACTCTCCTCACCCTGTCAAACACTGCATTATTCATCCATTCATTCTCACATACCTACAGCCAGAAACGTTTTCCTCTGTTAAAACACTGATTCACCCTGCTCTGTTCACTGTAAATCAGGCTGAATTGGTGATATACTACTGCTGCAGGGCCAGGCAGGATAACTTTACACGTTGCTGGATGGATCTGGGCCTTTAAGTCAAGCACACAGATTGAGTGACCACCATGGCATTGTATAAAGAGCCCTAAACAAATAAAGCCTAATTGAATTTGATTATACTGAGCAGTGTAGGGCAGCGTTTTATGAGCCATGAAGCAGTGTTCACCATGAGGGACAAGCCCTGTTCCCTGACACTCTCATTTAATTAGCACTAACTAGCAGGACGGCAGGCAATGAAACCAGATGGAGGGAGAGGTGGAAAAGGGAGGGAGAGGAGAGAGAGAGAGAGAGAGAGAGAGAGAGAGAGAGAGAGAGAGAGAGAGAGAGAGAGAGAGAGAGAGAGAGAGAGAGAGAGAGAGAGAGAGAGAGAGAGAGAGAGAGAGAGAGAGAGAGAGAGAGAGAGAGAGAGAGAGAGATTATTACTCCTTCAACAGAGGGGCTGCTATTTCTAAAGAGGGCCACAGGGACATGACACACAGCCCTATTTTCAGTTTCTCAAATCAGAACTTAACAGAGTGACTACAAAAACAAAGGCAGTAGTGAGAGGAGAAGAGATATGTTACATGATTCCAGCTCTGTAGTTTGTTTCCCAGTAAGACAACAGGTACACACGTGTACACAATCACTCCTGTATGGCACATAGACATTACAGCTCTCTCGTCTCTACAGTACCAACCAGCCTGATGCTTTATCCTGCTCATCCTAACTAAGCCACATAAATGAATGAGTATTTGGTTAATGAGCCTGGAGCTGCAGGATCCACACAGCCAGGCTCGCTGTGTGAACAGCAGATCAGGGGAGGAAGAGATGGAGTGATGAGATAAAGAGATAAAGGACTGGCTCTGACTCTATCTGCTGTGGGCATGGATGAAGAAGAAAGAGAGGAACTGACAGAAGGCTGACACATTACAGTAGTTGTTGAATGGAAAATATAGACATCATCACACTGTTAAACCAGATCCAGGAGTAGTGTATAAACAGTAATATCTTTGGAAGCATCAGACTTGGTAATAATGATATTGTCCAAAGTGCCACCTTAAAATATGGTATTTCTCAAAGCACTACACTGCACACATTCATTCTCAGTGTAGAAAGAGAGTCATGTAATGTGCTTAGTTACTGTCTGGACAATAGAATGGTGGGATGAGAGGAATGTCCCTGAAGGAGGATAGAGGAAGTCCTCCTCCTCTCCAAGTGACCTTAGAACTCAAAATGTTTCCATGACAGTAACAACAAATAAAGACAGAAGTATTTCTTCTCAAACAGGACTCTTATGAGTTTACTGACATTTTCCCATGTCCACTATGTTTTTTTGGGGGGGCCCATCCCTCCACCACCCATCCATCTGCTATACTCCATGCAAGGTCATAACAGGAAGTACTCCCACAGATCCTGAAGATAAACCATCATGTGGAAACTAGCCTCTGACCATGAACCTGAACCCCACATAAGAAAAAACAAGATCGGTTTTCTTTGGAAAGAGAGAAAGCGCCAAAATAAATCTTGGTCTGTCACGACTTCCGCCGAAGTCGGCCCCTCTCCTGGTTCGGGCGACCACAGGCGGTCGACGTCACCAGCGTATTAGCCGCCACCGATCCCATTCACTGTTTACGTCTGTCCTGTTTCACGCACACCTGGCTCCCATCCCACTAATTGTCTGTGTCCTATATATATCCCTCTGCTCCCCCCATGTCCTTGTCCGTGATTGTTATGTGTTCAGTGTACTCCGGTTGGAGGTATCATTATTAGTTTAAGGAATAAACATTGTGCATTTATACATGTTTATTCACGACCCGGTTTCCCTGCGCCTGCTTCCACCACCACGACCTCATACGAGTATCCTTGACAGAATCACGGACCCGAAAGCAATGGAAGCAGCAGGTGAACCCAGCCCTCCTCTCCAGGTTGAGGAAAGAATGCAGCAGCACGAGACAATGCTGGAACAGCTAGGCTCAGCCATGGATCGTGTGCTGCTGACCATGGAGCGATTGGAGCGAGGAGGGCTACCCACCTCTCCACCACTCCCACCATCTCCCCCACGGGTTCTCCCTCCGACACCTGGTCCCAGTGGGATTCTGCTCTCACTCCCAAGGGAGTATGATGGGAGGGCTGCCGGGTGCCAGGTGTTCCTGCTCCAGTTGGAGCTCTACCTGGCAACCGTCCACCCGGCTCCATCGGGACGAGAGAGCGTGTCTGCTCTCGTCTCCTGCCTGGCTGGGAAAGCCCTGGAGTGGGCCAACGCCATTTGGGTCGAGAACGACGCGGTGTTGGACCACTACGGGGAGTTCACTCGCCGTTTTCGGGCGGTGTTCGATCATCCGCCTGAGGGGAGATCGGCGGGTGAACGTCTCTTCCATCTCCGGCAGGGGACGAGGAGCGCGCAGGAGTTCGCGTTAGAATTCCGGACCCTGGCGGCCAGCTCGGGATGGAACGACAGGGCCCTGATCGACCATTACAGATGCAGTCTACGGGAGGACGTCCGTCGGGAGCTGGCATGTAGGGACACCACCCTCAATCTGGATCAGCTGGTGGACATGTCCATCCGTCTGGACAACCTGCTGGCTACCCGCGGACGTCCTGATCAGGGCCCGTTGCTTCCATCCTCCAGCCTCCCCGCTCCGACACCCATGGAGCTGGGAGGTGCCGCGCTCAAGGGGGCCGGAGGAGGGGTCAGCTCCTGCACCAGCTGTGGTCGCCGAGGACACATGGCTGGCCGGTGCTGGGGAGTCCCCTCAGGGAGTCGAGGCGGCAAGCAGAGCACCCTTGAGTCTTCCAAGGTGAGTCAGCACCAAACTCACTCAGAGCTCCCTGTTGTTCACATGTTTGTGTTAATCATGTTTCCTGAATGTTCCCCGCATTCCCAGCATAAGGCGCTAGTAGACTCAGGCGCAGCTGGGAATTTTATAGACAGGGCATTTGCCCATAGGTTAGAGATTCCTATTGTGTCTTTAAATGTGCCTTTCCCCGTGCATGCCCTAGATAGTCGTCCTTTGGGGTCAGGGCTGATTGGGGAAACCACAGCTCCACTAAGAATGGTGACGCAGGGGGGTCATGAGGAGCGTATTAGTCTCTTCCTCATTGATTCTCCTGCGTTTCCCGTGGTGCTGGGCATACCCTGGTTAGCCTATCATGACCCCAATATTTCGTGGCAACAGAGGGCTCTGAAGGGGTGGTCCCGAGGGTGCTCGGGTAGGTGTGTGGGTGTTTCCGTAGGTGCGACGACGGTGGAGAGTCCAGACCAGGTATCCACAGTGCATATCCCCTCAGAATATGGCGATTTGGCTCTCGCCTTCTGTAAAAGGAAGGCGACTCAATTACCACCCCATCGACGAGGGGATTGTGCAATAAACCTCCTGGTAGACGCTACACTTCCTCGGAGTCACGTGTATCCTCTGTCACAGGAGGAGACGGAGGCTATGGAGACATATGTCTCCGAATCTCTGGGGCAGGGATACATTCGGCCCTCCACTTCACCTGCCTCCTCGAGTTTCTTTTTTGTGAAGAAAAAGGAGGGAGGTCTGCGCCCGTGTATTGACTATAGAGGGATCAATCAGATCACTGTGAGGTACAGCTACCCGCTGCCTCTCATAGCCAGTGCGATCGAGTCAATGCACGGAGTGCGTTTTTTCACAAAATTGGATCTCAGGAGCGCTTACAACCTTGTGCGTATCCGAGAGGGAGACGAGTGGAAAACAGCATTTAGTACCACCTCAGGGCACTATGAGTACCTCGTCATGCCGTACGGGTTGAAAAATGCTCCAGTAGTCTTCCAATCCTTTGTAGATGAGATCTTCAAGGAGCTGCTTAGGCGGGGTGTAGTGGTGTATATCGACGACATACTGATATGCTCCACTACACGTGCGGAGCATGTGTCCCTGGTGCGAGGGGTGCTTGGCAGAGAGTGACCGCATTTCAGCCGTGCGTAATTGGCCGACTCCAACCACGGTAAAGGAAGTGCAGCGGTTTTTAGGGTTTGCCAACTACTACCGGAGGTTTATCCGGGGCTTCGGGCAGGTAGCGGCCCCCATTACCTCACTGCTGAGGGGGGGACCGGTGAGGCTGCGGTGGTCAGCTGAGGCGGACAGGGCTCTTGGTCACCTGAAGGCGCTGTTCACCTCGGCCCCCGTGCTGGCTCATCCGGATCCCTCTCGGTCCTTCATAGTTGAGGTGGACGCGTCCGAGGCTGGGATAGGAGCTGTGCTGTCTCAGCGCTCGGGCACGCCACCAAAACTCTGCCCCTGTGCCTTTTTTTCGAAGAAGCTCAGCTCGGCGGAGCGAAACTATGACGTGGGGGACAGGGAGCTGTTGGCTGTCGTGAGGGCTCTGAAGGCGTGGAGGCATCGGCTTGAGGGGGCTAAACACCCTTTTCTCATCTGGACTGACCACCGCAATCTGGAGTACATCAGGGTGGCGAGGAGACAAAACCCTCGCCAGGCAAGGTGGGCAATGTTTTTCACCCGGTTCGACTTCACCCTATCGTACCGGCCAGGTTCCCAGAACAGCAAGGCAGACGCGCTGTCCAGGCTGTATGACACAGAGGAGCGGTCCATCGATCCCACTCCCATCCTCCCTGCCTCCTATTTGGTGGCACCGGTTGTATGGGAGCTGGACGCGGACATCGAGCGGGCGAGGCGTCACGAGCCTACTCCCACTCAGTGTCCAGCTGGGCGTAGGTACGTTCCGTCCGCTGTCCGCGACCGCCTGATCGTATGGGCCCTCACCTCACTCTCCTCTGGTCATCGTGGGATCGCCCGGACGGCGCGCTGTCTGAGTTAGAAATATTGGTGGCCCACCTTAGCTAAGGACGTGAGAGCGTATGTTTCCTCCTGCTCGGTGTGCGCTCAGTACAAGGCGCCTAGGCACCTGCCTAAAGGGAAATTGCAACCCCTACCCATTCCACAGCGACCGTGGTCACACCTGTCGGTGGACTTTGTGACGGATCTTCCACCGTCACAGGGGAAAACGACGATCCTGGTTGTTGTGGATCGGTTCTCTAAGTCTTGTCGCCTCCTGCCTTTGCCCGGTCTCCCTACGGCTCTACAGACGGCAGAGGCTCTGTTCACCCACGTCTTTTGGCACTACGGGGTGCCTGAGGACATAGTGTCTGATCGGGGCTCCCAGTTCACGTCGAGGGTGTGGAGAGCATTCATGGAACGCCAGGGGGTCTCGGTCAGCCTGACCTCGGGTTTTCACCCCGAGAGCAACGGGCAGGTGGAGAGAGTAAACCAGGATGTGGGCAGGTGTCTGAGGTCGTATTGCCAGGACCGGCCGGGGGAGTGGGCGTTTTTTCATCCCCTGGGCTGAGATGGCCCAGAACTCACTCCGCCACTCCTCCACTAACCTAACGCCATTCCAATGTGTTTTAGGTTATCAGCCAGTCCTGGCACCGTGGCATCCGAGCCAGACCGAGGCTCCTGCGGTGGATGAGTGGCTTAAGCGCTCGGAGGAGACATGGAATGCCGCCCACGTGCACCTGCAACGAGCCGTGAGGCGGCATAAGGCGAGGGCCACCGCAGTGAGGCCCCGGTGTTCGCACCGGGGGACCGGGTCTGGCTCTCGACCCGAAACCTGCCCCTCCGCCTTGCCCTGCCGGAAGCTGGGGCCGCGGTTTGTGGGGCCGTTCAAAGTCCGGAGGAGATTGAACGAGGTATGTTATAGGTTACAGCTCCCCCGATTACCGTATTAACCCCTCGTTCCATGTCTCTCCTCAGGCCGGTGGTGGCTGGTCCACTCCACGCTAATGAGGTTCTGGAGGTCCCTCCGCCACTGCTGGACATCGAGGGGGCCCCGGCGTATGCGGTTCGAGCCATCACGAACTCAAGACGTAGGGCTAGGGGCCTTCAGTACCTCGTGGAGTGGGAGGGGTACGGACCGGAGGAGAGATGCTGGGTACCGGTGGAGGACATCCTGGATCCATCACTGGTAACTGAGTTCCATCGCCTCCACCCGGATCGCCTTGCTCCTCGTCCTCCGGGTCGTCCCCGAGACCGACGTCGGAAGGCCACAGGCTTGATTGTTATGTATTCAGTGTACTCCGGTTGGAGGTATCATTATTAGTTTAAGGAATAAACATGTATAAACGTGCATTTATACACGTTTATTCACGACCCGGTTTCCCTGCGTCTGCTTCCACCACCACGACCTCATACGAGTATCCTTGACATGGTCAAACTGTTCCACTTACCTGTCACCAGAAGATCTGAACCCGGTGAACCATTTGATTTGTTTTAGACATTATTTAAAGTCCACCCTTTCGGGGTGTTACTGAACAATGTCAGCAATGTGAGGTACATTGCTAAAATGATGTGTAATGATATTGTGATGATGTGTTATTGGTGTTACATTACCGCACACATTGTACTTAAGTATTTCTCCCAATCACGTGTGTATTGTTACTCACTTTCAGTCTCTCGTGCTCTCCTCCGTGCACGCTCTCTCTCCCTACGGTGGCTCAGGAGGGACTCTGTGCCCGTCTCTGTGTCCAGGCCGTCCCGGCTGCTCACCGCGTTGGCACTGAAATACACACATTTAAAAAGTTGAATTACTGTCTATCCACAATTAAACCAATTATTTATATATACACTAGATAACTAATAGGGGGTGCCGTGTTGAAGCCACTGTGCCTCCATCTTGGCACCCCCCCACCATTGTAAAACATATTTTGGAAGCTACAGAAATGCACTTATTAATGTCTACATTCCTTTTTTCCACATTTATTCAATTACAAATTATAACTCTGTTTCAAATGAAGTCCACCTTGCCATGAGAGAAGTGTTGTTGTGGTGTGGTATGTGATGTGTGTCATTAAGTGTCATTAATGATCAGATACCCTGAGAGGGATATATTCTGTCCAATGCTGCCTGGTACTAATGAGGAGGGCCATTGAAAGCCAAGATGACGCCTGTGGCAGGGGGTAGGATGGACTGTGTGTTTGTGTGTGTGGGACCGGTAGAGGAGGTGTGGGCTGATCTGGGACTCATCTCATACTGTACAGGGCTGGATGGAAGGAGCCGGAGGGAAGGTTATCCTATCAGAGGGGGTGAGAGGCCTTACCCTCAGGGTAGCAGGCTAAAACCCACCCACCACTAGACACCAAGGAAACCTGAAGCTGGTGATAAACACAACTCAACCAACCTAGCCTGCTGAACACTGTTCTCTCTCCGCACATACACACTCAGGGATGTACTGGACCAATATATGCACGCATCCTGCATGAGTGCACACGGACGACACGAGCACGCGCACACTACTGTTCATATATGTACGTACACACAAGTGCAAATGACTATACTCTAAGTAACTCATGCCGTAGGGTCCTCAGGGTATAAAAGCTGCCATCTCATCAGCCTTAGGTGCCATGGGTGGTTGAGGCTTGACAGATTAACAACAAATATCTATAGCAACACAGGTGGTGACAAGCTGTGGTCGGCAGTGCCATGCTCACTCAGAGGGATGAAGGGTAAACATCAATGGAATGATGCATATGTGCCTCTCCAGGACGGGTCAAAATGTATGCTAATGATTCCATTGTGCCAAAACACACACTGTATTAGTCACTGGTATAGATCAGGTGAGGCATTTTGTGTCTGTAGCTAGTGGTTATTATCTGTCTCAGGCAGGGATAAATAAGGGATGGGGCAGTATGTTTATATTATCTGTCTATGGCAGGGATTGGCCAGTGTGGCGTGGACGTGGTAGGTGGTAGGCTGGTCGCCTGTGTCGGCTGATACTGTGTGAGATTAGGGAGGCTGGGATGGGAGAGGGGGATGGGGTGCTGCAGCTGTGATCCCCCCCCCCCCCTGGGAAACAGAGATGGGTGTACGCTAATCCGGATTACCAGGCAGAAGCACATTAATTCTGCCTGCTCTGCACTACACTCAGCCCAAACACCTATTCTATCAATTCTATCCTCCATCAAACACAGCCATTCATACAGGAATGGATCCATGAATGACATGAATAAAGCACAATAACAAAATGAACTGGTTATAATATTCTGGCTATTTTCAGATTGAGGCTGAGGTTTTAAGAATGACAGAAGCTCACTATGGGGAATTCACCATAGGCCTACTAATGACCAGAGGAAAAAAGACTGCCTGTCTGAAAGAGAGGGACAGGGAGTGAGAGAGCGAGGGGGGGAGGGGGGTTAAACCCTTGTAGTGTGGGAGCCGATCCGACATGACCATATTTGACCACAAGGTGGCAGTAGACGCAGCAGGAAGAGATGAGGCCCGAACAATAAAATCATTAGGCAGGCTGACAGCCAAGCAGCAGGGAGCAGCAGCAAAAAGCCAGGATGTCAAACAGTAGATAAAGAGATATTGGAACATGACAGATTGCATGCTCTCAATACAGACCCCTGCAGAAGCTAACACACTGCTATAATGGCAACAACAACTCCAGCCCAGCCCAGGGCCCACAGAATTTGCTGATAAATTTGGCTTTGGGGGTTTCTCTCTTAACAAGTGCGTTGAGAATCTTTAATCAGTCTGTTTGAAGTCAAAGTCTAGTGCTTCCATAAAGGTCAAACAAGATTTGAGTTTAAGAGTTCGCTCTTAAGCTTTTAACCCATCGATGTAGTAATAACACCACACATTGTCTGGCCTCATCTTTATTAACTCTTAACTGGTACGGCTGGGAATTGCCAGGTACCTTACGATACAATATTATCACGATACGTGGGTGCCAATACGATATGTATTACGATTCTCACAATTCTATATGTATTGCGATTCGATATTGCGATTTGATGTTCCAAACATATTGCTCTGCATATGTCTGCTGCGGAGAGAAGAGAGAGCATGATAAAATGAGTTTTGATCAGTCATGGAAATAACAGTGCTGAAAACAGGTTGGCTTGCTATTTAAAAATAGGAGAACCCTTTTTGGGTTCCATGTAGAAGCCTCTGGGGAAAAGTTTTTACATGGAACCCAATGGGGTTCTACCTGGAACCAAAAGGTTTATACCTGGAACCAAAAAGAGTTCTTCAAAGGGTTCTCCTATGGGGACAGCCGAAGAACCCTTTTAGGTTCTAGATAGCACTTTAGCGCTAGCTAAGGATACCTAGCATCACTATTCATTTTGACTGGATTGGTGCTTTTAGTGTCTCCACACTAATAGGAAGCATTCAATGGCTTAGCTAGCTACATAGATGAGCAGACTGACTAACGCGCTACCCCACGGATGGGAGGGCAGCCACTTTATTGGTGAGCATGGTAAGCGAGAGTTTGCTAGTGTGAACCCCGGCACACACACACACACACCTACACAATTACACACACGCACCTCCACCTCCCCCGTGTGGGTTGAATCTCTGTACATGTGTACTCGTGTGTGTAACTTGTGTAATGATGTGTGCATGGTGTTTATGTGCAATAGGACACATATGAGGCCAGTGGCGTGTACTCACTGGAAGGAGGGTGGGCGGGAGTCACCGATGCCCCCGGTTCTCTCCAGGGGTGGTGGCAGCTCTGGCTGGCTCTCTGTACACTGGGACCCCCCGTCAGAGTGAGAGCTCTCTGCCAGGACAAGCTGCAGACACACAGAGAGAGAGAGAGAGAGGGGGGGGGAGACATAATACCAGAGACACATATGAAAATAGAAATAATAAACAAACACATAGAGACACACACAGAGACAGGCATTGAATCAGAGACTGGAAATTAGGTAGAAAGTAACAAAGGGACAGACAAACATATTCAGTCACAAAAATAGACATAAGAGAACTATCTGAGAGACATAAGAGATGCATCGTCACACTGTTAAATGAGATGCATCTAAGGGGCCTGAGGAAAGCTGGTGGCTATGCATAAATACATTGGTAAACAGAGGGAACAGCGCAGCTCACATTGCTTTCACTCTGGTGACTGTGTGCGTGTGAGCACAAAGGCTTATGTAAAATGGCCCATAGATACAGCTGCTCTGCTTTCATTTGAACCATAATAATGAGTGTTAAAGGAGCATGCCAGAGGGAGAATCTAATAACACTGGGACATGATTAAGACATTGGGAAGACCTCATAATAAAAATCTCTATTTAGAGTTCGCAATAGTTTACTTTTCATCTACCTTGGGTGTTTTTAGGATTGTCCGGCACACTGACTACACATAATTCCTTAAAAAAGGTCTCGCAATTTTTTTGGACCACTGTTACCATACTTTTCTGGTTGAATCACTCTGCTATGTTACAGTTGATTTTGTTTCCTGATGGTAAATCACCCCATTGTTTGACAGTATGGAAGTATTCTCTCGTCACAGCATGTCATTGAGACATCATTCACAGGAATGGTATGCAGTACAGCCTGTCATGATAATGTATAAATCACTGCTCCTAGCACTATGTACAACCATACCAAACTAACCTGTGTCACGTATCATTATGTAGGCCTATGTTAGACTTGTGATAAGACCCAATGTAAATCATTGTTAACTGACCTCATTTGTTGGTGGGATACTGTATGATATTGCTAGTAACATTGTGATCTCTCTAGGTAGATGCACTATATGGAGCGTAACGCTACATGTATCTTCAGCTACCGCTGAGCCAGCGAGCCACAGCGAGGAGAGCTACGGGACAGGGGCCGACGCCGCGGGGCCGACATTCATCTCACTCACCCAGGACACCACTCTCCCGTTGAAGCAGGGCAACTTGGCGTTGTCGTCGGAAATCTCCTCTTTGACAACCCTGTGGAATGGACAGGCAAATACACACACACAGAGAGAGAGAGAGAGAGTCAGTCCTCGGCAAACAGTTGTTAGCCCAAAACACTGGAATCATTTATACTACCCTGCACAGATGAGCATACTGCAAGTGATTTATGCTTAATCAGTAGAATATTCCACTTTGCACCTCATCCTCCATAACTGATTAAAGGCCCTGAGTAACAACAACATGATATTAGTGCAGAAACATTACATAGAAAAGCATTGAATATGTATTTAACGTATTTTATTTCACCTTTATTTAACTAGGCAAGTCAGTTAAGAACAAATTCTTATTTACAATGAAGTGGGTTAACTGCCTTGTTCAGGGGCAGAACGACAGATTTTTACCTTGTCAGCCATGGGATTCGATCCAGCAACCTTTCTGTTACTGGCCCAACACCCTACCCACTAGGCTACCTGACGCCCCAATATACTGTACATATCACCATCATATCAAATTCCAAATATATAGGCTAAACTCTTAGAAAAAATGGTGCTATGTAGAACCACAAAGGGTTTATCGGCTGTCCCCATAGGATAACCCTTTGAAGAACCCCTTTTGGTTCCAGTTAGAACCCTTTGGGTTCCATATGGAACCCTTTCCACGGAGGGTTCTACATGGAACCCCAAAAAGTTCTAACTGGATCCAAAAAGGGTTCTACCTGGAACCAAAAAGGGTTATCCTATGTGGACAGCTGCAGAACCCTTTTGGAACCCTTTTTTCTAAGAGTGTGCCTCTCCACCCAGCCCAGCCATAGAATAGTGAGAGTGGTTGTGTTGCCGTGAAAAAGGGACAGGGTAGGACCCTGCCAGGGTGTCAGGAGTCAGTGCGGTATTAATAGAGTGATTGAGTGTGTAAGGCTACTTCAGCATGTACATCTTAGACTGTAAATTCCCTACAAAAATACTTCCCAGTTACCCTCTGACCCCAGGAACAGAGTTCAGCAGTAACCACTGCCAGTAACCAGCTACACCTGCTGGGCTCCTGTCATACAGTTCAGACTAGAGCAGGCCTGGTGTGGAGGCCGACGATATACACAAACACAGACACACAGTCCTGGGCTACAGTCCTGGGCTACAGTTCTGGGCTACAGTCCTGGGCTACAGTTCTGGGCTACAGTCCTGGACTACAGTCCTGGGCTACAGTCATGGGCTACAGTCCTGGGCTGCAGTCCTGGGCTACAGTCCTGGGCTACAGTTCTGGGCTACAGTCCTGGGCTACAGTCCTGAGCTACAGTCCTGGGCTGTATTTATGCCTATCTCAGAGGTGGGAAAATAATAGCTAATAATGCGCTAATATAGGTGTGAATTCTGAAAATTCTGAAAAGATCTGTTCAGGTTATCTTTTATCTAACCAGGATAGTCCACCAGCAACAACTCTGTTTTCCAAGGAATGCTGGAACATGAACAAGACAAAGAGACTTAAAAGAAAAGCAACAGAGAGTCCGATGAAGACTTTATACAGCATTTCTATGAAAATGCTGCTCCATTGATTCAGTTTTTTCCCTTCAGACTTTGCCAGGAGTTCCTACTCACAGAACGACAGCGAGTGACTGTGTTATACTGCGGCTGTATTATACTGTACTGTGGGAGTGGTAGAGAGAGTTAGCTTAGACTTGTGGCTAGAACCGACTAACACAGAGACAGAATGCTGCTGTGTGTGTGGCCTGTTCTGTTCCACAGCAGAGAGGAAGAGGGGGTGTGATTCTCATCATTAGGTAGGAAGTGTATGCATCCTCTGTCTATAGCCACATGACCAACTGAAGGTAACTTGGCAGGATGTGGGAGCGGTCAACACAAACAAATAGTCCACGCTTTTTAACTCCTATGGTCTTGGGATGGACCTCAGATATATTATTAGCAGTGCTAACTCTCCCTCTATCTCTGTATCTCTCTCTCTCTCTCTCTCTCTCTCTCTCTCTCTCTCCCTCTCACTCTCTCTCTCTCTGCCTCTCACTCTCTCTCTCTGCCTCTCACTCTCTCTCTCTGCCTCTCACTCTCTGCCTCTCTGCCTCTCACTCTCTCTGCCGCTCACTCTCTCTCTATCTGCCTCTCATTCTCTCTCTCTGCCTCTCACTCTCTCTCTCTGCCTCTCACTCTCTCTCTCCGCCTCTCACACTCTCTCTCTGCCTCTCACTCTCTTTCTCCGCCTCTCACTCTCTCTCTCTCTGCCTCTCACTCTCTCTCTCTCTGTTAAAAGCATTGAAACCAAAGGAATCCAGACACACGTCCAAAGGAAACAAAATGATGTGCACTCTGTAAACCATGACCTTTCTTCATGCATACTTTCATATTCAAACTGATTTCAGCAGCAGAATTTGCTACACCGAGATCCCCATGCACAAATACATCCAGTAGCCAACGTTGCTTCCATGTAATTTCAATGACATTATGTAGAACCAACGTGTAATATATATATGTATATTTTTTATTTTATTTAACTAGGCAAGTCAGTTAAGAACAAATTCTTATTTACAATGACGGCCTACGCCGGACAAACCCTCCCCTAACCCGGACGGCGCTCAGCCAATTCCTGCGCCGCCCTATGGGACTCCCGATCATGGCCAGTTGTGATACAGGAATCGAAGCAGGGTCTGTAGTGGCGCCTTTAGCACTGAGATGCAGTGCCTTAGACACGCTGCGCCACTCGGGGAGTTGAATTGACGTCTGTGCCCAAGTGGGTAGGTGACACACACAGGAGAGCTCAGTTTAAATGGGACACGTGTCAGACACTGGGTTCCCGTCATCACAACTCTCACTTCTCAAAGCCGGCAGCTTAAACAAGTCTTAACAGATTTCACAGGATAATGACACAAGATTTACAAGGAGATTGCTCTATAATGTAGTGGTGGGCCACAGTACGGCAAGGGTGTGTGTGTGTGTGTGTGTGTGTGTGTGTGTGTGTGTGTGTGTGTGTGTGTGTGTGTGTGTGTGTGTGTGTGTGTGTTGTAGGGATTAGAGAAGTTTAATTATGCCCAAGGCAGGATGTAAGCTAGTTATAGTCTGGCCCAACAGCACAGGGTCAGGAGGGGCGACCGACCAGCCGGCTGTACACAACAGGCCCATAGTCCAAAGCTTTCACTCGCCACAACAGTACATAAAATATTTGTGATTCAAATTAGAATGAAAATGTATTTAATTATTCAAGAGGATCAGTTTTCCTCGAACCTTAGCTCAGTGCTATTCCTGAAACCTCAGGTTGTCAAACATATCAAGTTACTGTACTGTAATAATAATAACATTAACATTTCAAGTGAGGTAGAGGTACCGCAGGTGGAAAAACAGCAGATTCGACCCTACATATGCAGCTGAGTATCCTCATTCATGCCAAGAGCACTTACTTCCTTTTCTTATACCGTTACCTTCGGTGATCCTCTATGACAAAGGTTTTACTGAGGTCTCAAACAAACATCTCAACCGTTGCCATGACAAAACGGCATATCAACCATGGAATTAGGAATTAGAATACGAATAGTAATTTAATAGGATCTCTATGATATCAACGTCAAAACTCTCTAATTGTGCATTTACGGTACTGGCCGGCATTTGTATGTGGTTGAGCAACGTTATAATGCAGTCTTTTGTCAGGCCAGTGTGGGATAAAAACTCAACAGCAACCCAGATTTACATTCTATCCTACACAAATCTTTGCTTGAACTGGAAATTACATACACACAATATTTCACGAGATATAAGATAAAAAATATATGCATAATCATACCCAGATGGACTAAATACATTTTCTGGAGAAAAAAAAAATCATAAAACCATGTAGTCCACATTCACTAATCATGGAATTATCAGCACAAATCTAATATCTTATTACAATTAAATAAAAAATTGCTTGCTTCCCCTTCACAACAGGGGGTCTACTATGTAAGACCTTGCACTGACTGAACATTTACATATCAAACACTGTCTATAACTACAAGGGATTCCATGTTTTCCCTCTCTACTGGAGTCTTACTATTCCCTAGTTAACCAGCTATACTGTCTGTGTCTATGCGGTAAACCAGCTATATTATCCTCTATAAGTCCCTGACCGTCTGTGTTGTTCCCATACTCTGTACAGCCAGTCCACTGAGTATCACGCTGCTCAAGGATTTCACTTTCAAATGCGACTTTCAGTGGAGCCTTAGCCAACTTATCTACTTTAACAATGCTACAGTTGACAAGCCATGGAATTCGTTGATCTAAATGACAAGACCAAAACCACCACTGCACTGGCACTTGCGAGAGGTAGACCATGGTACTTGGCCTAACACTGCACTGCAAATCAACAACAGAACTCCGTAACTCCATGTGGAGGTCTAACCCTAACTGTAACTCTTTAGAACAAACATGTTGTATTTGTTTCCATAATCAGATGATGGATCCCGTCACTTGGGGCCTCATGGATCAATCTGCCCTGGCTGTGACTGGAGGGACAGGACTGGGCCAGGACAGGAAGGCTCTGCTGAGGGCACAGTATAGACCCAACTAACTAACCTGCCACCAGGAAAAAAACAGTTCCCTCACAAGGTCGTGCTGCCTGCTGTGGGAATGTCTGACATGACGATATGACGTCCCTGTGCTAGAGACAGAGGACTGCCTGTCTCTCTGTGTGTGGGGTTTCACCTCTGATGTTTGTGATAGTGTTGTACTAAAAACCGTTTGGCTGTGAAACTCAAAACATCTTAAAAAGTTGAATAACTGGAAAAAATAGCACCTTTTGGTAAATGGAATAAAGCTAAATTAATTAGTCACTGACTAAGATAATAGGTTTCAGAATGAGTCATTGTTAATGTGATGACTAAAACCAAATAAGGGAAATACAATCATATTCAAATACAATCATATTCACACCAGATGGAGTCAGGTCTTCTACAGAGCTATGCCTGTGTGTGTGTGTGTGTGTGTGTGTGTGTGTGTGTGTGTGTGTGTGTGTGTGTGTGTGTGTGTGTGTGTGTGTGTGTGTGTGTGTGTGTGTGTGTGTGTGTGTGTGTGTGTGTGTGCTTTAGTGCATGTGGTGCCCTGTGTGCCGTGTATGCGACTGCGCATGTCAGCTTGTCAGAGGAGAAACAGACATTAACACAAATATGTCATCCTCCAAGGAGGACTCTATAATAAGTGGACCTCTGACCTACAGCTATTCAAGGTGTCCATGTTGTCTGAATGTATAGGGGCAGGGGGAGGGGGAAAGGAGAGGTCAAACACGTTCTGGGGAGATCTGTCTTTGCAGAAAGACTGAGCGATGACAACATGATACTGAGTGCAATGAAAAGGGTGAGAGAAAATACTACATATAAGAATAAAAACATACTTATACTGTATATTGCATGTAGGCCTATGGTTAAATAGTCATGTTTGTATACGGCTTTACTTCTAAATATTAGACCCTTTGAAAGAAGAGAGGATAAATCCCTTTTACAGTAAAATACAATTATCAGTGAAAATAGGCTGTAGGCTAGATGTTCAACATCTAACCAATCAGACTATCATCTTATTTGATATCCGTGAATATAAATGAAATGTCTGACAGGCAACAATGCACTGAACTAATTGCTACCACTAACCACAGACAATCTTTTGGCCAATAGAACTGTGGTGTACATTCACAGGACAATAGGCAGAACTATTAAAACAGTGACAAGAGTAATTAAAATACGGTTTATTAATTAAATAAAATGTTCAATAGAGTATTGGCCTTGGCCAACTGAGCTTGTTTGACTGATTTACATGATGTATGTCAATAAAAAAGGCTTGCGCGATTTGAGCCCTATTTGACAATTATGTCAGGCCGTCAGTCCACGACACTCGCCTCTTTCAGGGAGTACTATTCTACCGGGCAGCCATGTTTCATTTTCAGGTGATTTGCGGCCCATGGTCGAGTGAGCTTTTGGCCGTTCAGCACATTCTTTATATAACATGTATGGCGAGCATACGGTGCGTTGTATTCCATTAAAATGTATGTTCGCTTGATTCACCTTCTGCCTAGAATAGGAGGAAATTACCTTTGTGCGTGCGTGTGTGTGTGTGTGTATTCGTGCACGTGCTGCGTGTAAAACAGGGACATGAGAGGGATACAGGATCCCTACAGTGACGATTTCAGTCCATTGGAAGCCTATTTGACGCATCGGATAACGTTTTAGCCAATCCTATTAAAATCAAACAAGATTAACATGTATCTATGTCAAAGTTCTCATCATATAGTCATGCAGTCACATTTGATGATTGTCTCCTGAAAATCATGATTGGCTACAGTTAATATGTGACCATTATCGATCGGCACCAATCTCTATTCTGCTTTTCCTTCTCTTCTCTCTCTTTATTCCCTATTGCCACAAGTGCTACAAAGTCATGAACACACAAGATAAATCTGTCTGGCAATAATTAATTTGGAATCGATCCCGAACTCGCGCCACACAGAAAACATGTGGAGGATTTGTCAATGTAACATCTATATCATCAAGTTAGATGAGCTTATTACATGAGGATGACAACACAGCACAACCTTCGAAATTATATATATTTTTTGTGTGTAGACTACAGTAGCCTATAACCAACATCGACAACAATAAAAGCGTAATCGCGTTTAATGTTCAATGGGACATTGGTGTTGAGGGTCCAAACTTCAAAGGACCTATACTATTGCGCATTGGATACAATGAACAGGTGCCAACCGCGGATCAGACATGGCACAATCAGTCTTGCGCAAATGTTAGAATGTTGCAACCTTTGTTGTGAAATTGGACACATTGTTGTGTCTGTGTAATAACCAATTAGGGCTGAGTGACATTTATACTTCTACGATAACAATAACAAGACTGCAACATACACAGGAAGAAAATATAGGCTTTTCATGGGTGGCTTCTTACCCAAAATCCTGGTCCATGGATTTGAAGAAGAATTTGTAGCTATTGACCGGACGATTGTTGAGGACATTTTTAAAATCCGCTAAAGTGACTTTCTCAGGAGAAACGGATAATTTCACTAGATAAGGAGTCTCCTCCTCGTCAATGTGATATATTATTTTAGTCTCCGCCATAAGAGTGAGGGTAGGACAATCATTGACACAGGAAAGGAACAAGGGTTTGCAGCGCAATCATAAATATGAGGCTATCTAGCTACCTAATCAGACGAAACGCTGCCGTGACATCATTCATAAATATAACTGTAGACCTCACGTTGGAAAATAAATAACCTTGTCTTTGATCAAATAAGCAGAAATCTAACCATAATCGAGTCCTAAGTGACTGTATTCCAGCTCCAATGTGTCTCGGTACGGTGGCTCTCTCGGTACTAAAACAGGAAGGGACGGTCCACATCCTTGCGATATTGAGTTGGGAATATTTCAATTTTTCCAGTAATTCGTTAGACAGTGCTGTCATCTAGTGGTGTGTTAGCGCTAGAGCTACTGTTCCCCATTATACAGTACCAGTCACAGATAGTTCTGCAGTCTGCAGTGCACCATACATAAAGAGGGTATTGGAGGACACATTCTATTCAGAAGACCTTTGGTGGGGATTTTACTCAAGGCTACTGTAGGCCCTATACACCACAGGCTACTTTATATCAATAGTAACACAGATAATTACAATAGTTTTTTTCAGTAATAATATTTTGTATTAACTGTTGATAATTTTATAATTATATTGAGAACAAAATTATATAATATTACTAATGACTTATTATAATATTATGAATTAATGTCATTATCTTTGTTATTATTAGCCTACATTACGGTAATCTAATTATAACAAATTAGTAACATTCTATCTAATAATAGCTGATAATATAATAATTCAAAATCCATTTAAAAATCCCAAATTAACTACAATAACGATGATAATATTAACAACTGATCCTCATCATAATCAATACTATGACCAAGATGTGCAGACTTTCTTAATCACCGCTGCGTCCAGCTTGTGACAGTAGGTGGTAGTCTTGTGCTGCTGTACAGTGTAGGCAGAAAGTCTAGCCACAGCCAGAAAACTTTAGAATGAATGTGGCATGTTTCTAACCTAATCTACCTGTGGCCAATTTATTTGTTCTTATTTTGAATTATTTTTAAGAAACCAAGATGAATTCCTAGTAATTATTTCTTGTGAGGCTCTTTCTTGAATACAATCTTATTTAACCAATATTTTTCTTCCTATTCTTAAATTCAGTGTACAAACTCAAACCCAGGCGCAAAGAAACACGGCAAGCAGAGGAAAGGTTCAATACAATATTTTACTTAGAGTCTTAACAGAAACAAGGCAACCAGGTGAACAGAGAAGGTAATTAAACACAGGTGAATCCATTAAGCAATAACCTGGAAACTTGAAAACAAGGTAAGGATGCCCTCCAGCGGTAACCTAAGGAAACAACAACCAAATAAAACAGAAACTGTGACAACTTTGTACACACTGTAATGAAATGCTCAAATATTGATCAAAATACTATGCTTTGTTTTTAACCTTTATTAGAGGGGAAAGAATGGACCAACTGCATAGATACGTTGCTTGTCTGTAAAACATTCACACTGAAATATTGTCAGGACCCTTCATCCAAATGCAATAGCTGAATTCTTAATCTTTTAGATGAGGATCCTGATCACTGCACCAGGACAGTGGCTTTGCAAGATTCTCTGGCTTGTCAACTTGGCAGTTCCAAACTTTACAGACAGTGTAATGCAAGCCTGTGTACATTACACACAGATACACACACATTATTTTTTTTTAGTTGTATTGTTTGTAGTGAGTTTTTGTTGCTTTGTTTGTATATCATTGTCTTTTACATTTGTGTGACTGTCCTTGTCTATGTGTGTGTTAGAGTTTTGGGGATCTAAATGAAGAACTAAACAAACAAATTACACAAATAGACAATCAGTCACATACAGACCAACACATCCTAACAACAGACATTCTCAACAACCACACCTGGACGCATTGATTCTGTTTAAGGCTTGAGTCCCTGAGTTGTATTACATGTAAAGCCTTTATTTGTGGTCCATGATCATCAATCACATATGAACTTGTTAAGAATACCATTATAACAGTTATAAATGCTTATTACTGATTTCTAAGCAATCTACAAACTAATAATTAACAGCATAGCTATGAAATATTCATGACGCTTTAGAAACCCTATACAGACAGAATACCATGACTTAATGTAACATATTACTGGTAAATTACAGGTTTGTGCACATATTTTAATAAACATACTCAACTAATTCTGAGCTTGCTGAGCTCTGAAATCATAAACGGAACATGCCAAATTTCCCACATACATTTAACGACAACGTGCATTCTGAAAACAGAAACGTTTTGGTAAGAGAGTTTGGTAAGGGGTGTCTATAAAAAGAAAAAGAGTGTTTGGTAAGGGGAGTCTATAAAAAGAAACAGAGTGTTTGGTAAGGGGTGTCTATAAAAAGAAACAGAGTGTTTGGTAAGGGGTGTCTATAAAAAGAAACAGAAAGTCCTTCCTATCCTCCTCTTTGGATTCCACCATTCGAATCCCTCATTTCCTTTTCCTAGTCCTGTATGGCTGCTCTGGAGCCGCCAGCAGCCTATCAGCTCTTTCTGTCTCACATCCACAACTTTCCATTCATTTCTAGAGAGAGAGATATGGAGGAGGGAAAAGAATGTTAGGAAAGAAATGAGAAGCGACATTGGCAAAAAAACTACCATTAAATTAGACATGCAATTGTTGTTTTGAACCCCTGATGTCACACACACTTACATTTATTGCAGCCTTTGGACATATCGCTCTCTTTCAGTAGGTTGTTTTTGTAGTCTAAAGATAGAAAGTGCAAAAAGGTTGGTCATTAAATTCGACATGTCATGATGTTACAAGCATTTCACTACACCCAAAATATCATCTGCTAAACAAGTGTATGTGACCAATAACATTTGATTTCATTTGATGTCCTGCACGGTATGAGCTCTGTGCAGTGACAGCCAAACTCTCTAGTTTATATGAGGTAGGGCCTACAGCAGCATGGGAACCTTACCTGAATTCAGGTATTCCTGGTTGCAGACCTTCAGCTCTGTGGCATCCAATGCGATGTCATCGTGGCCAGTCACATGACTCCTGTTTACCAGTAAGAGAGGGAGGTGGTTAGTGATAACATTTCGGTGAGAGTTCCAGTCCTCCTTAAAATGAGTCATGTTCTCATTATCAAGTGTGACCATCCACCATACTAAATCAGTTCTGACCGTTCAGATCTTCGCAGGTCGTACTCCAGCCCTAAAGCAAGATTCAACACACTTTAATCACACCATTTACAGATCACCAATCACACACAGAGCCAATTAACTGATTTAAATATGAAATTAAGGACATTCATACAAATATAAAGTGTGGTTGTGTGTGATAGAGGAGAGACATAAAGAGATACATACAGTGAAACACACACACACACACACACACCTCTCTTTCTGCGTTGTCGGGTAAGCACAATGATGATTGTTATGATGAAGGCTAGGAGGAGGAAGGTAGCCAGGAAGTATCCCATCTGCTGGAAGAAGTGCCCTCTGTGCTCAGGGAGGATGACGTTGACTACCCGTGGTCTCTCAAGTTCAACCACTTTAGGGCCTGAAGGTGGAAGGACAACACAGTGGATTCACTGGTCCACTATAAACACTCATTGCTTTATAAACACAGTCTGGTGATTCAACATAAATTGTCTTATTCACATTTTGTTTTATCCATGCTCAGTGAAATAAACATTTAAGTAAAACGATTTATCTTAATGATAGTTAAAATGATTATATGTAATGCTTATATGTCATTTATATTGCATTTTGAAGGGCAATTCAAATGGTATGTTTTTTCCACTTCATTTAAAACCAATTGTGCTTATTTTAGGCTGGTTTTAATTTCTCTCAGGGAGCGTATGTCAAAACACTTTTATGTCAAAACACTTTTCAGCCCTGATGCAATGCAGCTGCTATTTTCTCCTTAAAATAGAAATACAGATTAACCAAGAAAGAGGAGGGAGAAAGGGAAGGAGAGGGGGGAGGAATTCTGTTATGTGCAGACTTTTCCACTTATTTACTTCTTCTCATAAGCACAGTCAACATTTTGCACAGTATGGAAAAATAAATCCTAGCTGTTGCCATCTCTCTCAGTCCCTGAAACTCCACCAGTCTGACTGGTTAGTGTGAGCAGACATATGACAACACTCACAGTCATCAAGCCCTCTGCAACACAGACACAACTTCTGCCAGTTGTGCAATAAATCAAAATATCAGACAGAGAGAGGGGGGAGGGATTTGTTATTTGTGAAAGCCATGTGATTGAATAGATTAAAATAGCTATTTCAGATTGGCATATCCAATTGTTACTTCCCTCACTGAGGTGTTTCTTCCACTAGTTAGAATCTGCTCAAACTCTTTGCACACAATAATATTTCATCCATCCCTTTCCATTAGACAATAACAATTACTGCAACATAACCCTCAATCATCATGCCATTTTTATCAAACAGGTCTCACTCTCACCTGCTGGTGTGAGAACAGAAATAATAGTCATTGGGGATGATGATGGTGGAGACCAAGCCTGGGAAGGCTGATGACACTAACACTACTCCATACCCTGCTTAGACCTGTTAGATAACTCAGACCAACCAAAATAGTTGTGATTTCCATCACCTTGAGGCATTTCTTTTTAAATCTATTGTCCTTGGCCAAAGCGCAGGTTTTTTCATGACTAGCGAGGTTGACGCAGGCTTCAAATAAGAAATTATCTGAGGACAGTTACCACTCCCGGGTGGATCTTGCAAAGCGTACCAGTCTTACAGAAAGAATTGTAGTCAATTCATCTAATTTGACACTTCCCAAGTGGCATCATAGTTGCTAATTATCTCTTGTCTGTTTTGGATTATGTTAATACGCACAAAACCGCAGTGTCACAATCAAGGTCAACTATCTCTGGAGAACAATTAGTCAAGCCTCAGTTCTCTCTTCGTGTCTCAGCTGTTGCCTGTTTCATTTCCCCCTGACAGATCAGACGAGAACATAAATGCAGAAACACAGTGTGACGTGCCATGCAGACTGCAGGGGTCACACAGTGTGTGGTTTTAGTCTTGTTGAAGCAATAGGGTTCATTTGCAGCCAATGAGCTGAGGGAAGACGTCTTCATTTAAACAAGAAGACACTGACAGCATATTCTATTCTATGCTAGCTACACGCTGATACTGTCTTATGCACGTTCTGGTGGTCACAACAAAACTAAGCTCTACTTCAGCTTGCCATAAATTATTACAGTGTAACAAAAAAGTGGGGTAACGACTGCTGCAATTATAGAGGATTGTAGAGGTCTGTAAGCGCAGATAAGAGTTGGCTGGATTTAACAAAGAAAAGGGCACAACTAAGTAGGAGAACGTAAAGATAAAATGAAAGACCTCAAGCCATGTTTGCATTGATCCACGGGAATGTCTTCAATGCATACTTTACAATGCTGTTAAATGGGTCAACCTATCTTAAAAGGAGGATCCATATCTAACTCAGAACCAACCCCTGCCAACCCCAACCCCCACTATTCCATTTTATGTCCCAGCTGGCCCAGATGCTGAACAGATGTAGCACACTTCCTTCTGCTGCTGATAAACACGCCACAACCAGAGGGCCAGAGAGAACGAGAGACACTAGAGATGAAGTGGGTAGGGATTTTATTTTTTATTTAACTAGGCAAGTCAGTTAAGAACAAATTCTTATTTACAATGTCAGCCCCTGGAGCAATTACTACTGTTCTGTAAAGCTACTGTAGAGAGTCGGGGAGTGATAAGGGATGGATTGAAATTTACCGAATGGTTACCTGGAGGTAAACGGGGGAGGGTCATGCTTTTTCAATTTCAGTCAAGGGAAGAGTTTAGTATTTTTAAAATCTTGTCCAGGCAGGGTCATGTAATTTGTAATTGATTAAATTTCTATATTTCTGTGTTTTAGAATTAGTTGCTTATTAGGCTATACATATGGCGCCTCTCATCTCTGGGGAATATCAAGTGTGCCTAAAGGCTATTTAGTGTGGTCTCAATCAAATGATCCATAGTCTATAGGTTATAGGCTACAAAGTGCATGCTTGGAGAAGCACAGAGCAAAGTTATATTTCTAAGATAGCTTCTGGGATGGTGTAAATAAAACTAGTCTGTATTACACACTGCAATGGATACTCCAACCCTGAGCCCTGGCCTGCTCTGCTCTTGCTGATAAAACCTTTTTTTTGTGCTGCGTAACCAATACTATGCTGTGTAGGCTTACAGTGGCAGTACAGGAGGAGAGACCAAACATTTTTCAGAATTTTATTATTTATTAGGCCTAGTCCCTTGACCTCCCAATAAGCCAGATTTGAGTAACTTGCATTGTGGTACTGAAACTTGACGCAGCAATCGGAAATGGACAGCTCATGGTGATGTAAGTAGGCAAATTCAAGTAGGCATAATTAGACTTGACTTACAACAAGAGGGATTTGTGTTGGAGCCTATTTCATCCTATTTAAGAAATAAGAGGTAGGCTTACCTGTTTGAAAGACTAAATGCACTCTTTAAATAGCCTACCTCCTTGTCAGTGAATGGCTGTTAAGTTAAAACCAGGACTTGAATTGAGGGGGTATGCCATAGGCTTAACTTTTATTAAAGAAAATGACAATAAGCACAGGCCTACCCCTTCTTATGTTATATTTTTAAGAAAATAAAACGGATCCGATTATATAAAGTGATCAATAACATTGGTCCGCAATGCTTTATGCTAGAAACAAGCTGTAAAATACCCGGATGCATATGGGAATATCATTGTTTAGTTTCTTTGACATTCAGAGGCTGATCTACAACCTTCTATAGCCGAGGTGACAAAAAATGTACTTTGCTTGGGAAGTAATCTAATTCTGTCAATTGATTAAGCTATTCGCGTTCTATACAATAGAATATTTTTAAACCCAGACACCATTTAGGGAAACACTAGTGACCTTCTCTCATTGGGTTAAGCCAAGGAACAAGAGTAGTTAGCAGTTAAAGCTTCCATTTTTCTGCATCTATCTGGCCTAACTTTTGAAAGCACCATGCTCAGATTCATAACGATGTCTAAGATTTAATTATTTGCAAACAGGGACAGTTTCGTTGCAAACAAGACACACGGATTTGGCATTGGATAAATATTATAAGGCCTATCTCTCTGTCCATTCCTAGCCTGTCATTTCAGTAATTTGTGTGGTATTAAACAAGATTCTGCACATTTTTTATTGACATAGAATTGCATGAAATGTTTATAAAAGGCAATTTCTTTTATCAAATACGATGAAAGAACAACCTACTAGCCCATAGCCCTGTGTGCTATCAACATTCCAGCATTGCCATGTGTAACCTTTATTTAACTAGGCAAGTCAGTTAAGAACAAATTCTTATTTACAATGACGGCCTACACTGGCATAACTCAGACGACGCTGGGACAATTGTGCACTGCCCTATGGGACTCCCAATCACGGCCAGTTGTGATACAGTCCAGATTTGAACCAGGTTGTCTGTAGTGACACCTTAGACGTCTTAGATCACTGCACCACTTGGGAACCCGTGTAATGCTTACAGGACGAAGAACCGTTTCTAAAACAGCACATCTAAGGCTCTGGTCTGTCCAAAAAGTGAGGGTAAACGGGGGAGGGTCATGCTTTTTCAATATCAGTCAAGGGAAGAGTTTAGTATTTTTGAGTATCCACTTTTTGTTTTAAAAAATGTTAAGTGCTTAGAGAGGGTTTAGGTATAATGTATTTTGCTGTAGGGCGGGCCATCCATTTACATTTCAGATATGTGAGATTTTCTTACTATAAATAACGTTCACTCTCTAATGAAACAAACAGAGATATTCCAATACACCAGATGCAAAGCATAACCACGCTCCCTCTTTTTCCTGGAGTCTGGCTTTACTGCTCCTGTCTGACTCTGTAGAGCTAAAATGGCTCCTCCTATAAACTAAGCCATTGCTCAACTGCGGAAAAATGAAAAAGGTCTCCAATGATAATGAGAGCACTTCCGTTATAAGGCCAATTAGTGGCCTTTCAGACAGACTCTTTCAGACAGGCTGCCTGCAGTCCAACATCACAGTCAGATTCCCATTTCTCCACACAAAACTCTCAGTTCTCTCTCACTCTGTCTCCCTCTCCGACGGTTTATCTGCAGCCAAATGCATTCTTTCATTCTTTTTTTCTCGCTCTCTTTTTCTGTCTGTTTATTTTGTTGCCTCTTTCACCCATTCCTTCATTCTCTCTTTCTCTCCCCCTTCCTCTCATGCGGAGTGGGAAAAGGTTTGAGGAGAGATCTGCCAAAAAGATGCACTGACTTAACCAACCAAAAATGCCTATAAGTAAAAATGACCCATAAATACATCCCAGAAACAGTGTTATCAGACTACAAAAACTGCTGAAAAGACTGGCAGACACACACACCAATCAGATTAGGGAAAACGGAAAAGAGAGTATAGAGAGACGATAGAATGATTTACAGTTGAAAAGAGAAAGAGCTTTCAAAGACCAGAACAGCAGCTTCATTCTTACTTTGTCGTGTTCTAATGAAGATTTCCATAGGTTCTCATTTCCCACCAGAGAAGCAATTCCTAAGAGAAAGGGTAATGCTGAGTCTCTTACTTGGGTCATCATTGGGGAGAGCGTGGGGGAGAGCAGGGACAGTCGGGACAGCAGGGGCAACAGGGGCAGCGGTGAGGACCGGAGGACGTGGGGGCAGTGAAGGCCCCACCATGAGCCTGAAAATGCGCCTCTCGTGCAGGCCGCAGTAGTGGTGGCGCAGGTGACAGGAGTACAGGCCCTTGTCGACAGGCTGGAGATTAGAGATGGTCAGAGAGAAATCCCCAACAGAGAAGGCATCCTCAGAGACACTCATCTTGTCCACGCGGAAGAGCGGTCCATACTGCCGGCGCTCTCCGGAGGTGTACAGGTCCACCAGGCGGTCAGCTCCATCAGGTCTCACCCCAGGGGGCTGAAAGTCCCAGTGGGCTACCTGCTGCTGGCCCTCCTGCTGACCCTCCGTCCACAGGGGCCGCCTGTTCACACAAGGCAACGCCACAGAGCTCCCCAGCAACACAACAAACACTGTCTTGTCCCCGTCCCAGTAGCGCTTCTCCTTACGGGCTGAGACAGGTTGAAATGGGTTATTAAATTAAGCAAAAAAAAATGTGTCAATACACAAAAAGATGACTTAGATTATTACTATTCAGAAATGTCACCTGACTTGGTGGTGTTGAGCTGTATCTTGATAGACTGGTGCACCTGGCAGTAGTGGTGATGCAGATTACAACTATAAACACCTCGATCAGCTGTTCCTACATCTGGAAGAATAACATACGTTACGTTTCTAGATTTCCAAGAATTTGTGTAATATTAATGTGGTCCAGCATGAAATGCCATAATCTTTTATGGAGCATTTACAGCCATGAACATACAGTAGATCCCAGGCCCAACTCACTGTTGATGACGAGGGAGAAGTTCCCGTCAGTGAAGGCGGTTTTGGGGATGGTTATGCGGCCCTTATTGAACCCATTGTAAACTCTCTCTCTGACGCCGCCGGACATGTCCAGTATCCTTTCCACCGTGTACTCTGGCGTGCTCCGGAACAGGTCCCAGTGGACCACCCTCTGGCGGTCCTTCATCCGGTCCCGGGTCCATATCATGCGGGGGCTGTGACAGGGCAGCACGGCCTGGGTCCCGGCTGGGAGGGTGATGTTACGAGCCTCCACGACCACACCTAACCGGCTGCTGCTCTGGCCCCATGCTAATGCAATACACACACACGGGACGTATTTGTAAACTTGGCAAACACCTAAAACCCCGTAAATCACACACTTAAAAACAAAGCCGCAAACACATGCATAAATGTTTTGGATGCATTAAAATGAGTAATACAACGAAGTTATATTTTATGAGGACTTACCACTGGGCAGGAAGAAGACAGAAGAGACTGAAACAAATCACAGAAAATGCAACTGAGTCATCATAGGAACCATAAGTATCTGTCTGGCAGGGTTTGACCTGAGCTGACCCTTGAGTTCTGGCCATGATGCTGTTGTTGTGAACGGATAGCTTATAGGATAGCTTATACAGTAGCCAGGACTGACTGGTATTACAGCTGGGCCACTGAGGCAACTGGGTGGAGGAAAAGAGAAAAACGGGCCAAAAGAAAAAAGAGAAAAACAAGAAGAACATGAAAGAATGAAGCAGGGAGCAGGAAGTTAAATAACAGGGAGTGTCAGCACCAAAGGAGTAATAAAGACCGTAATTGTTTTCATTAAAATTCTGTATATGCCCGAGGTTAGTGAAATAAATGTGCAAGATATACTTGTCTACAGTTTGTATTTTTCTCCTCTTGGGAGTATTCCCTGTTGCAAGTCTTCTACTTGTAACCCAGATTTTCAATAAGTGCTATTACATGTGCTGTTTACCTAAGGGCCAGCAGCAGCAGAAAGATGTATACAGCCCAGGCAGCACACAGAGGCTCTATTCAGTCCACTAATAATCTATTTCAAGGCCATGGTCCTGAGGGGAAACACAGCTGGCCAGCCCTCACCAGACAAAGTGACCACTGCCAAAGCCCAGAACTACAGCTGGCTGCCTATAACGTGGGGTCATAGATGCCTATTGTAATGCCAGTGTTAGGTTAGCTATTCTTGTCAAATCACATAGCAGGCAGGCTTATGTTTTGTTTAAAATAACACAGTCAAAATGGTTTCTAATGGTTTTGAGTAAGCCTTTTTTGAAGGGGTAGTTGTGGGGTTTATGATAGACAGAAGAGACCGGGGGTTTTGTTCAGCATGTAGTGACATGACAGAAGCCCCTCACATGAGTAAAAGTGATATACAAGGCTCAGGAAGAGACTCATCTCCTCTGCTACATTCCAGTACAGCCTTGTCACGGTTTCACATGGACTTCTGTTTTTACTTGCGGTGTACTGGAAGCTGTCAGTAAACATAGTCCTTATGTGATTAGTTGCATGTCTCTAGGAGCATTGAAATAACATGATTTATTTATTTCAAAGGATCGTCCACTTCCCACACTTTAATGCTGATGTTTTTGTATAACTGGACGATATCTAGAAGAAGCAAGATGTCTCATCTATATGATCAACATGTTTACGCATGTCCATGAGTGAAAAAGTGTATCAGAGTTTGAGTGACTGCAGTTGGAGGGTTTTGTACTATGAGCTCATAATAGTCCAATACTGGTTCCGCCGTACTTGCACGTGAGAGCCTACTGGAAAATTGTGGGTATAAAGCATCCTTTAGATAGAGACAAAACTGTCTCAAACCCTGTCATTTTTTCCTTGGTCTCTGATGCAGGTATACAGTAGCCGACTGACTCAGGCAGCCAAATGAACACTCAAAGACTTAACTACATGCTACTGAATTGCCATGTTTAATGACTGCCACATTCACAATAACTTAAATATCAAGGCGAATCCCTACTGTGTTTAATATTCAATGTTCAGTTTGAAAATGTATTTATTTATTCATGAGGCCACAGGCAAAAATGATGCACGTGGTTTCCTCTCCTAAGAATTTCTGCAACGACCACGATATTGGTAAATCATTCAACAGTGAACATGTTCTCATGATAATTACATTTTTTTGCACAAAATCATGAAGAAATGTATATAGTTATTTATTTATTCACAGTTCATATAAGACAATGTTATTCACTATATGAGTTGGAGTGGTAAACCCCTTCCCATGTATCTCGAGTTACTTCAGCTCATTTATGGTGAGACAGATATCTATCTATCTATCTATCTATCTATCTATCTATCTATCTATCTATCTATCTATCTATCTATCTATCTATCTATCTATCTATCTATCTATCTATCTATCTATCTATCTATCTATCTATCTATCTATCTATCTATCTATCATATTCTTATTGTTGTCTGCTTACACCATAGAAGTACAGTGATGGAGATCATCACCTATAGCTACTTCTTTCACATTGTACAACAAACATTCAATTTTCAAACAGAATAAACAAAATACAAATGGAGAACAGAGTTTGGACTAACCACAATACAAGAAAAAAAACCTTAACTGTGTATAAAATCTTAGAAACTAATTATTTATAAAAGCTTTACCATCTTCCTTTGCATTGACTCTTTAAAAAGGTATGCATTGATGCAGGAACAACTATCAATTTGGTGCTATAGCCTACTTCTCAAAGCTTTTGTTCTTGTTTTAGTAAAAACATAGTTGGAACTTACTTAGAAACAACAGCAACATGTCTTCCAGTCACTCTTACTCAAAAAATGGGATAAAAGCAGGAAGCTTACAACACAGTTTTTTGCGCATCAATAGATAGAGGACAGCAACACCTGAAGAAAGTTCATCAACCAGCAACAACAAAACTGCAGACGTCTCCAGAGTCTAGACCAGCGGTGTACGTCCCTCCTCCGCTTGCCTGTGAAACCCTACACCTTCCTGGCACTGCTACTGAGTGAGAACATCTTTGAAAGTGACCAATTCTTCTGACCTAATATCATACCTTACCAGAATATAGTTTTATAACTTTGTCACTGACTGAAAAACAACAGACTATATAATGAGAACATCTTTGAGACTGCCAATTTCACAATGTTCAATGAAACAGAGGTTGTACAATACTGACACCCACTGTTTGACTTAGGAAACTGCATAGGAGAAGGTATAAAATATGCAACAACATAGCATGGCAGCAACACATGACAACAACATGGTAGCAACACAACATGGCAGCAACACAACATGACAAGATAGATAGATAGATAGATAGATAGATATATAGATAGATAGATAGATAGATAGATAGATAGATAGATAGATAGATAGATAGATAGATAGATAGATAGATAGATAGATAGATAGATAGATAGATAGATAGATAGATAGATAGATAGATAGATAGATAGATAGATAGATAGATAGATAGATAGATAGTCTTTGAATGAAGATATTAAGATAAAACTGTCCAGTTTGAGTGTTTGTTGCTCGTTCCAGTCGCTGGCTGCAGCAAACTGAAAAGACGAGCGACCCAAGGATGTGTGTGCTTTGGGGACCTTTAACAGAATGTGACTGGCAGAACGGGTGTTGTATGTGGAGGATGAGGACTGCAGTAGATATCTCAGATAGGGGGAGTGAGGCCTAAGAGGGTTTTATAAATAAACATCATCCAGTGGGTCTTGCGACGGGTATACAGAGATGACCAGTTTACAGAGGAGTATAGAGTGCAGTGATGTGTCCTATAAGGAGCATTGGTGGCAAATCTGATGGCCAAATGGTAAAGAACATCTAGCCGCTTACCTGCCGATCTATAGATTATGTCTCTGTAATCTAGCATGGGTAGGATGGTCATCTGAATCAGGATTAGTTTGGCAGCTGAAGTGAAAGAGGAGCGATTACGATAGAGGAAACAGCTTTGATATGTGCTGAGAGAAGGACAGTGTACCATCCAGCCATACTCCCAAGTACTTGTATGAAGTGACTACCTCAAGCTCTAAACCCCCAGAGGTAATAATCACACCTGTGGGGAGAGGGGCCTTTTTCTTACCAGACCTTTGTTTTGGAGGTGTTCAGAACAAGGTTAAGTGCAGAGAAAGCTTGTGTGACACTAAGAAAGCTTTGTTGTAGAGCGTTTAACACAAAATGCCAGCTGAGTGTAAGACTGTATCATCTGCATATAAATGGATAAGAGAGCTTCCTACTGCCTGAGCTATGTTGTTTATGTAAATTGAGAAGAGTGTGGGGCCTAGGATCGAGCCTTGGTGTACACCATTGGTGACAGGCAGTGGCTGAGACAGCAGATGTTCTGACTTTATACACTGCACTCTTTGAGAGAGGTAGTTAGCAAACCAAGCCAAAGACCCCTCAGAGACACCAGTACTCTTTAGCTGGCCCCCAAGAAGGGACCTACTGTATCAAAAGCTTTGGCCAAGTCAATATAAATAGCAGCACAACATTGCTTAGAATCAAGGGCAATGGTGACATCATTGAGGACCTTTAAGATTGCAGTGACACAAATAACAGCCAATGCTAAGCAGGTATGAACATACTGCTAAAATAAGTAGAGACAATAATTAGGATGTGAAACAAATCTTTATGGTTTCTTTTCACCTATTTTCAACGACCATCACACTTAATAGGAGAGGGCAAAACACAACTGGAAAATCTCCACATCACTGACGTCTTATTTCAAGTAGCAGAGAGGAGAGCAGGCTGATGAGAAGCATATGATTCCTGTCAATCAGCAGTGTGCCAGAAATCTCTCTGAGACGTATATTGTTTGTTGAAGATCTTCTGTGTATTCCATCCCTCTGGGGCTTTCTTCTGTCCAGCTTGTATCCAGATCCTCTGAAGATCCTTCTCAAAGTTTTTCTGGATACAAGGACAAACACAGTCAGTATTGGAGATCTCATAATGACTGTAATAATACAGTAAACAGGTCTGTTCATAATCTGTTGAATGCGGTGGGAACATTATTACTGAGGTAACATAAACTTTGAGTGCTACGCAGTTAAGAGTTCATACTCATAACAATAGTAAATAAGAGCACAACATTCTTCCTCCCATCTCCAGCCAAAACACTGACCTGCTTATTTTTTCCCCCTGGCCTCCAACACTCTCCTCCTCAGGAACTTTCATCAATTTCTTGTACTTGTGGCTGCTGGATCTCCAGTACGTTCTTACAGCGGAGTTGCTGAGTCACTTAGCTAATGAGCCTTCACTCTCCTCCAGGAGAGGGCCTCATAATGGGGGTAGTACCTTGGTGTCCTCCATGGACAGAGGAGCCACTAGCAGGGGAGGGAGGGAGTAGTGTAGGTGAAAGCTATGATCCCTTATTGATGTCACTTGTTAAATCCACTTAAATCAGTGTAGATAAAGGGTAGGAGACAGGTTAAAGAAGGATGTTTGAGACAATTGAGAAATATATTGTGTATGTATGCCATTCAGAAGGTGAATGGGCAAGACAAAATATTTAAGTGCCTTTGAATGGGGTATGGTAGTAGGTGCCAAACGCACCAGTTTGTGTCAAGAGCTGCAACCAACGCTGCTTGGTTTTCATGCTCAACAGTTTCTCATGTGTATCAAGAATGGTCTACCAACCAAAGGACATCCAGCCAACTTGACATAACTGTGGGAAGAATTGGAGTCAACATGGGCCAGCATCCCTGTGGAATGCTTTTGACACCTTGTGGTGTCCGTGCCACGACGAATAGAGGCTGTTCTAAAGAGGAAAAGGGGTGCAACTCAATATTAGTAAAGTTCCTAATGTTTTGTACACTCAGTGTATATATTAAAAGCGCAAATATGAAATATTTGTTGAATAATAAACTAGTTTATGCATTGAAAAAAAACTACAGAGCAATTCAGTGATCTATAACTGTAATAAAAAAACATAACTTTTTACTCTATTGCAAAAGTGATATTGAATTGTGTTTGGTTGCCAATGAAAACAAACATCAACATTTGTAGGAGCTGCATATTCTGCTTGGATAGTTCCATCTGTGCCACTGACTTAGTCTGGCTTTAATTCCAATTTGTCTACAAATTTATAGTTAATATGTTGGATTCGCGTCTCAATCTCAATCAAATGTGTTAGTTCAAGAATACGACTAAATCAAATCCAATCAAACTTTAAATGCACTTTAAATAAAGTTTTATTTGATTCAGTCCTATTCTTTAACTTGCATTTTTGGTTGAGATGTGAATCCAACATATTCATTATGAACTTGTACATTCAATTTGAAATCAACCAAAACTTAAAACCCTAGGCCTATATGTATTGTCTATGTTTAGGTGAATCCTGGGTTGAATTGAAATAATAGCTGTTAATGACATCTCATAAGCTATATAGACCTAAAAAGTACTATTGATGATATACAGTATGAGTCATAAAGTATGGTAACAATGGATTTGCTCTGTTAAATCTACTCTTTGAAATGACTTCTATATCAACAATCAATCTATAACATTTTTGGAGGATTCTCAATAATCAATAGCACGTTGGTCATAGTCAGTGGCAAATATCAAAGCTAAGCAGGGCTGGGGGCATTAGTTAAAACCCTGGTTGGGAGACCAAAAGAATAGCTGTAATATTATAAATTCTCCAGTAGGAGGTGCTGCCCAGATAGTGGTTATGACGTTGAAGATCTGACATTGTTTCAAAGGTACAAATTCACCATATTCAGTGCCCAATTGTCATACTTGAGTAAAAGTAAAGATACCTAAAATTACTCAAGTAAAAGTGAAATACTACTTGAGTAAAAGTCTAAAAGTATTTGGTTTTAAATCTACTTAAGTATCAAAAGTAAATGTAATTGCTAAAATATACTTAAGTATCAAAAGTAAACAGAAATAAACCAGACGGCATGATTTTCTTTTTTTTAATTTATTTACGGATAGCCAGGGGCACACTACAAAACTCACACACCATTAACAAACTAAGCAATGTTGATTCAACAAGTTTGTGCCCAGTGGGAAGGGACATTTTGTATTTTATTTAATGTAAATGTGCATGGCTATGCTGTACAGGCAATGTAAGCATGATGTACTCACTCATTACATAAAACTATGCTTACCCACAAAGCCATGAAACCTTATAACAAAAAAAACGGTACTGTAGCGAGTTAAGATTTTATCCACAAAATTAAACACTCAAGAAGACATCTGAAAGAATCCAGGCTCTTTATTTCATATTTTGGCTATATTTACAAATGAGGGGGAAAACATATTTACAAGATCATTTCTCACAGGAATGCACTATTAAAACATAACACAAATACAATCATTTTAATAGGTCACACTGAAGCAGTTTTCATACATTTTCTAAATAATGTATAATTAAAATTCCAGTATCCTGATTCGGCAGGGCTGCATTGTGCTTTACAAGATCCCCATCTTCAATGTGACTGACTATCAGATAAGCACAACAACTGACAGAAAATAATAATATGCACATACACGTGCACAGCACCACCAGTTCTCTGTTGTGATATTGGAAATTTAGCTTTTTGGTATTTTATTTAACTAGGCAAGTCAGTTAAGAACAAATTCTTATTTACAATGACAGCCTACCCCGGCCAACCCCCCCCTCCTAACCCAGACGACGCTGGGCCATTTGTGCTCCGCTCTATGGGACTCCCGATCACGGCCGGTTGTGATACAGTCTGGGATCAAACCTGGGTCTGTTGTGATGCCTCTAGCATAGTGCCTTAGACCGCTGCACCACTCAGGATATGAACTGGACTAATGTAAAGACTAAAGAGTATAGTGAATGCATTCAGTTGTACAACTGACTAGTATCCTCCTTTCCATTTCCCTAAACATAAAAAGATAGGGAAGGTTAGATGTTCTGAGTAGTACCAGTATATTGTTGATAATTGTAAAAAATAAATCGATTGCATCTGTTTCATTACTTTTCCCACATTGATACCATTTCTCACCCCCTTCATGCTGGTGAGTTACTGACTAAATAATATTAGGCCGTGGCTACGAATATGGCGTTTTCGCCCATGCCCCGCCCCTATGGAAACCTTTTTCTCAAAGCTAAGGCTCCGGATCACGTTCTGGGCATCTGTGATTTTACGCACACCACGTAGCTACTGCTCACACTCCAGCTCACCTTTAAGTTTCTCTATTTACACAACCACTTCTGAACCTGATGATGTAGCCTATCTTTCGGAACAGCTGAAATACAAAAAACCTGTGGCGATTTGAACAAACATGAATTATTATGCTGCCCTGGACCATGTGGCACAGTTACAAGATGCAAGAGGAGAAGAGTAGAGTAGCCTCCACTTCTAGAGTGATCTACTTTTAAAGACTGGTGGTGCTTAGCCACATCAAATAACCTTTTAATAGGACATTCCTTCAATGGTTTCATTCAGTAAAGAGAAAATGCTGAAGAGGTATACAGCAGGCTGCACACGTCTTATTGTTTAACAGTCACAAGTGTTATGATGGCTTGTGGAACCCTGTTGTAGCTAGGATAAACCCTGGGAGGAAATACCAAAGGATGAATGGCATATTTCTTTAAGTAATCTCTAAACAGGGATCTAGGGCAAGAGGGGAACGTGTACAGTAGCGTTATTCACAATCTAAAGATATAACAATGAAATAATATCCAAAAGGCAATTGAATATGAAAGCTATCAGGGCAATATTAGTTTGATAGACAGATACAGTATCTGTCCAATCAATGTCTGTTCTACATTCAACCTTTGTTGTTCTATGTTGCCTTTCCTCACACATAAGGCAACCACAAGTCACTTTAAAGTGAGTTTCTTTACCTTTTATTGAGCAGACAGTGTGGGCTCGTTTTTGTTTATTTTAAAACTTACTTTCACATTGTATTTGAAAACTAAGGGAACAAGTGATTAATACATGGCACACGATGTGTTAATTTGGCAGTACACAATAGAAGAAACAGGCTTGTATGTATAATGTATAACTAACTGTATGACACAATCATGATTTTTCACTTAAAGAAATGCCATTGTTGGGCTACAGTAGATCTGGCGTGGAGTGTCAACTGAGTTTCCATGGTGGGTAGGATTATACTCTATATAACAGGCACAAAGTGTAGTATTCATCTCTGTACATTATCAATCTATCAACAGCCTAAGAATTGTAATAAAACAGTGAAATATACTGTATAATAGGCATACAGTGGTGCCCCATCTCCCACCTAAATAAAACCAAATAAATACAAACAAAATATTTTTATTTGCCGGTACCGATGGCAACACTTGGGCTGCAGGGTTTGTTATGTAGAGTACTGCAGATTGGCAGACAAGCTGATTGGATGGACTAATACAGTAGATTATCCAATACAGTTATGAATTACCCCTGTAGTGATCAACACATCTCTACATACCTTACCTCAGTAACCTGCTTGATATAAACATAACCTGCACAACAGAACAGAGAGCTGTTTCTGTGGACAGAAAGTACAAAGCTAAAATTGCCTGTTAGCTTACAATGATACCAATGTACAGTGGTTCACAAGAATAAATAGGTACCAGTTAGCAATGAGCATCCTCTGTGTTCAAAAACAGTGTGGAACATAAAACAGAACGTCCCCATATACAGTACCAGTCAAAAGCTTGGACACACATACTCATTCAAGGGTTTTTCTTTATTTTTACTATTTTCTACATTGTAGAATAATAGTGAAGACATCAAAACTATGAAATAACACATATGGAATCGTGTAGTAAGAAAAAAAAAAGTGCTAAACAAATCAAAATCAATTTTATATTTGAGATTCTTAAAAGTAGCCACCCTTTGCCTTGATGACAGCTTTGCACACTCTTGGCATTCTCTCAACCAGCTTCATGAGGTAGTCACCTGGAATGCATTTCAATTAACAGGTGCCCCTTGTTAAAAGTTAATTTGTAGAATTTCTTTCCTTCTTAATGCGTTTGAGCCAATCAGTTGTGTTGTGACAAGGTATTGGGTGGTATACAGAAGATAGCCCATATTATTGCAAGAACAGCTCAAATAAGCAAAGAGAAATGACAGTCCATCAATACTTTAAGACATGAAGGTAAGTCAATACGGAACATTTCAAGAACTTTTAAAGTTTCTTCAAGTGCAGTCACAAAAACCATCAAGCGCTATGATGAAACTGGCTCTCATGAGGACTGCCACAGGAAAGGAAGACCCAGAGTTACCTCTGCTGCAGAGGATACGTTCATTAGAGTTACCAGCCTCAGATATTGCAGCCCAAATAAATGCTTCACAGAGTTCAAGTAATAGACACATCTCAACATCAACTGTTCAGGGGAGACTGCGTGAATCAGGCCTTCATGGTCAAATTGCCTCTAGTAGAAGAAACCTCTAGTAAAGGACACCAATAAGAAGAAGAGATTTATTTGGGCCACGAAACACAAGCAATTGACGTTAGACTGGTGGAAAGATTTTTTTTTGTCATCAAGGCAATGGGTGGCTACTTTGAAGAATCTAAAATATATTTCGTTTTGTTTAACACTGTTTTGGTTACTACATGATTCCATATGTGTTATTTCATAGTTTTGATGTCTTCACTAGTATTCTACAATGTAGAAAATAGTAAAAATAAAGAAAAACCCTTGAATGAGTAGGTGTGTCCAAACTTTTGACTGGTACTGTACTGTCATCTGAAACAATGCATTGTCCAATTACTGGCTGCTTCTGGCCATGTTGATAAGGATAGAAATGAATAATGAAGTTGTAGAAAAACTATACTTAAAAGGTTTAAGGCTATGTCCATTCTTTCTTGTTACATATACAGTATATCTTCATTTTAATTTACAGTGTGAGCAGGTGAGGCTTGAAGTACATTGTATATTGTGATGACAATATCCCAGCTATTGTATATTGAGAAGAAAATATTCAGAGCAACTGTGTTTTGCTGTACAGTTAAAGCTGTGGCTAATAGACAAATTACAATCACTTTACCTGTGAAATCACTAACACAAAATGTATTCAGCATAACCACATATTTGTTGTTGGATATTTGGTATTGGTAGATTTTTTCAGGCAGTGCTACTGTCCCTATACTGTACAATCCATGTGACTATACCAACACGCCCCTCCCAAGGTCTCTGGCAGAGTTCAATGTCGCTGTAGCTACCATGTGATCCACGTGTCTACATACAGTAGGCCTCAACAAAACTGAACCAAAGGTACCATTTGTTCACTGGGATAAAATAAACCTATTTACACAAAACCAGGCAGAAGATGTGTGTAGAGACATAGGCGAGGAAGTGAGCAGAACAAAACGACACTGTGCAAAAGTTTGCCCCTCTGTGTATGACTTCCTCTCCTGGCACGGCACGCCACCAACCATGCCACTGCCAGGGCTTCTGGGAAGGGGTGGTCTGGCCTCACTGACCAGCAGACTATCTAGGGTCCACTTCCTCATCCTCATCGTCGTCATTGGTTACGGCGAAGTACTGTGCTTATCTCATCTCCCGGAAGGATTGTGTCTTATGGGAATGCTTTAGGGAGACATAAGACAAGACTCTTCCTTAAAGTTGACATGACAAAATGAGAAGCAAACGAGGCTACAGTATTATAAGTGGATAAGCAGTGCAGGATTTGTGTGTTCTTTGGAGGAGTACACTTGAAATACAGTACATGAAGATACAGTATATACTGTGCAATGGAATCTATGGAACCGCTTTCTAAATCATTAATCCCTTCAGACTAACCTGCAGATAGACACCCTAACCAGGCTAACAGTTCTGGACAGGAAGGGTACGCAGACAGAAATGCATAGAGAGCAAGAAGGAGTTACGCAGCAACTACTACAGTTACCACATACAATACAACAACAGCCGCAGTAACAGAAGTACAACATCTGAAGTTACAATACCAATGTTCACTTAACAGAATAAAATACGAATTAATGCAAAGGCAGAGATCACACATCTATTTACAGTGAGCAAGGAATTTCAAACGGTACAATCTGAACTTGTGTATTAGACAGAGGAACAGCTGTTGACCCCTAGCCCTTTGAGACCCAGTATGGATGATGTCTCACCGATGACGACTGACTATCTTGTGGCCGGTCCAGTTTAATGCGGATCTCTGACTCTTTGCCTCCATCAAGTTTACCAGGACCTGGATAATAAAACACATGACCTCAACAGTTATGATCCTGGACCAGGTTGTACTGGGAGAAACATACGGTGCACTGCCTTCTCTGACGCAATACGGCTATAAATCAGACATATCTACATCATCAAACTGCCAAATGTTGTATTTATTTTGGCATGACCTTTATTTAACGAGGTATGTCCTTTTACCATAACAACCTGGTAAGCAACAGTAATTGACTTCTAGACTCATATGTACCTTATGCACTATTTTGTGTACATCTACAATCTCCCCCTAGCCCCCTAGCCCCCTAGCCCCCTAGCCTCCTAGCCTCCTAGCCTCCTAGCCCCCCAGGCCCCTCTTCTCACCTGGCGAGCTGCCTCGGCTGGTGGTGCTAGTGCTGCTCATACTGTCCTCCAACCATGTGCTGTAGGTTAACGAGTCCTGCTTGTGTGGTGTCCCCGCTGATGACAGGCTCTCCTGGGGAACGCACACGGACAAGAGGTTAAAAGCATGACCAAAACACGCACGCACACACACATACACACACACACATAACGCAGGCATGCACGTACACACACACGTGCAAGCAAGCACGCACACACGCAAGCACGCACACACACAAGCACACACACACTCGGCCGGTAGCCTAGTGGTTAAGAGTGTTGGGCCAGTAACCAAAGGGTTTCTGGATCGAGTCTCTGAGCTGACAAGGTACAAATATGTCGTTCTGCCCCTGAGCAAGGCAGTTAACCAACCCACTGTTCCCAGGGTGCCGAAGACGTGGATGTCGATTAAGGCAGCCTCCCGCACCTCTCTGATTCAGAGGGGTTGGGTTAAATGCGGAAGACACATTTCAGTTGAATGCATTCAGTTGTACTGACTAGGTATCCCCCTTTCCACTCACCATGCCAGTGTCATAGTCCTCTGTGGCCTCGTTCTCCTCCACCACACTGGCGAAGCTGCTGGCATTGGAGGAGGAGCGGGAAAGGTCATGACCCTCAGGGATAGACTGAGCCCTGTTGTTACAAAGAGCAAAACTACATCCTGAGTCAGCCAGCCAGCCATCCCCAATGTGACAGGACAATGCCTGCATTAATAGTCCACCAATAGATCTACAGACTGTGTTATACATACAAACTGGAGTAGAAGACGTACATATTTTAGGGTACTTGGGGGGGTACCTAAATCACATTGTCCTAGTGATGATGAACTTGATAGTGCACTATTCATGTTGATATGATGCTTACACTTTAATGTGAATGATCATATTGGCCTATATGTCTGTCATGGAATGTCATCTACTCACGTGTTCTTTGTAGTGAGCACTTCTGGTGAGCTCTGATTGGAGGAGTTCTCAGACTTGGGGTCCTGAGAGGCGTGGTCATTGTCAGGGTTCTTCTGTGTGCCAGGTAAACACTCCCTACCGCTGTGGCTGCTGCTGAGGGGGGAGGGGACGAGGCTAAATAAGGAGGACAGGGATGAGAAACACAGGACATTATGACTTACGTACAACAAGAGAGAAACACAGGACATTATGACTAACGTACAATCAGAGAGAAACACAGGACATTATGACTAACGTACAATCAGAGAGAAACACAGGACATTATGACAAACGTACAATCAGAGAGAAACACAGGACATTATGACTAACGTAAAATCTGAGAGAAACACAGGACATTGTGATTAACGTACAACCTGAGAGAAACACAGGACGTTATGACTAACGTACAATCAGAGAGAAACACAGGACATTATGACTAACATGCAATGGGTATCATAGGTATCAATCCCCCTTGGAGTTTTTCACATCTTGTTGCAGGACAAAGTGGGATTGAAATACATTTAATTGTGATTTTTTTTGTCATTGATCTACAAAAAATACTCCATATTGTCAAAGTGAAAAGAAAATTATACACATTTAAACAAATTAATAAAAATGTAATAACTAAAATGTAGTTGTTGCAAAAGTATTCACCCCTTTTGTTTAGACAAGACTAAATTAGATCAGGAGTACAATTTGCCTCAACAAATCACATAATAAGTTACATGAAATAATAATGTGAAACAAAATGTGATTACTTATGATACCCACTGTATCAACATAATTTACAAACATCCATCAACATCAATATTCATGTCTATGAACATAAACCCGTCCCTGTTATGTACTAGCGCACGCTTACATTTTCTCGTGGACTTCCTGGATATTCTCAATACCGATGGCACTGCTGCGTCTGGAGCTAAAGGGACCAGACTTCTTCCTGGTTGGACTCTTCCCAGGGATGATCAAAGACTGATAGGACAAGAAGAAAACATCCAGTGAGCACCATGACATCACCTCTTTCACAATAACAGCCTATCAATAGCCAATAACATGGCATCTGTCTTTACTGTTAACACTATTGCATTTTTATGCTCTGTTCTTTTTTTTCTAGTATGTTAGGTGTTATTTTGGCAATAAGGCTTGAGGGGGTGTGGTATATGGCCAATATACCACGGCTAAGGGCTGTTCTTAGGCACGACGCAACGCTGTATATTGGCCATATATCACAAACCCCAGAGGTGCCTAATTGCTATTATAAACTGGTTACCAATGTACTTAGAGCAGTAAAAATAAATGTTTTGTCATATCCATGGTATACAGTCTGATATACCATGGCTTTCAGCCAATCAGCATTCAGGACTCGAAACACCCAGTTTAAATAAAGGTTAAATAAAGGTTAAATAAAGGTGAAATAAAAAATACACAGTAATACAATAATACACAGTACAGTACATCATCACTTGTATTTTATAAATGCTATGACTTTCAAGGTATTGTATCATTATTCACTATAAATGGTGAGATAATTTAACCCATCTCTGCGGAAAGGACAAGAAGTTCTATCTTGCGTAAGTGAATCTTAAATATCAGGCTACGTACAGAGTGACAATTATTATGCCTTGGAGTTGTAGCTAACAGAGATAATAAATATGTACTTAGAGGCTTAGTAACAAGCCCCAGTGCCACTCAGTTTGGCTAGTGAGAGCATAGCATGAGATAGAAGTTGAGTTCTAGAGTTCCAGATCTTACCACTAAAATGTGCTTTCTGACTGAAGGCTTTGTTAACTCAATCTCCCTTTGTAAGCTCTCAAAATAAGGACATGATTAAATAGCTTGTATCTAATGTGGGCTTCAAAGAGCTTGAGAAGAATTCATGTTTTATTTTTTATTTTTTTTTTGGGGGGGGGGGGTGTTCTCTAAACCATTAATATTCATAGTTTAAAAAAAATGGAGAATTAGCAAAAACAGATTTGCATGAGATATGCTTGTGGAGACTACAGAGGGTGAACACACAAAACAAGAATAAAAGAAGGAAATATGCAAGAAACAAAGACTAGTTAACTGAGGGCTAAGGGCATTAAACTGACCACTTGTCTCTATGCACTTATACAAAACGTTATTTGTGCTAGTGTTGTATCTACAGTATTTCTGATGTCATATGGATCAAAGGCTAGTGTACAGTGTGTGATGTAGTTCAAATAGTTGAGAGAGGCAAATCATTTCACTTGTCTCAGTAATACTACAGCTTTAGAATATGTGTATAATACTGTATAGATGCAATCTCCTGCTAATAAAGTCACATATTTCATATTTCGTCGTCCTTTTGCATTTATGGAGTGGTTGCCCTGATCAACCACAGGAAAAGTGTTTGTCACAACGCAGTTTAGTCATGCTGAGAAACAAGACAGAGAGGAAGAGTAGTTAGAATTAGATATGAACCTCTTCTACTGTTCCTATCCCTATGGCACTGCCTCGACGTCCATATTTACTGGGACTTTTCCCTGGGACAAGCAATGACTGAGCCATAGAGAGAGAGAGAGAGAGAGAGAGAGAGAGAGAGAGAGAGAGAGAGAGAGAGAGAGAGAGAGAGAGAGAGAGACAGAGAGAGAGAGAGAGAGAGAGAGATTGATTACATGCAGCAAGTTACTGTATGTTAATACAACAAAATACATTAAAGCACATGTTATATGTGGAGGTAACAAATAAAAGCACAGTTATAAAACATTGATAGAGAGAGAGAGAGACTTTGGGCATCACGGGTGCGACACAGGCAGGGAAATGGGGAGAGATATTCCAGAGAATTGCAGGTCCAGAGAATTGGGCCTGGAAGGAAGAGGATGATGGAGTCATGGAGCAGTGGAGGAAGAGAATAAAACAAGTACACATACATACGTTACAGGGTTAAAGAGCACAGCAGACATGGTCATGAACAACAAGAAAGCCTCCAGTACAGTCACATACAGGTTGGTTAAAAATATTGTTCAAAGCATGCTTTATCAATATGTTTTCTTGGAGTCTTTTCTATTTACGTGGCATCTTAGACAAAGGGGATTACTTAATAGAGGAAGATATTGTGACTTCCCATATTAGGTTCCTCTCAGATTTGATATTAAATGTACAGTTGAATTCAGAAGTTTACATACACTCCACAGATTTCATGTTAACAAACTATAGTTTTGGCAAGTCAGTTAGGACATCTACTTTGTGAATGACACACGTTATTCTTCCAACAATTGTTTACAGACAGATTATTCCACTCATAATTCACTATATCACAATTCCAGTGGGTCAGAAGTTAACATACACTAAGTTGACTGTAACTTTAAACAGCTTGTAAAATTCCAGAAAATTATGTCATGGCTTTAGAAGTTTCTGATAGGCTAATTGACATAATTTGAGTCCATTTGAGGTGTACCTGAGTACAGTCTTGGCCAAAAGTTTTGAGAATGACACGAGTATTGGTCTCCACAAAGTTTGCTGCCTCAGTGTTGATGATGGCAATTTGCATTTACTCCAGAATGTCATGAAGAGTGATCAGATGAATTGCAATTAATTGCAAAGTCCCTCTTTGCCATGAAAATGAACTTAATCCCAAAAAAACATTTCCACTGCATTTCAGTCTTGCCACAAAAGGACCAGCTGCCATCATGTCAGTGATTGTCTCGTTAACACAGGTGAGAGTGTTGACGAGGACAAGGCTGGAGATCACTCTGTTATGTTGATTGAGTCAGAATAACAGACTGGGAGCTTTAAAAGGAGGGTGGTGCTTGAAATCATTGTTCTTCCTCTGTCAACCATGGTTACCTGCAAGGAAACACGTGCCGTCATCATTGCTTTGCACAAAAAGAGCTTCACAGGCAAGGATATTGCTGCTGGTAAGATTGCACCTAAATCAACCATTTATCGTGAAGAAGGCATCAATTTTGCCTAAGAACACAGCCACAGCCGACCAATGCCTTTTCCAGCATGACGGAGCACCTTGCCATAAGGCAAAAGTGATAACTAAGTGGCTCGGGGAACAAAACATCGACATTTTGGGTCCATTGCCAGGAAACTCCCCAGACCTTAATCCCATTGAGAACTTGTGGTCGATCCTCAAGAGGCGGGTGGACAAACAAAAACCCACAACTTCTGACAAACTCCAAGCATTGATTATGCAAGAATGGCCTGCCATCAGTCAGGATGTGGCCCAGAAGTTAATTGACAGCATGCCAGGGCGGATTGCAGAGGTCTTGAAAAAGAAGGTTCAACACTGCAAATATTGACTCTTTGCATAAACTGAACGTCATTGTCAATGAAAGCCTTTGGCACTTATGCAATACTTGTAATTATACTTCAGTGCACCATAGTAACTACTGACATAAAGATCTAAGAACACTGAAGCAGCAAAGTTTGTGGAGACCAATACTTGTGTCATTCTCAAAACATTTGGCCACGACTGTATGTATTTCAAGGCCTCCTTCAAACTCAGTGCCTCTTTGCTCGACATCATGGGAAAATCAAAAGAAATCAGCCAAGACCTCAGAAAATAAATTGTAGACCTCCACAAGTCTGGTTCATCCTTGGGAGCAATTTGCAAACGCCTGAAGGTACCACGTTCATCTGTAACAAACAATAGTACGCAAGTATAAACACCATGGGACCACGCAGCCGTCATACTGCTCAGGAAGGAGATGTGTTCTGTCTCCTAGAGATGAACGTACTTTGGTGTGAAAAGTGCAAATCAATCCCAGAACAACAGCAAAGGACCTTGTGAAGATTCTGGAGGAAACAGGTACAAAAGTATCTATATCCACAGTAAAACGAGTCCTATATCGACAGCTCAGCAAGGAAGAAGCCACTGCTCCAAAACCGCCATAAAAAAGCCACACTACGGTTTGCAACTGCACATGGGGACAAAGATCGTACTTTTTGGAGAAATGTCCTCCGGTCTGATGAAACAAAAATAGAACTGTTTGGCCATAATGACTATTGATAAATTTGGAGGAAAAAGGGGGAGGCACGCAAGCTGAAGAACACCATCCCAACCGTTAAGCACATGGGTGGCAGCATCATGTTGTGGGGGTGCTTTGCTGCAGAAGGGACTGGTGCACTTCACAAAATAAATGGCATCATGAGGAAGGAAAATTAAGTGAATCTATTGAAGCAACATCTCAACACATCAGTCAAGAAGTTAAAGCTTGGTCGCAAATGGGTCTTCCAAATGGACAATGACCCAAAACATACTTCCAAAGTTGTGGCAAAATGGCAACAAAGTCAAGGTATTGGAGTGGCCATCATAAAGCCCTGACCTCCATCCTATAGAAAATTTGTGGGCAGAACTGAAAAAGCGTGTGCGAGCAATGAAGCCTACAAACCTGACTCAGTTACATCAGTTCTGTCAGGAGGAATGGGCCAAAATTCACTCAACTTATTGTGGAAAGCTTGTGGAAGGCTACCCGAAATGTTAAACAATTTAAAGGCAATGCTACCAAATCCTAATTGAGTGTATGTAAACTTCTGACCCACTGGGAATGTGATGAAAGAAATAAAAGCTGAAATAAATAATTCTCTCTACTATTATTCTGACATTTCACATTCTTAAAATAAAGTGGTGATCCTAACAGACCTAAGGATTAAATGGCAGGAATTGTGAAAAACTAAGTTTAAATGTATTTGGCTAAGGTGTATGTAAACTTCCGACTTCAACTGTATATCGTATGTTTCATCAAACACCTTAGTGGTATAATACATCCCAAACATACAGCATGTTATTTTAGATATTTTTGCAGGAAACATTCAAACAGTCATGAACCACGCTTTTATCACTCAAAAGGGCACTGGAGTGTCAGACATAGCACTCCCCTTGAATTCTTATAACAAACAAGCTTGTTCTTGATATAAACATCACAAAGAAAACATGAGCACGAGGGACCCATTCCAATCCAACGCATAATGAAAACAATATGTTAAATTGCATTCAATGTTAAAAAAACACCATTGATCCAACGAGATGATTCAGCTCATTCACTATAAATATAAAGGTTGTGACTGTCTAGTAATTCTAGCTGTTTGAATGGCCAAGTCTAATCATGTGCAAGGCTATTGTGTTATTCCAAGTTATCTGCTCTAATGTTGTTATTTTGTAGAAAGCCCTTGTTGATGCTAGCCAGATGGCCACAGCTAGATAACTTCCCAGCAAGATGACGTAGAAGTAATTGTATTCACTCTCCATAATCCCATACTGCCAGTGCCAGCCCATAGCCAAATGTTTAGCTAGCTAACTAATGTTAGCATATTCGCTAGCTAGCACAACATAACTCATGGAAACTAGCTAATCCACTGTGATTTAATTATAATGTCAAAACTAGCCACCGTAGTTAGCTAGCTTGGAGGAAGTATTTAATGTTGTGTGCATCATTGCTATGAAGTGTGACTGGCTCATCTGTGGATGTACGGAGAAAATGCCCTATTTTTAATTTTAAAAAATTTGTCATGTTGGAGTGCTCAAGTCAAGTTGTTGGCCACTGACGAGCATTGCGATTCTACAAGTAGAAGCGGTAGATTCGTCACTAGCAGGTCGGCACGCAGCAGGTACCTCTTATATTCTAGCAAGAGAAGGAACAGCCTTCCACTGTGATAAGTACCTATCGGCAGTGTATCAGCAGTGAGATTCTCTTTGGTTAATGCTTTAGAGGTTAGTGAGTTGAGTTAGGCAGGCATGTGAGGGGGCTGGCTCTATCAGGGTTTTCTTAGGGAAGGGAGAGGGACCATCGCTCACCTCACTCAAGTCCAGAGCTGCCAGTGGTACTGTTACTGTAATGTACTTACTATCCCTGGGAATTTGGGGCTCTCATGTGGGTTACGGGTAACGTTGCCACTGAGACTAGTGGAGGCAGTGTGTGGCTTCTTGAAATTGAGACCCATGGCATCCATAGACTGACTTCTGCTGCCGATCACTCGCTACAGAGAGAGACGAGGAGGAGACACGTTGAGCTGGGTCTAGCACTGACTCTAACCCTAACTAACCACCTCAGACAGAGAGAGAATGACAAGTACTAAACTGGTACTGACTCTAAACCCAACCACTAGGCAAGCTACAGAAAGAAGCAAGGAGAACGACACTAACAATAGGAGATAGCGGAACCGAGTAAGTTCCCGACACTAAAGTAGACGCAGGGAGAAACACTAAGTTTGTTTTGCCCAAGGGGACTCAGGGGCTGAGTCAGTATGGGTGGGTGGAAAGAGAAGGGGTGTTTGTAGAGCAGTGAGGGAGATGCCTGCCTGCTTACGTCCACAGTAAACACAAGTTGGAGATCATCCAAAAGCCATGAACCCAGAGTACCCCGATAGAAGAGACCTGACTGGAGAGACAGAGAAACAGAGATAGAGAGATCTAATGGAGAGAGAGATACATGGCTGTATGCCCACTTTCATAACTAGTATTGTATGTATCTGGAAGGGTGAAACTGAGAAGAAAATAAAGCCAGCTAATGTATGTAAAAAAACACATGGTAGCATGCTGCAGACAGAACACAGCACAACACATGAAGCTAGACATTGAAAAGCCGATGAGCCATTTGACAGAGCAGCAGAGCACAGAGACAAGGATGCTCCCCAGACAGACTAATGGAGACTGATCAAGCAGTTGATGTCAGTGTCCTGTATTATGGATAAGGACACTCTTGGAAACCCCCAGACAGACAACAACCTGTACAACCAGGGGGAACAACAGAGAAATACAGTAGAGCAATGTAAAAAACTGTTTGACTATAAGATGGAAAAGGTCCTCTGTTTAAGTTTCATTATTCAAATTCATTTGAAATTGTTTTATGAGTGTGTATAACTTTATAACTGTTACATTTTCAGGAACAAGTGATCATGTGTAAAAACATATTAGTCAGTGCATACTAAGCTTATTGCCCCGAGCGTTTTCCCAGCTGTGCCGGGTTACCTTAAAGGTCTCAAAGAAGCCCCCTCCTCCTCCGGATCCGTTCTCCATCTTGTCCTCGTCTCTTCCCAGACCCATCATGGCCTGGCTGTAGATGTGCAACTCCTCATACAATGTCTCCAGCAAGGCTGACCGTGTACGCTCCTGATAACACATAAAGGTGACACACACACACAGAAAAACAGTTAATACGTTAATACTGCCAAGGATGCTGGCTTGTGTCCCATAGTTGGCTCCTGAAAACAATGACAGAGATCCTTTGAATAACTCACCTTCAGTTTGGAAAATTTCTCAGCTTTATAGCAGGCATACTCAGCGTTGATGAGCTTTGTGAAGAGGAACTCCTTGAATTCTGGACCCTGTGATGAAAGAGAAATAGACTGAGTGACAGACAAATGACGGAGGAGAGAGAAAACACTGTAGCTGACCGTTGTTCTAAGGAGTTGGGATTGTAGTTGTGCCAACTTACTTTTCTAAAGACGGCTGGGTCTGGCAGGGGCGGTCCAAAGAAAGGTACGTCATCTCTCGCTGTCACTGACACCTAACAGATGACAATCAAATGGGCCATGAATAATCAATGGTCACAGCATTTTATGTTTGGTATGATGTTGGTTGGCTAGTTTAGTGAGTGCTCAAGCAGGGAGTGCTCTAGCACCTTGTACAGTACATCGTCCGTGCAGGCATTCTCCACCTGCACCACTACGTAGGAATGGAGGAAGTTGGAGGCAATCATATCTGGTACGAAGGGTGTGTTCTCCTCCTGGAACACTACGGCCACGATGTCATTCCCTATGTGCCTCTTCCTCTGCAACTGCAACACGGGTCAGCATGTAAAACAAAGCTGCGTTGAACATTCATGTCTCATGGAAATACTTTCAAGAACAGTAATGAGTTTGTCTGTCATGTGTCATGAGTAGAAGTAATAAGACTTTTTTTTATAAACTTCCAAACTACTGAATGTTGCAAATGCCTTTCTCTACCACTCTGGGAAGACCCTTGTCTCTCCCCCTCTCCCCCTCTCTCTCTCTCTCCCTGTCTCCCTGTCTGTCATGGCAGATGTCTGTCTGTCCACAGATGAGCCAGGGTAAACAAACACCAGTTGGAGGGTTGCTGCTCCACCATATCAACATAAACAACAGCTCTGATTGACTTAACTCTCAGGGGAACCAATCAGCTGCTCCCACTGCAGCTGTGGGCTCCGATTAAACATAGTGTGTTCGTCCTGATAACTTATGGTGTGTGTTTGTCTAGATAGGCTTAAGCCATTGTTTGTGTATTTGTTCTGATAAGGTGTCTGTCTGTGTTTGTGTTGGGACAGTTTTCCCAGATGAGTGAAGACTGAGAAAGTTCACATTGTAAGACATTATACAGTAGTGTTCCACTGAAAGACTGCACTGAAAGAGAAAGATACTGTTTCTAAAGTAAAACATACAATATACATAAGCTTTATGGATGTTTCCAATCATGAAAATCATATGGATACCAATACTCATGCCACACCAATACCCAACTTTCTACTCCTTTAAAACATGATCCATAAGAGAATAAACCGTGTGATAATAACAGTCTGCATCAGTAGGAGGAGAGGTTTGTAATAGTACCTGTTGTGTGTCCCCCTCAGTGTAAGGCAGCTTGGTGGACACATGAAACATAACCTCCTTGTTGCGGTAGTTATGGTAGACGGACTCAGAGCCTGTCTGCCCGTGGGTCACATCCAACCCACCACGAAACCTAGACAAATAGATAGAGGGTTTCATTATCTCCAACACACTGTTCAAGATAAAACATCAATCACACAATTGTGGTTGTTGTTATTTAATGTATATTAAAAAGTTGTGGTGAAGTTCTTCTTACCCTTTAAAGTCATGCAGCTCAACCTTCTCCCCCAGAAACTCTAGGAATTCAACAAAGGCAGGACTCTCAACACTGTTCCCAAACAGCTCTTCTTCTGATGTCTGCAAACAAGGATTTTATAGAGGTTAAGAGCAGTCAAACAATTAGCACCAGAAAACAATGCCACTGACCAAAGCAATATGAGGATTATATAACTTCTTGTAGAGGAAGCTCTCGTGGTGACATACTTAATAGATGTACGCTATATTGTGAATACTATCATTAATATGGTTTACAGAACTATAATAACGAGTGAAGAACAATAACTATTTGATCACAAAAAACACACAAAAGAGGGACCTAATTAAAAAAATAAACTATACTTCAGGACCCATCAACTAACATTAAGACAAAAGACAAAATACTGTCAACAACACTAGCATTAGCAAATCTATAGTGGCGTCTGACTGAAGTACCCTTAGCGTCCATCAGAATAACGCATGATTAACATCGGCCTGAATTACAAACATACATTACAGTTAACACAGGTATTCATGATCTCATACTGTTCTCATTTAACCAGGTTAGATCTTAAAGGTCCGTGTTTGGAGGAAGGAAGACAAAACTTTCAATACACATATACAGTAGGATGTGAAGATAATTAGGTGTTAGTGTCTTAGTTTAAACACTCCTGTCTTCAATCACACAGCACTGTGTGACGAGAAGACAGGAAAGGCCCTTTACTTTGACGGACGAGAGAGAGAGTGCTTTTGTCTCTCCAGTGAGTTTGTTTGTGCTCTGACCGGAGTGGCTCAGTGAGATGTTCTCATTCTCGTGTTCTTGCTCTCTCTCTCTCTCTCTCTCTCTCTCTCTCTCTCTCTCTCTCTCTCTCTCTCTCTCTCTCTCCACTGTCTCTCCTGCATGCTAATGTCTATCTGGGTGCTGAGAAGAGGATGAGAGGGTTCTTGAGGCCCCTGGAACCCCTGTGAGGTGGGGCCTATCTCTGCTGAGTGTGGCCCTGAGTGTGGCCCCCTCCTATAGAGTTTAAAGCTCCACTCCCTAGGCTCCATCAGAAGATACAAGGACCCTCTACTGAGGCTTGGCTGAGGCTTCAGTAGCTTCTCTGCCTCAGTGCCGTAAACAATGGGGTCGTTATTGTAATGAAAAGGAATATTGAAGAGAGACATATGGTTGGCTTAGGCTTAGGGAGACTCTATTAATGTGATGGGGAGGAGGAGCTTATTCATTTTCTAATGAGAATTGCAAGAGATGGTACTATTGTTAATGCATTCAGGTCAGGTCTCATTCAGTACATTAACATTTACATTTTTGTCATTTAGCAATAAAGTAGCTATTAGCTAAGTCAGTGCTAGTAGTAAAAAGTAAAGTGTGAGTGTTAGTTCATGAAAGCCAAGGGTGTTATTTATTGACGTTTTTTTTGTTATACAGTTGAAATTCCCTGTCTTAGGTCAGTTAGGATCACCTCTTTATTTTAAGAATGTGAAATGTCAGAATAATAGTAGAGAGAATTATTTATTTCAGCTTTTATTTCTTTCATCATATTCCCAGTGGGTCAGAAGTTTACACTCAATTAGTATTTGGTAGCATTTAAATTGTTTAGCTTGGGTCAATTGTTTCGGGTAGCCTTCACCAAACTTCCCACGATAAGTTGGGTGAATTTTTGAAGATACTCTTTGAAGAGTACATGAATTCTGCGTTATGGTGATTTGATTACCAATCGTTTTAACTGCTCTTGTCAGGCTCTGGCCATAGAGAAGCCTTTTGCTTCTCTATATAGCCATGGTCAGAGTCTGACAGATCTATTATTTCTGTTTCTGGTGGTGGTTTGTGTTGGATCCCTAATTAGAGGCAGCTGCAGTGCATTGTCTCTAATTAGGGATCCTACATATGTTTGTATGTTCCACACTTGGGTTGTGGGTCATTTTGAGGTTCCAGGTCACAAGTAAGTGTGTTACGTTGTTTGTTTACCCGTGTATTGTTAATTAGTTTGGCATTGAGTTGTATTATACATAGTATAATTAAAATGTCAAACTATTACTGCGCTGCGCCTTGGTCTCTCATTCCACCAACACGTGACAGCTCTTGATGTATCTCCAAGGCTCACCTGTCCACATTTCTGGTAGATGACTCCAAACTTGAAGTTGTTGCTTATAACGTGTTCATCAAAAGTGACTATGAGTCTTGAAGCCTGTTTAGAGATCACAAATTGAATGAATAGTCAGGATTACAACATTTGTAATATGCATGTAAAAAATATATTTCTGTGGTTAAATATCTCAGAACACTTGAAAAGGCTTACTTTTGGGTAGAGGACAGGGTAAAAACGGTCCACATTCACCTCTTCACAGACAAGCTAAGAGTCAAAAATAAAAATATAGAAATAATCGCTTAGATCAAATTAATGTAATCATGATACAATTCTGACACTTTTCAATATCTTTTCCACATACGTGTTGATATCCATCACCAACCATGATCTCACCTTGGCCATCTGCACCACGTTAGGGAACTCTGTGAGACAGGATACGGGGATAACATCATGGTAGGTCTCCAGCTTGGTCCTGGTGGTTTAGACAATCATAACAACATGTTCTCATAATGATCATAGTGATGGAACACTTCTTAGATGCTGCCAGTCTGTCACATGGGCTGGGCATCTGGAATGGATCATCTAACTACTGGGACTAACACAGCACTGGCTCTAGTCCCTACATCCGTATCCCTCCACCCACACACTGGCCTGAATAGTCCATCTGTCACATCATGCGGAAATGACATTGTGTTGTTTACACTTTCACTGGCTTTATGACTCCTATGATAAGACTACCAGTATGAGGATGGGATTATCACCACAATCGGGAACGATTCATAAACACTAATTTGAGCAACTTTCCATTGATTACAACAGAGTTACAACTGCGCATTGGGCATTACTCAGTTGCAGAGATCCAGAATGATGTAAACAGTACCAGTATGTTTACAGTTTAGTACTGTATGCACTGTATGCATACACAGTATTCAGATAAAGGAGAACATGGGGATGGAAGAGGAGGAGGGGAAAGGGATGAGAACGGAGAGAGAGATGAGAGCCAGCGGAGAGAACGATGTGATGGAGGAGGCTAAGGGTGTTTTACCTGAGCACGAGGCGGAGGTGTTCCTGGTCTCCGATCTCGTCATACTTCATGGAGAACACCAGATGTCCCAGAGCTCCGTCCACTGAGTAATAATTCAAGTGCTCCTGGGGACACAGCACAAGGACACAGTTTAGCCGAAGAGTACATTTTCTCTTCTTTCATACACACACAGGCGTAAGTACACGCATGCAGACGAGCGTGCGCGCACACACACACATGAATACACGCACACAGCCACCCAAACACATTTTAATTAGTTAATTAACTATGTCTCAACGTTATGTGCCAGCCAACTGCTGCCATTCCATTCAGATCTCTGCTCTCCTCTATCCGTAGATAAGATTTGTTCATGTTACTCTGGCTGGTGTAAAACATTTTGCAAAGCCTAATGCATCTTCATTAGCACTAGTCTCTGAAGTGCCAACTGGCACGTAGAGTAGCTCTTATTGGGTTACTCAGTTGGGATTGGTCTAACACTCATTCTAACACTCATTCACTTTCATTACCATAATGAATAGGAATGGGAATTGATTGTGAAAAACCTAGCTATGTGAGTTATGGTGTCTTCATACTAGTGGAATGCCCTTTGGGCTGTGATACGTTGTATGAATAGAAGGTGCTTAACAAATGTTTCATACCCGTGTAGCCTCATTATTCTACAGACAGTGTTTGTTTTGTCTTATTATGATTTAAAGGCAGTTGGAAAAATATGTGGTGGAAAAAAAAAACTGCAAAAATGACAAACCAGGTATCGGACCCCGGTCTCCTGCGGTATAACCACTCAGCCAAACTCAAACACAACAGTCCCAGCGTTCAGGCTCACCTTGCCCAGAAAGTGCTTCCTGTAGATCTTGGCGGTGGAGTTACTCTCCAGCTTGTGTGTGGTGGGGGACAGGGGCTGGATCTGGTCTGGCTCAGCACTGTCACTGAGCTCATGGTTGTTGCCCTCGATCCAGTAACCCCCAAACTGGGGCAGCAGAATCAGGGGGAACCCGCTCTTTCTCCCCAACACCTGGTTCACAACCCAGAGTAGAAGACACAATAGGTTGGTCAGTAATTCCCCCCCCCCCCAAGCAATGTGATAGTGATTTTCAATGAATACTGAAATATCAACCATGAAGCACAAATTGCCACCAATCCATGTTACTGGTGAAATGATTGCATTGAAGTTCAGTCTCTATATGTACCTCATGGACACTGGGGTAAGGAATGTAGTCCTCTTCAGTCTGCAGAGACAACAACCAAGATACATCAAGTATAAATCTGTCTCAGTGAGCATCAGTGGTACTCTTCAACTGATTTAATTGATGTTACTGATTTAAAGTGATGCTTTTATTACCATGGAATCCAGCCAAAGTGCCTGTCTGTTTAATGCATATACAGACAATCAGGCTGCATGGTTGATGATTATATTACTCTGTAACAATAATTGTACTCTGACCTTGTTAGTGTATACATTAGTAGGTATGGAGAGCTGCTGGATTCGGGCATACCCACTGGGCATAGACGCCAATTCAACGTCCATTCCACGTTGGTTCAATGTAATTTCATTGAAATGACGTGGAAACGGCGTTGATTCAACCAATGTGTGCCCAGTATGTGCACACTGAGTGAATACCATTTGACAGTCAGTAGTCAGATACAGAGAGATATGAGGAGCAGTGAGACAACGGGCGCATTGAGAGAGAGAGAGAGAGAGAGAGAGAGAGGTCAGGAAAACCAGCGAGAGCCTACTTTGAGTGGGGGAGGTAAGGTGTATCGCTGCTCGTCCATTCTGTTGCCCTGATAGAGAGAGAGAGAGAGAGAGAGAGAGAGAGAGAGAGAGAGAGAGAGAGAGAGAGAGAGAGAGAGAGAGAGAGAGAGAGAGAGAGAGAGAGAGAGGAAGAAGAAGAAGATAATGGTCACATGACTTCTGATGTTACATTCCAAACCCATGTCATCGGAGGTTCAGAGCTGTTCATCCTTACTACTGATTCACAACCGTGTCGTACATCTTATCTGACAGATCATTTACATTTGAATCCACAGTTTTAGAGGAAGTAACAAAGTTCATGGGAGACTTTATTATCAACAGACAAAGAGGTTACACAGCCATCCATATGTTTTATACAGATAGCAGGAAGAAGAGCAAAGGGATGCAGAGTGGAGTAGTTGGAGTGAGATACGTAGGGAGATGCATAGAATGGATTGAGGAGTGTGAACAGAGCATCCAGTTAACAGCTACCTGGAAGAGAAAGGGATGGAAGCAGTAATAAGACCTTTGGGACTGTGTCACATAGACTTGGCGTACGAACAGTATGTGGCCTGAAATTCCCATAAAACACCCATGTCCCTCAGTTCATAAGTGTGTACAGATACTGGCTACAGACATGTGGGTAAAGGACGGACCATGTGAGGGTTGTGAGTCTGTCTGATATGACGGAGCAGATAGTTGCTGCTGTGAGTTTGATATGTTTGATATGCGGTCTGTTATTGAGGAGAAGAGGAATACCTGGAGAATCTGATATACAATCTGACGAGGAATCTTCTGTACAAAGACATTGCTTTATACATAACTATGCCAACATACATACAGCATAAGCCCATATATAATATCCTGAAGCCCAAATATAATAATCCTGAAGTAATACATTATAAATAGAGAAATAATACATTCTCTATTCTCTAGACTTTGCATTACAACTCTTACAATAAAATAATATATTACTTTATATGTCACTGTAATAAAAATGTACTTTCAGACAGTATAAAAAGTACACCCTGTTCACCAATGTTGGTACTGTATCAAACACGGTCTTGCCTTATGATAAGTAGTAAAATGCTGTAATGTTAACCTATATTCCTCTATTTTGGGCATGGAGGCTGGCTCCAGTTTTCAAAGGCCTGGGGACAGGGTTATTAGGTGCTCTCTGAAGTGAGGTAATTAGCTCAGGGTCTGGGAAGAAGCAGCACGAGAGTGTCTGTCCAGAGTCAGGCACACTGCTCGTGTCCAGACATATCCTCTACAACACTGTTTGTCCCAGCTCTGCTAACCGTCAGTACAGAGCACAGTTAAGACAAGCCGTTGTTACTGGAGAGCAGGGCCAAAACAGCAGCATTTACAGAAATAGAGACAAAATCACTGGTTAGCGAGTTAATAAAGGGACAGAAAGAGATCCAAAATACCTTACCTGCATCTTCTCAATCATTTCAAATAAATCTGTGGTCTGGAGAGAGGAGAATGAGATGAAGTGGAAATTAAACTCTTATTCAGTAATCTATCAGTGTTAGTGTGGGATGTGTTCCCATTGTATTACAAAGTCTGAGGACTGACCGTGTGAACTTTCTACTACATCATATTATTTCATAGCACCATCACACAATTAATTTGTTACACATTAGTTTTCCATGGCATTGCAAATCTGTCTCTGTGGTAAATCACACTTATTGTCTTCTTCCCCTCAGAAGTGAGATTAATCTTTTAGTGGAATAATCCTTTCAAAAAATAAATCTCTGAGAGCAACAGATACGTAAATCACCAGTGTGGTAAACATAAACTGATAAAGTATATTGAAGGGCCTGGGCTGTGAGCCTGAATGGAGGGACACATCCCATCTCACAGAAAGTCTTGTCTGAGCCATATCTTTCTTCCCTTTGATGATACTGTTTAAGATAATGTTCCATGACAATAGCAACAACAACATGGTAGTATGTCAGCATGTCTGAGTCTTGTTGGGTTGTAAAGCTATATGTTAGGAGACGGTCTGCATCATACTCAGTCTGGGAAGGTTGCCAGCACACAATTTATCATCATCAAGATAAATACATTTTGGAAATGCCGCATCTTCCATGCAGCATCAAGTACGATACAGTGAGATGTTATGTAGGATTATAACGTCCTAAAGGAATATTGGCATCGTCCATTTCAGATGATCAACACTTTACTGGAATTTTTTACAGATTCTATCTGTCTGAACTAATCCACCCCTCCCTGGTTGAAGTAGACCCTGTTTCAACACACCAAAGTAAAGAATGCTTCCTCATGCAATATTATTCCCTCACCATTTCACATGCTGAGATGTTCAGACATGTCGCCTCTGATTTTGTCAAATTATACAGTTGATTAGGGTTGGTACTCAGTATCTTAACAGGCCTCAGTCTGGATAACACAAAAGTATGAGAATTACAGTCTCAAAAGATGTCGAAAGCCAAAAAGGCATACTCACTCAAGGCTGACATAACCAAACAGTTTGTGTACAGTACTATATGGTCTGAGTGTCCAGAGTGAGTACGAGTAAAGTCCTCCGCCATATGCAAACAAACGTCTTTAACAGTACAAACTAGTACAAACCCTAAAGATAAACATCACTGGCCTGGAAAACACACTGTTGATAAAGATGACACTGTCAAAACAGTATGGCCAGCTGAACTATTCAGAGACACATGACATCCTCATTGTCTACATACTACATACAGAACTGTCAACTTTCAGAAACACAACTGAAATGTTTATAAATTATAGGACTTTTCTTAAAGGAGCAAATACATGTACAGTATATTGCCTTTACAACTAAATGAACAAGGAACAACAAAAAACATGGTAGTATTCCAGGATACTGACCTTGATTTGAACCGGCAATAACCCAAGCTTCACATCTAAAAAAGGTGCCCTGAATGGGCTCTTTAAATTAAATCTACAGACAACGGTCCTCGTCTTCTTCCCTGTCTAGATAGATAGATAGGTACTTTATTGGGTCTAATTCAGCATGCAAGCAGTGAGAAGTGAGAACGGGCGCTTTCCCTGACACACACCTGGTAGCTAATGAGTAATGACTGCTATGAGTTACAATCCCTTGATAAAAATGAAGCCTGGTTTGTTGTGATGTTGTAAGGTAGGCCTATTGTACTTTTATATTAATATGAGAGGGTTAAATCATTCATTTTTGATAGGCTAATATCACTTGTTTTGTTAGCTTTAGTTAGTAGTAACTCTGTGCTTTTGTCTTGAAGCTAAAATGTAATGAGTGTACAGACGAGAAAAAATAACTTTAATTGTCTGCACATGCTTGTGAATTGTTGCATTATTCAACAGTGTAATAAGGTTCTGTTCCAATAGTTAAGAGCGCAGGCCAAATACAGTTTGCAATGCTTAGCCTCCTGGCTAGTGGCTACTGTGACATTTAAGGAACTTTTGAGCTGAGCAGCAAGAACGTCAACCGAATACTGTCTCTGTTTGTGACATTCCCATCGCTAATGTGAACATATTATGTACATTTACATTTCATCCTGGTAACTCTATTCAGTGAGAATAAGCCCTTAATTCTTACTCTAGTCTTAATACTTCAGACAATCAAAAGAAGAACTCTCTGTCAGAGGTGTGACTAATCTACCCGAGTACTTACTTTGCTGTGTCTTTTCCACGGTCCCGATGCCACCAGTGGATCATTGAGATGGATCTGACCATTTTTAGACATTTTCAAAGTAGACTATTTTCCAAGGAGAAAATCCTGCAGTAGAAAAATGATTCACAGTCCCTGGTTTGTGAGTTCAAGTGTTAAGTTCGTGTCCAGTATTAGAAGAGAACAATGCCTGGTGTGTCTTTGTCCAGTCCCAGAGACATTTCTTTATTCCACTGTGGTACTGCAGAGTTCCTCACCCACAGCACAGCGACTGCCCAAATGACCACAGCCATGACCAAGAGTCACAGAGGAAGCAGAGATGGTGACAGGCTCAAAGAATCCTCAACTGCATGTTTGTATACTGAGTATGTCCGCAAGTGTGTGTGTCGTAAGTTGGTCAGCTATCCTCAGTTAAAAATGGTGTCTCTTTACACTATCTTTGTCTCTCTGTCACTATCTAGGAAGTAGAAAGGGGGATAATGCATTCCGAAAGAGCACTGTGTGTACAACCCTCCTCCAGCACACTCTCACTCTCTCTCTCTCTCTCTCTCTCTCTCTGCGTCTGGCAGATGGCCAGAGGTGGAGCATGGTCCTATTCCTCAGGCTGTGATGTACTCTACTGCTCAGACAAGTCCCTGCAGCACCCTCCTACCCACAAGGAAGCTAGGGAAGTTGTGGGCACTGCACTGTGATTTGAGCTCATATAGCTAGGAATAACTTTATTGTAACTTACTTTTTTTAGGCATACATCAACTGTCTCAATTTCAATTAGATTCTTTTTACTTGGCTGCTCATTATGACAAAGCCAGATCGAAGAGAAAGGGGATAGAATAGAGAAATAACACTATAAGATCTCATCCCACATATGGCATATTTCCACTAAGGACTTATCCCAGTGTTTTACCCAAATGGCTTTTGTGTTTCCACCTCCACGGCCCGGCTCCAGTGTCTCTCTGGGCCATGGCCTCAGTGAACCTGCTCTGACTTGGAGTCAAGGCCCTGGCCACTGGTACATTTCAGCTGGTACTTTTCAGCTAATTTACATAACAATGGCCATCGTTAACACGTAACACCTCACAAACAACTGTCTTGATGATGCAGAGGTTGTTAATTCAGCTCTTAACAAGTCCTCAGTGTCAGCCCTAGCTATTTGAAAACCCAGTTCCCCAAAAATTATACTATAGCTGACATTAACATAACCACTGGTGACACACTGATGCTGCATTGGAAACCCCCCAATAGTGTAACACAGTGAGCAGAGCAAAGCCAGCCAGCCGGTCAGACAGGCGGCCCACTGGGAACACCACGTAATTTCAACGTGGATCATTGGGTAATATTTGGTTGAGACATTGATCAATGGGATTACAACCTATTTTGACCCACTCAAAGTTTTCAATGCGTTATCACTTTGCTTTCAACCATCTGAAAGCACAACCAAATTCCAATTGAAAAGCCATGTCAGATTTTTTTATTTAGTTGTCACCCAAATGCCTATCACTGCGCTTTCAACCATTTTGTGCCCAGTGGGGGAGGTGTGAGCAGCAGTGCGGGATCTGCCTGCCTCAGCCTCAGTTAAAATGCCCTGTATGTAGGCCTAGTGCAGGTGTCAGAGCTGGGACCTCTCCCTATAAAAGACTAATAGGCCTGTCATTAGGATAAGGAGCAATAACGCCTCTCTCTACAAGACCTGTCTGTCAGCTGCTACACAACTCCCCCCACTCACTGTCGTTAACAGTGGTGTAAAGTACTTAAGTAAAACTACTTTAAAGTACAACTGAAGTCGTTTTTTGTATATTTACTTTATTATTAATAGTTTTTACTACTTTTACTTCACTACATTCCTTAAGAAAATAATGTACTGTTTACACCATACATTTTATTTGACACCCAAAAGTACATTTTGAATGCTTAGCAGGACAGGAAAATAGTCCATTCACGCACTTACCAATCGAACATCCCTGTCATCCCTACTGTCTCTGATCTGGCGGACTCACTAAACTCACATGCTTCGTTTGTAAATTATGCGTAACGTTGGCTTTGATTAATTTGGTGACATGCTATTTTATCAAATCGATTATTCTAACGTTTAATTGATTACGTGATTGAATTAAATCGTGCAATAATTACATTATTAATAACCTGGGGCACCACTGGAATCTGTCGTTTACAGTCAATCATTAACCATACCTCTTATCAGTCTCATTCTGATGATCGTAAGATCTAAATCTGCACGAACACTAGCGAACAGGTTGAATCAGCATTACACAAATTGGCTTAATAATTGATTTACTAACTAGTTAAATAAACACACAGAATTACATATATATATATATATAAACACACACACACAACAGGATAGATCATACAGTGATTGCTAATCATGTCATGAAAAGTCCCTAGTGGACTAACCCGATATGACGGCTGGTTACACAAAGGAAAATGGGTGGGGGAAGGAAAGAAGCGGGAGATTGAAGTCTCTAGTTGTCTAGTTAAATAAAGGTTAATTAAACAAATAATATTTTAAACCAAATACTTTTAGACTTTTACTCAAGTAGAATTTTACTTTCATTTGAGTCATTTTCTATTAAGGTATCTTTACTTTTACTAAAGTAGGACAGTTGGGTACTTTTTCCACCACTGGTTGTTAAAACTTTGGAGAGAAGTATCTATATCTCTATACAGTACAGCAGCTGGGTCCAAACCCCTGTATGGACAGCTGGGTCCAGACACCTGTACAGACAGCTGGGTCCAGACCCCTGTATAGACAGCTGGGTGCAGACCCCTGTAGAGACAGCCCTCTATTTCCTTTGTCTTGTTTGAGATTCACTTTTTTTCTTGTTATATATTTATATTTAAGCTACGTAAAGACCATGTTCATGCACCAGATAAAGAAGATCAGCCTGGAACTGTATATTGACATGAATCCAAGGCACATACAGTAAATGAACCATAAAGAATCCTAAAGACATTCTCGCTAGATCTTAGTGTTTACCATTTTATTAGGATCCCCAATTAGCCGCCAAACAGGAAACAAAACACAACAAATAAAATAAATAATATAGATAACACTACATAGCAGAATACATAATACAATACATAATACAATGCAAAATACAATATACAATATATACAAATATCAGAGTCCCCGTCATGCTGTAAGGTGTTCTTTTATCCGTTTTTTAAAATCTGGTTTTATTGCTAGTTTGAGTTACCGTACCTGGGGTGGCAGAGAGTTCCATGTAGTCATGGCTCTATTTAATACTGTGCATTACCTAGCCTGTTCTGGACCTGCGGACTGTGAAGAGACTCCTCTGGCTGCATGTCTTGTGTGTTGCCGATGAGTGTCCGAACTGTGTGCCAACTGCATGAACAGACAGTTCGGTACCTTTAACCCATCAACAAGTCGCACAAAGACCAAAAGTGATGCATGTCAATCTCTCCTCAACTTTGAACCAGCATGCCACTGACATTCACCCTCCGTGTACGTCTAAGTGCAATACGTGCTGCTCTGTTCTGGACCAACCGCAATTTTCTTACGTCCTTCTTTGTCGTACATGACCACACAGCTGGGCAGTAGTCCAGGTGTGACAAAACCTGCCTGGTTGATTAGATGTCAAGAAAGTAGAGCAACGCCTTATCATGCACAGACCTCTTCCCATTCAAGCAACCATTGAGTCTACATGTTTTGACCATGACAGCTTGCTATCTAGGGTTACGCCGAGCAGTTTAGTCTCCTCAACTTGCTCAATCGACACATTATTCAGTAATAGATCTACTTGAGGTATATGTTTTGTATTTTTTTTAATATATTTAGCACCAGCCTGTTGCTGGTTACCTGTTCAAAAACTGACTGGAACTCTATGTTAAGGGTGTCAGTTATTTTTTTTACTGTCATAGCTGGAGTGTGTACAGTGCATTCGGAAAGTATTGAGACCCCTTGACTTTTTCCACATTTTATTACGTTACAGCCTTATTCTAACAGGGAACAGGGACATAAGGGTAATAGAATGCCACAGCTGGGAGAGAGGAGTGTTGGCAGCTGTGTTGTTGGTCTGATCCCAAATCCTACACCTTCCCTCTACCTTTTGCATGCCTCTCCTGGGGAAACAGTTCAAGACCTCAGGAATACTTATGTCTCCTTAATGCTCATCGTCTGTGCAACATGAGACAGCGGATGGATTATAATCACTTACAATGTGTGACATATCTTTCACATTTAGTGGTGCTTTCACACTGGCCAGCTAATTCAACTATTAGGGCGATGAACGGGTGTACACCGCCATAGTGTTGCCAATATAGAGTAATCTAGGGATAGGGTTTTCATTATTTACGTTGGACATACTATGGTTACACATAAGGTTAACATATTATGGTTACCATAATATAATTTATGCAGCCTTGAAAGGCAGGCATCAACATGGCCGAATGAGAGGCTGCCAGCGATTTATAGTAATCGCTTTCTATAACTCCATATTTGGAAGCGCTTAGGTCACCTAACTTTTGGCAGGGATTTGACGTGTAGAAAGCAATTTGTAGTCTTGTCTATGACTACAAATCGCTTTCTACGCATGAGAACTTATTTCCATGCGTCATAACTTTTTGCGCGTATTTCCTTGGGAAATGACCTGCATATCTGAAGTTATAAAAAAATTCTAATGCAATATATCGATTTACAAATAGAAATCAAACAGCTTTTTAGAAACATTTTCTAACTTATTAAAAATAAAAAAAGGAAAAAATTACATTTACATAAGTATTCAGACCCTTTACTTTGTTGAAGCACCTTAGGCAGCGATTACCGCCTCAAGTCTAATTGGGTATGACGCGACAAGCTTGGCATACCTGCATTTGGGGAGTTGATCCCATGCTTCTCTGCCAATCCTCTCAAGCTTGACAATCACCGGCTGACAAAAGTTTGTGACCGCCACAGCCCTAATCATCAGTAATTTGTGTCAGTGCCGAGCATGTTGAGTGCCCTCCCCCATAAGCACGCTGAAAGTGTGTTGTTAATTTGTTTTCTGTAAAATAACATTGTATTTGAAAGTTTGCTAAGCAGAGGTAACAGGCTGATTGGTCAGCTGTTTGAACCACTAAAGGGTTCTTTGATATTCTTGGGCAGCGGAATGACCTTTGCCTCCCTCCAGGTCTGAGGGCACACACCACCTTGTAGAAGTGTTAAATTGAAGATGTGGCAAACAGGAGTAGCAATGTATTCCGCTACCAACTTCAGCAATTTACCATCCATGCAGGTGGCTTGTGGCTTGTCCTTATTTATAGATTTTAAAAAAAGAATCACCTTTTCCACACCAACTTTGCGGAACTCAAAACTACAATGCTTGTCTTTCATTATTTGGCCCGTGCATGAATAGGCACAGCGTTTGTTGTTTGCCCAAGAATTTAATTTAAGTTACTCCAGAGCTTTTTACTATCATTCTTTATATCATTTATCTTTGTACCATAGTATAGTTTCTTCTTCTTTTTGCTTAGTTTTGTACAATTTACTGCATGTTTGCCAATCTGCTGTGTTTTCAGACTTATTTGCTATTCCCTTTGCCTCATCCCTCTCAGCCATAGATTTTTTCAATGAATCATTTATCCATGGGGATTTTGCAGTTCTAACAATCAGTTTCTTGATGGGCGCATGCCTATCAGTAACCGGAAAATAAATTTGACATAGGAATAATTTCAAAACCTCTTGTATGGTCGCTTATACACAATTCTAGGTCCAGTCTTTGGAACATAGTTTTTTCTAGATATGGCTATTACATTATGATCGCTACATCCGATGGGTGTGGATAATGCTTTAGACCAGATTTCTGCCGCATTCGTAAAAATGTGGTCAATACACGTGGATAATGTAGTTCCTGTTCTTTTTGTAAATACCCTGGTAGGTTGACTGATAACCTGAACCAGATTGCAGGAATCGGTTACAGCTTGAAGCTTCTTTTTGAGTGGACAGCTTGATGGCAACCAGTTAATATTTAGGTCACCCAGAAAATATTTGTTGATATTACATACATACAAGAACTTCTGGAAAACAGTTAAAGACCTGGAGAATAAACCCTCCTCTGGGGAGGTTCCCATTGCTTGGAAGGCAGCCACGGTTCGTCCTTTATTTAAAGGGGGAGTTCAAGCTCATCCTAACTGTTATAGGCCTATTTCTATTTTGCCCTGCTTATCAAAAGTTTTGGAATAATCAACTGACTGGCTTTCTTGATGTCTATAGTACTCTCTCTGGTATTCAATCTGGTTTCCGCTCAGGTTATGGATGTGTCACTGCAACCTTAAAGGTCCTCAATGATGTCACCATTGCCCTTGATTCTAAGCAATGTTGTGCTGCTATTTTTATTGACTTGGCCAAAGCTTTTGATACGGTAGACCATTCCCTTCTTGTGGGCCGGCTAAGGAGTATTGGTGTCTCTGAGAGGTCTTTGGCTTGGTTTGCTAACTACCTCTCATAAAGAGTGCAGTGTATAAAGTCAGAACATCTGCTGTCTCAGCCATTGCCTGTCACAAAGGGTGTACCCCAAGGCTCAATTCTAGGCCCCACACCCTTCTCAATTTACATAAACAACATAGCTCAGGCAGTAGGAAGCTCTCTTATCCATTTATATGCAAATTATACAGTCTTATACTCTGCTGGCCCCTACCCGGATTTTGTGTTAAACGCTCTACAACAAAGCTTTCTTAGTGTCACACAAGCTTTCTCTGCCCTTAACCTTGTTCTGAACACCTCCAAAACAAAGGTCATCTGGTTTGGTAAGAAAAAGCCCCCTCTCTCCACAGGTGTGATTACTTCTCTGAGGGTTTAGAGCTTGAGGTAGTCACATCATACAAGTACTTGGGAGTATGGCTGGATGGTACACTGTCCTTCTCTCAGCACATATCAAAGCTGCAGGCTAAAGTTAAATCTAGACTTGGTTTCCTCTATCGTAATTGCTCCTCTTTCACTCCAGCTACCAAACTAACCCTAATGCAGATGACCATCCTACCTATGCTATAGATCGGCAGGTAAGGGTGCTCTTGAGGTGCTAGATGATCAGATTTGCTACCAATGCTCCTTATAGGACACATCACTGCACTCTATACTCCTCTGTAAACAAGTAATCTCTGTATACAAGGCCCACTGGTTGAAGCTTATTTATAAAACCCTCTTAGGCCTCACCCCCCATCTGAGATATCTACTGCAGCCCTCATCCTCCACATACATCACCCGTTCTGCCAGTCACATTCTGTTAAAGGTCCCCAAAGCACACACATCCCTGGGTCGCTCGTCTTTTCAGTTCGCTGCAGCTAGCGACTGGAACGAGCTGCAACAAACACTCAAACTGGACAATTTTATCTCAATCTATTCATTCAAAGACTCAATCATGGACACTCTGTTGTGGCTGCTTTGCATGATATATTGCTGTCTCTACCTTCTTGCCCTTTATGCTGTTGTCTGTGCCCAATAATGTTTGTAACCTGTTTTGTGCTGCTACCATGTTGTGTTGCTACCATGTTGTTGTCATGTTGTGTTGCTACCATGGTGTGTTGTCATGTGTTGCTGCCTTGCTATGTTGTTGTATTAGGTATCTCTTTTGTCCTATCTTTTTATTTAATTTATTTATATTTTTAATCCCAGCCCCCATCCCTGCAGGAGGTTTTCGCCTTTTGGTAGGCCGTCATTGTAAATAAGAATTTGTTCTTAACTGACTTGCCTAGTTAAATAAAGGTTAAATAAATTAAAACATTATTGAGCATTTCACACATATAGTCCAAATACTGACTTTTAGCCCTTGGTGGTCTATAGCAACTTCCTATGAGAATAGATTAATGTATTACTTCCACATCATCTGATATGAGATCCTCTGCAGTGTAACAGGAATATGACATATATAGCAACACTTCCTCCATTTGCATTTCTATCTTTCCTATAAATGCTCCTACTGCATCATCAAAGGAATGATCTAAGTGTGTTTGAGAGATGGACAGAATATTAATGTTTTCTGAGGTTAGTAAGTTGTCAATTTCATGAGCCTTGTTTGTCAGAATACATACAGTACGTTAATATGGGCTATTTTTAGTCCTTTTCTGGGTTGCTTGCTTGTTTTTCGTGCTTTTCTGAGAGGGTAGACATTTATATTTGAGCCAATTGTACTGAGTGGGATGCCCACAGTGGGCTTCTTCCTAAGGCAGAGAGTTTCAGTGCAAACAGTGGAATTATATGGGCATATGATTAGTACCTAACAATACCTAACAGTTAAAGGAACATAGATGGGGTTACTTACATTGACTGCACTTCTCTTTCTCTGGGATATAATACGATTTCCATATTATGACAGGGAGGACTGGAGCGCTACTAGCGTTATTTGAGTGAAACGTCATGGAAAATAGAAAGGATTGTGCTTGCATGAGTTTTCCTGGTCTGTGAAATTATGAAATTGACAGTAGAATTTAAATAATTATAGTAGAACTGCCAGTCGCTACAATAACATGCTACTCTATGTTTATCACCTTTCGTCAAAGTCAAGTGAAACAATATGTACCTCCATGAAGTCAGAGGAACAAAGTGCTAATGTACAGTGATTCCAAAGTGGAGACATTGAGAAGAGAAAGCAGCAGGCCGTATTTAATCTAATCTCTATGGTTGGAAAAACATTATTCAATTCAAGTTGGTAGGAGTCATGTGTCATGTGATGCTGTCTCTGACCGACCTTGACGCTGTGTGTGTGTGTGTGTGTGTGTGTGTGTGTGTGTGCGCATAAGAATGACTGCCCTTTGCAGAGGGCTCTGACCCTCGCAGTACCCTCACAGTACCCCTCATTCCAACAACTATCAATAAGCAAGATGCCAACAATGCCTTACAGGAATACTTCAGGATTTTGGCAATGAGGCCCTTTATCTACTTGCCCAGAGTCAGATGAAGGAAGTTAGAGGTAGTTTCGCAAGCCAATGCTAACTAGAAGTCTATGTGTATCTGCTAGCATGCTATTAGATGCCTATAGACTTCCAGTCATTGCGCTAATGCTAGTTCGCATTGAGTCGGGAAACTACCTCCTTCATACTGGACACAGAGACATAAAAACAGTATCCACAAGTTCATCTGACTCTGGGGAAGTAGATAAAGGGCCTCATAGCCAAAATCCCGAAGTATCCCTTTAACACACAGTCTTCTCACTGTGACGCTACTGATAACTGTAATGGTCCAATCCTTCGCAGATGGGGTTAAATAGGGATTGGCCTGATTTCACTACAAGGCTGGCTGACTCTTGATCTGCTAAGCCGTCTACGTCTCCATATCTACCTCCTGCTTCTCACACCGTCTATCCATCCCCTCCTCAAGATTCAAACCTTCTACTCTTGGTCTGCTCCTTAGGTCTAATGTGGGTTAGGCCTACTCAAGAAACTCTGCATGGGTGTTGGCTGGATTATCAAGGGAAGTGAATGATTAAAGTTAAATAACCCAATCTAAATAACCCAATCTAAATAACCCAATCTCAGAACACTCTGTCTTGATCTGTTTCTTGTTCTAACCATTCCATTTTGTTCAGCCAGTCAAATGTAAGTCCTTCCTTTCTAAATGTAGGGAATCCTCTTAATCCTCACTGACATCATCAAGATTGTATCCTCTTAATCACCAAGCTCAGATATATTCAATATAATACCTCCGAACATATCTGAGGCAGATTAGTAAGCCTTTCGGTTCTAATGTAAGACCTGTCAAAATGTGTATATTCTTTGAAATTGATCATTTGGAAATGTGCTATTGACACAATTTGACACAATTTGAATTGTGAATTAATTTAGAGTTACTGTAAGTCACTGTAAGCAGTATAGTAGTACATTAGTGAGGTAAAAAGTCAAGCCTGTCTTTATAAGTGGCACATTGTGGTTTTGGGACAGGGACATTTTACCTTTAGATCTACTAGTATTCAGACAGGCTCTATTTTATTTACATTTATGAAACAGGACTGGGTTTACTTAATCTGGATATGAATGTAATCATAACAGCTTTCAAACACCTACTGTAATTCCACAAGTCAAACAAAAGATGAGGATCAAATAAAAAGTAATTCTATGGTTACATGTCCCTCCCCAATGACTGTTCAATATTGCTGAGTCAATGAAGTCAGGTGACAGTGAGCATAGGAAAGAGCCCAGAGGAACAGGCAGAGCAAATGGGGTGAGTACAGGGACAAATGGGGTGACTACAGGGACAAGTGGGGTGACTACAGGGACAAGTGGGGTGACTACAGGGACAAATGGGGTGACTACAGGGACAAATGGGGTGACTACAGGGACAAATGGGGTGACTACAGGGACAAATGGGGTGACTACAGGGACACAGGATACACAGTTAGATTTAGGGTAGATAATAGAGACACACAGCATGAGTACAGTCTCTGTTTACACAGTCTCAGGTTACACAGGGTCAGTACATACAGAACAGACAGGGTGAGTACAGTCTCAGGTTACACAGGGTCAGTACATACAGAACAGACAGGGTGAGTACAGTCTCAGGTTACACAGGGTCAGTACATACAGAACAGACAGGGTAAGTACAGTCTCAGGTTACACAGGGTCAGTACATACAGAACAGACAGGTAGATAGATACAGATAGAACAGAACAGACAGGGTGAGTACAGATAGACAGAACAGACAGGGTGAGTACAGACAGACAGAACAGACAGGGTGAGTAAGACAGACAGACTTGACAGAACAGACAGGGTGAGTACACAGACAGAACTGACAGGGTGAGTAAGACAGACAGAACTGACAGGGTGAGTACAGTCTCAGGTTACACAGGGTCCGGTTACACAGGGTCAGTACATACAGAACAGACAGCATGAGTACAGTCTCAGGTTACACAGGGTCAGTACATACAGAACAGACATGGTGAGTACAGACAAACAAAACTGACAGGGTGAGTAAGACAGACAGAACTGACAGGGTGAGTAGAGTCTCAGGTTACACAGGGTCAGGTTACACAGGGTCAGTACATACAGAACAGACAGGGTGAGTACAGACAGACAGAACAGACAGAACAGACAGGGTAAGTAAGACAGACAGAACAGAGAGGGTGAGTACAGACAGAACTGACAGGGTGAGTACAGACAGACAGAACTGACAGGGTGAGTACAGTCTCAGGTTACACAGGGTCCGGTTACACAGGGTCAGTACATACAGAACAGACAGCATGAGTACAGTCTCAGGTTACACAGGGTCAGTACATACAGAACAGACAGGGTGAGTACAGACAAACAAAACTGACAGGGTGAGTAAGACAGACAGAACTGACAGGGTGAGTAGAGTCTCAGGTTACACAGGGTCAGGTTACACAGGGTCAGTACATACAGAACAGACAGGGTGAGTACAGACAGACAGAACAGACAGAACAGACAGGGTAAGTAAGACAGACAGAACAGAGAGGGTGAGTACAGACAGAACTGACAGGGTGAGTACAGACAGACAGAACTGACAGGGTGAGTACAGACACACAGAACTAAAAGAGAACATAGGGTAAGTGAGTGCAGGTTATGCTGGGGGGTGTAAGCTGAGGACAGGTGTTCACAGCACACAAACCCAAACCTTCCCATCCATCCACTCCCTCCCCTCCTACCCCTCACTCCACTCCTACCTTGAGAAACGGTGGAGCGGTGTACGGGAGCTGTGACAGCGGGGGCTGGAACAGCGGTGGATCTAGTGTGGTAGAGATCCGGGGCTCACCCCCATTTTGTTTCCTACAAACACAGAAAACACACAGAGAGAAACATGAACATCAGACAGATCAGAATAAGTCCCTCATATAACACTGAGGTCATGAGGGGAGAGAAGGGGAATAAACAATGTGGCTGAATGCCTCAGGGTTGCAGGGCTGGAATCACTTACAACTGCAACACAACACAACACAACACAACACAATACACAGCTATTTAGGAAACACTGTGTGCAGCATGGTGCCCATTCTGAGAAGCATCACAATGGCCTACGGTGTAAACAATAAACTGAGGTTGAAGAGTGGTATGAAGAGACTGAGTAATCCAATATCATTCTAACCATCCTCGTCTCTGATCTGACTTCCTTCCTCTATTGTTCTGACAGGAAGGTATTATTAGATCATACATATGATGACTCAGTGACTGGAGGAAAATATATTGTATTACATTTCAGGCTAAATAAGGTTTCTGGGGATATGAGACTATAGCTAAAGGGGGACTTTCGATATCTTGTGGAAACCAATACAAATACTGGACGGGTAACACAAGGGTAACCTTGAGACTCGAGAATATGTTACAGTCAACATTTCTGTTGAATTCAGGGAAGTTAGGACATTCTTGGCCATTTCTCCCTGATTTTGAATCCCACTGTGTCCAGATGAAGTTCAAGTTTAAACGTTCTTTGTCCCAGAGAGCAATTGGTTTTGCAGCAAAGGAGCGTAAAAAAAATCCCAATATTGAACATGTAAAATCCACATGGATCACAATGACACAGTTATAGTACATCAAGTCATAGGGCTGACATCCATCAATACACATACACTATAAATACAAAAGTATGTGGACACCCCTTCAAATTAGTGGATTTGGCTATTTCAGCGACACCCATTGCTGACAGGTGTATAAAATTGAGCACACAGTCATGCAATCTGCTTAGAAAAAACATTGGCAGTAGATTGGCCTTACTGAAGAGCTAGGTGACTTTCAACGGGGCACCGTCATAGGATGCCATCTTTCCAACAGGTCAGTTCGTCAAATTTCTGCCCTGCTAGAGCTGCCCCGGTTAACTGTAAGTGCTGTTATTGTGAAGTGGAAACGTCTAGGAGCAACAACGGCTAAGCCACAAGGTGGTAGGCCACACAAAATCACAGAACGGGACCACCGAGTGCTGAAGCACGTAACAATCGTCTGTCCTCGGGTTGCAACACTCACTACCGAGTTCCAAACTGTCTCTGGAAGCAACGTCAGCACAATAACTGTTGGCCTAAGATCACCATGAGCAATGCCAAGCATCTGCTGGAGTGGTGTAACACTCGCCGCCATTGGACACGCTTTTTTCTGGAGTGATGAATCACACTTCACAATCTGGCAGTCCGACGGACTAATCTGGGTTTGGCGGATACCAGCCCCAATGCATAGTGCCAACTGTAAAGTTTGGTGGAGGAGGAATAAGAGCCCTAATATCAACCCCATAGAATACCTTTGGGATGAATTGGAATGCCGACTACGAGTCAGTCCTAACATCAGTGCCAGACCTCACTAATGCTCTTGGGGCTGAATGGAAGCAAGTCTCCGCAGCAATGTTCCAACATCTAGTGGAAAGCCTTCCCAGAAGAGTGAAGGCTGTTATAGCAGCAAAGGGGGAAACAACTTGTGATTTTGACGAGCAGGTGTCCACACACTTTTGGTCACGTAGTGTATATTGGTCCGCGACCTCTGAATCATATGAACACACATACGACATGGCAAAATGTGACGGATTGCAGGATATTATATATATTTTTTAATCTTCGCCAACAAGAGGGGTGTGAACAGTTTGAACAGTCCAGACCTTAGCCACCAAGGGAATGTGTGTGACTGGATCTTCTCAAATAGAACTTGAGTACCGCTGCTATAGATGTTACAGTCAGTCACATTCAATAACAAAACCAAGAAAGCAACACTGAAAATACATAGCATACCTCTCTCCTCACAGCATCCTGTGTATGTAATTCAAGTCTATTTTAAGAAATGTAAACGTATGTACTGTATAGGCACTGTACTGAACAAATTGCATCTGTCATTTTTTATCAACAGAGATGTCAAACATATAGGAGATCTGAGAATCGCTGGTGTGTGCAGAGCTGCCATATCATATGACAGTTCTAATCTGACATTTAACACCTCAATAAGACTGTACACACATGGCACACAGGCTATCAATACCAATATTATTCTGGAGGTGTGTGTGTGTAAACGGTCCTCTCCCTCTCGCTTTCATTCTGCCTGACAGACGTTAAGCATCTCTCAGTACAGTGCTTTCCAGGGGAGCCAGCACTGAGGTTCCTGTATAGCTAGATACACCATCCCATATAGGCTAAGACATCAACGACAATCCAGAGACATCAGCAGAAAAACAAATTAGAATTTCCACTCTAACAGCTAAGCAATGTTTAGTTAGACACTGTATGTGTCCATACTAATGATCTATAAAATAATGTAAACAAGGATTATTAATCAGCCACTGCAGTTTTGGGGATTCAATTAAGATACAAATGTTTGCTAATAAATATAGTGGTTAGTAAAGCTATGGGGTAGTTGGTGGCTGAAGCTGGATAAAACAGATTCCCAGCCGCTGTGAAGCAGTTTAGTTTTAAACAGCAATATGGAGCAGGCTGTATGAGTCAAGAAAGCAGTCTCTTGAGGAGATGAAGCTGAAACCAGTGTGTCTTCAGTGGAATTCAATGAGGCCATGCAGGCAGCTCCGGTCTGTCCCATGAGAGATCAAGACAGGACAGGACATCAGCCACCCAACACAGCTAATTAGACCTGACACACACACTGTGTATGGACGGGGCCGGAGTGCACACACACACACTGTGATGGTTAATTTCTGTATTATCAAATGAGGAGAGATGAACTTATCACACAAGTCAGAGTTATACTTAAAATAAATCTTTATCACCCACACAAGCCCAACAAGCTTTCTCTGCCCTTAACCTTGTTCTGAACACCTCCAAAACAAAGGTAATCTGGTTTGGTAAGAAAAATGCCCCTCTCCCCACAGGTGTGATTACGACCGCTGAGGGTTTAGAGCTTGAGGTAGTCACTTGTATGAAGTACTTGGGAGTATGGCTGGACGGTACACAGTCCTTCTCTCAGCACATATCAAAGCTGCAGGCTAAAGTTAAATCTAGACTTGGTTTCCTCTATCGTAATCGCTCCTCTTTCACTCCAGCTGTCAAACTAATCCTGATTCAGATGACCATCCTACCCATGCTAGATTACGGAGACACAATTTATAGATCGGCAGGTAAGGGTGCTATCTAGCGGCTAGATGTTCTGCACTCAATACTCCTCTGTAAACTGGTCATCTCTGTATACCCGTCGCAAGACCCACTGGTTGATGTTTATTTATAAAACCCTCTTAGGCCTCACTCCCCCTATCTGAGATATCTACTGCAGCCCTCATCCTCCACATACAACACTCGTTCTGACAGTCACATTCTGTTAAAGGTCCCCAAAGCACACACATCCCTGGGCCGCTCGTCTTTTCAGTTTGCTGCAGCTAGCGACTGGAACGAGCTGCAACAAACACTCAAACTGGCGATGTTCTCTTCATTCAAAGACTCAATCATGGACACTCTTACTGACAGTTGTGGCTGCTTTGCGTGATGCATTGTTGTCTCTACCTTCTTGCCCTTTGTGCTGTTGTCTGTGCCCAATAATGTTTGTACCCTGTTTTGTGCTGCTACCATGTTGTGTTGCTGCCATGTTGTGTTACTAGTTGTTGTCATGTGTTGCTGCCATGCTATGTTGTTGTCTCTGGTCTCTCTTTATGTAGTGTTGTCTCTCCTGTCGTGATATGTGTTTTGTCCTATATTTGTATTTAATTTATTTATATTTTTAATGCCAGTCCCCATCCCTGCAGGATGTCAGGGTCTGACTGAGGCGAGGAGTTGGTCAAGGAGCCGGAGCTCCTCGCCACGCCGGTGCCCAGTCTGGGACCGGTAGCCAGCCCGATTAAACAGCTGGAGCCATCATCTGAGCCGTCCAGTCCGGCTTCAGCACTCCGTTCTGGTGCCCAGTCTGACGCCTCCAGTGCCGGCTCCATGCACCAGACCTCCAGTGCGCCTCCCCAGTCCGGTACGACCCGTGCCGGCTCCTCGCACCAGAACTCCAGTGCGTGTGTACAGCCCGATGCCTCCAGTGGCGGTTCCACACACCAGGCCTCTATTGCGTTTTTCCAGTCCGGTAGGACTTGTGCCGGTTCCACGCACCCAAACCCCAGTGCGTGTGTCCACCCCCGCTTGTGAGCCAGAGCTTCTCGCCACGCCGGTGCCCAGTCCGGGATCGGCAGCCAGTCCGGCTACAGGGCTGGAGCTCTCCTCTCCTCCTCACCACGCCGATGCCCAGAGTGCCTTCCGTGACGGTCCCCAGCCCGGGCACTCCAGTGCGTTTCCCCAGCTCGATAGCGCCAGTACCGGTTCTTAGATCCACCGGTGCCCAGTCCGGGACCAGGCGTCAGCCCCGCTCCAGTGCCGCAGCAGTCCGCTTCACCGGTGCCCAATCCGAGACCGGTCATCAACCCCGCTCCTGTGCCGGAGCAGTCCGCTCCACCGGTGCCCAATCCGGGGAAGGGTTACAGCCCTGCTCCTGAGCCAGAACCCCCACCAACGCCAGTTCCCCTCCCTGACCCCCCCCACCCCCCCGCGGGTGTTCCTGGTCTTGCGGCCGGGAGTCCGCACCTTGGGGGTGGGGCGGGGGTACTGTAAGGATTTATATTCAGAAAGGCCTCTGGAAACCTTTATGGTTTTCAGGTTTACTGTCCAGAGACCTCTCTGGATAACTCTATGTTTAGTTAGGAATTGGTCCCCAATTAGAGGCAGCTGCGCCACATTGTCTCTAATTGGGGAGCCTATTTAAGTTCAGTTATAGGTAGTTCTAGGTTTTTGTGCGTGTTCCTTTGGTGCACACCTGTTCATGGTCGCGTTCTCGCCTTTTGTTGTTTTGAGTTTGTTTGCCTAAATAAAAGGAATGCCTTTGCACCACAGCTCTGCGCCTTGGGTCCTGTCTCATCGCAATTGTGACACACACAAGCCAGCAGACCAACTCCCTAATGAGGAGGAGGTGCTGGTGGTTATGGGATGGATTTATTCATCCGGAGTCACATTTATTTATTTTTCTACAGCACACAATATTTTACATACAGCAGGTTTTTAAAGGACCAAAGATGTCTACTACGTGTTTAAATTTTTGCCCTGGAAAAAATATTGCTATACTTGTATCGTCACTGCCCTACACATTACATTTGCTCTGTGCACCTGCCTGCTACCTGCCTGCCTGCTGCCTGCCTCTACGTTCACCTCCTGCATATCAGTTTATAGGCAGCGCTACGTTGCCACAGCTCCATCCCCCCCACCACAACAACACAGCACAGACTGCATAACAAATCCAACCTATATATAATGCTACAGAATTAAATCAGAGGGTCATACAGTAAAAGCCGTAGGTATTATCAGAACAAACACACTGAAACAGAAATAAGAGCAAAGTAAGTTACTCACTCTGTCAGCTGTGATGGCTAAGACTCTCTCTCTCTGTCTCTCTCTGTCTCACTGATAACTCTCAACTCTCAACTCTGCCTGTCAAACACATGCTCTCTCGCGCACTCTCTTTCTCATTCGTTCTCTCTCTCTCTCTCAATGCTCTTGGCTCTCTCCTCCCTCCCTCCCTCCCTCCCTCCCTCTCTGACATGGTGCCCCTCCCCGCCCATACTGGGACTGGGAGAAATAAATAAAAGAGAGAGAGAGAGAGAGAGAGAGAGAGAGAGAGAAGCCTGCCGCTCTGCTCTGAGCTGCTAGAGGTTTGTTCTCTTCTCCTCTGAATACACCTCACCTTAATTAAACAACATGCCTTCCTAGCTAGGACCGGTAGTGTACTTCATATATTGAGTGTGTTTTTTATAGCTTTTTTGCACTCCAGACATCTTTTATTTTGATTTTCATACTGCCGCTCTATGTAGCATGTATCCTGTATCTGTCTTTTGTGTATTTTTGTTCTGGCATTTGGCACCTGCCCTGTGTTTGTTTCGTAGCTGCTTGACAAAGAAATTTCCCCGCTGGGATCAATAACGTACCTATCTGTCAATCTATCTATGATGTTTCTATCATTATTCTTCTAATAAGAGAGAATACTAGAGGAGCCGTACCACAGTTTGTAGTGTGAGGATACAGGCAGAAGAGCTGTTAATGATTACAATTCTCAAATAAGCAGTGATAGCACTCCTGCAATAAAAAGGAAAAGCTCATATTTTGTCTATTACTGGAACATGTTGAATGTCACTCTTTTGGAGTCCTTCAACCATATTCAGCTCCCAACAGTCCTAATGTCCCTGGCAATGTTCTCTTCTCCTCAGGTATGTAGAAACCCTAATGCACTGTCTGACCTGTCTGCCTGACCTTTCTATCCTTCCCATACCCTGAGTCAACGACCAAGTGGACCTGCCTTCACTAAAACGTGTGCCTTGAATCCTAGTCATGCAGGAGTACGATTCATCCTACTAGTAGTGTTTGGTATGCTAGGAGAGATTAAGGATTACAGAACAGTCTTTAAAATTGTGTATTGTAGTAGTCATCACAAAAATAATCCTCACAGATGTACTTCCCAATGCCCAAATTAAAGTAAACAAAAGATTTACTGTCCATTCAGCATGAACAACTCGAACAATGCCCAGATTAATTTGTTGTAACAGTTTATTCAATCAGAGTTGGGAGGACTCTGGCTGTCGCTCTCTTTCCCCCTCTCTCTCTTTCTCTCCTCTCTTACTCTCTGACCTCCAACTTCACCTGACCTCACCTACCAACATGATCTCTACGTCATTCAAGGCCATCACACTCTGATGGAAGATCACAAGGTGCTGCCATAACATTCCCCAGCATTGCATTCTGGGACGACGTGCAGCAAATTGTGTTTGGAACACATAGGTCAACATGTCTGTGAGCTATTTTATCCTAATTTATAGGCTATTTTATATTTTACTTATTTGAGTGTTTCGACCAACAGCCTGTACAGGTCCGGACCAATGCACTCGTCTTTTTGTTTGTTTTTGTAGCCTATTTTAGCTATTCATGTGGCTAGCCTGTTTTTTAGCATTATGGCTACCGACGGCTATCCAATGTATATCAATGGCCAACCATTGAGCGTCCAATGCTACCGCTGTGAAATGTTCACTAACAAGAAGGACAGAGAGCATTCGGAACAGGGGTGTCTGTAAAAAGTGCCTTTGGTGTGACCTGATGATGGATGATATTGGGCGGCTGCAGAGGGGGATTCCCCAGCTAACCGGTGAACTGAAGCAGAAGGAGAGCCTAGTTGACAAGTTCACCAATGTAGCAAGCATCAAACAACCGGGCACAGGAGACACATGTCTGATTCGCGCCTGTCTCAGTGGACTAATCCATTGAGAATGCCATGGTCCAAGAAGAATGGGAGTGTGGCTAAAATTCACAAAGGCACGTCTCTCTCCAGAATATCTTGCCATTTCGTGTACATTCATTGTTTCATAACTTCATTGTGTGAATTGTTTGCCCTTTGATTGTTAGTGTCTATCAATTCCACATAACATACATCACCTGTAACGAATGAGGGTTCCGCACCACCTCTCTCACACCACCAGAGGGATACATCACCCGAATACTAACTGGTTACCTTTTGGACTTCATCTCCCATAGGCCCTCATTCCTGGGACTAATTACACACACCTGCAGTTCATTACACACACTACTTAAGCACTCCATTTACACAGTATCAGTGCGAAGTCTTGTTTTGCTCCGGTGAACTTTTCTGAGCGTTTTTTCCTTTTGCTAGTATTTTTCCCGTGTTTTGACTTGGACTGTTTCTCTTACCCTTGGATTTGTTTGCTGCCTGCCCTGACCTTTGCCTGCCCTTGGACTCTGTTTGTTTTCTGCCTGCCCTGATCTTTGCCTACCTTTTGGACTCTGTAAGTTTGCTACCTGCCCAGACCTTGCCTGCCTTTTGGACTCTGTTAGTTTGCTGCCTCCCCAGAACTCTGCCTGTCTTTGGAATTTTTGCATGTTTGCTGCCTACCCTGACCTCGGCCTGTTCCAGCTTACGCTGTCTCTATTGCATCTGTTACTGCTTGTGAGTCTGACTTGCAATAAACTGCAGATGGATCCTCACTCCGCTGACGCTTCATTACAGAAGACTTCGCCACACAGTGATCCAGCAGCCATTATGCAACTATCATCAGAACTGTCCGCACAAGCCAATCAGCTCGCCGTACACCGACATCAGCTCAGTCACCTGACGTCACTAACAGAGGAGCTCGTCAGGACACTACGGGGTCTTCAGTTAGCCCCAACCGAGACAGCATCGGCTCCGATTGCCGCCCCAGTAAACTCCATAACCCCTCCTATCTCAGCTGTAAACCCACGATTAGCCTTTCCTGAGAAATTTGATGGAAATCCAAGTAAATGTAAGGGATTTCTATTGCAGTGCTCCCTCTTTGTTAATCAACAGCCTACTTTGTATCCCACAGACTCAAGCAAAATCTCATTTGTGTGTTCGCTGTTGAGTGGAAAGGCTTTAGACTGGGCCACTGCTGTGTGGAGAGAGGATGGTTCAATCTTCCCCTCCTTCACTATCTTTTTACAACGCTTCAGAGAGGTCTTCGAACACCCTGCGGGAGGTCTGAGTGCGGGGGATCAGTTACTCGCTCTGTCACAGGGGAGAACCACAGCAGCAGAATACGCGTTGACTTTTCGCACACTCGCGGCCCAAACCGAGTGGATAGAAGACACATTAAAAGTACTGTTCAGAAAAGGATTGTGTCACGAACTTCAAGCTGAATTAGCCTGTCGTGACGAGGGAAAGACACTGAATGAATTCATTGAACTGACAATCCAGATTGATAATCTGATCCGATCACGACGTCCTGCTCGTCCACACTTCTCCAATACACAAGTCGCTGGCTCTTATCCAGAACCCATGCAACTCGGTTGCACTCATCTAACCCCAGAAGAACGAGAACGACGAATGCAACAGCATCTATGCATGTATTGTGGTAAAGCTGGTCACCTCAAGTCAACCTGTCCGATCCGACCAACTCCATATACCTCCAAATCGGTGAGTCCACAAACTGAAATGAATCATTCCCCATCCTGTATTAAAATACCTGTGGAACTATCTTTCAAAGGCAAGACAGTAGCTACTTCTGCTCTGTTGGACTCCGGGGCAGCCGGTAACTTCATATCTACTGCATTTGTGCAACAACATAACCTCACACTGACATTGTGCAATGTTCGTTTGGCAGTGGAGGCGCTAGATGGTCGTCCCATAGGAGAAGGAAGAGTCGAACATATCACGGAGGAGGTCCACATGCAAGTAGGGATCCTCCACAAAGAAATCATCAAACTTTATGTCATTAATTCGCCTAACAATCCCGTCATTCTCGGCTTACCATGGCTACGCAAACACAACCCGCACATCTCCTGGGAAGAAGGACAGATTGTTCAATCGGGCACAAATTGTCATAACCAATGCCTGAGTCAAGTCTCCCCACTACCAGTACGCTCCATTAATGTCGCCGAATTGAACACCAACAGCCCCGACCTACCGATAGAATATTCAGACCTGGCCATTGCCTTCAGCCGAACCAAAGCATGTAACCTACCTCCTCACAGGTCCAGTGACTGCGCAATTGATTTATTACCTGGGGCAGCTCCTCCCAAAGGCCGAATTTTTCCTCTGTCTCAACCCGAATCCAAGGCCATGAATACCTATATAGAAGAGGAACTAGCTAAAGGTTTCATCAGACCCTCAACTTCACCCGCTGCCTCCGGATTCTTCTTCGTAAAGAAAAAGGATGGCAGTCTTCGGCCCTGCATTGACTATCGCGGTCTCAACGACCTTACCATCAAGTTCCGATACCCATTACCCTTGGTACCCGCGGCCCTCGAACAACTCAGGCAGGCTAAATACTTCACCAAATTAGATCTACGCAGCGCATACAATCTCATCCGCATCAAGGAGGGTGATGAATGGAAAACTGCCTTCTCTACCTCTACAGGCCACTATGAATACTTAGTCATGCCGTTCGGACTGGCTAACAGTCCTTCCGTGTTCCAATCATTCATTAATGATGTTTTCAGAGACATGCTCAATCGCTGGGTCGTGGTATACATTGATGACATCTTGATTTACTCCAATTCTTTCAATGAACACGTTGAGCATGTAAGATCCGTTCTCCAACGTCTGATTCAGCACCAACTCTATGCCAAAGCCGAGAAATGTGAGTTTCACCAGACCTCCACGTCATTTCTGGGATACATCATCAGTCAAGAGGGAGTAGCTATGGATGAGAGTAAGGTCAAGGCGGTTCTGGAATGGCCTCAACCACGCACAGTAAAGGAACTCCAACGGTTCCTGGGTTTCGCCAATTTTTACAGGCGCTTTATAAGAAACTTCAGTTTGGTCGCCGCTCCCTTAACTACCATGACTAAACGCTCATCATCTCGCCTCATCTGGTCAACCGACTCCCAGCAGGCATTCCAAGATCTCAAGGCACGATTCACATCCGCTCCCATTCTTCATCATCCTGACCCAAATCTTCCTTTCATAGTTGAGGTTGACGCTTCGAACACAGGTATCGGGGCCATACTTAGTCAGCGCCATGGAACTCCAACCAAAATGTTTCCCTGTGCATTCTACTCAAGAAAATTGTCCCCAGCCGAACGAAACTACGATGTGGGCAACCGTGAACTACTAGCCATGAAGGCTGCGTTGGAGGAATGGCGGCACTGGTTAGAGGGAGCACAGCACCCTTTCACGATTCTCACAGATCACAAGAATTTGGAATACCTGCGCTCAGCGAAACGATTGAACCCCAGACAGGCCCGATGGGCACTGTTCTTCACCAGGTTTCACTTTATTGTCACATATCAACCTGGCTCTAAGAATACCAAAGCTGACGCGCTGTCTCGACAAGCGGAGGAGACGAATGTGCCCAAGTCTGAGGAACACATTATCCCTGAAAAACTGCTTGTTGCACCTGTTCAGTGGGACATCATGACCGAGATCACTCAAACCAATGCCCAAGGTTCTCTACCGCCTGAATGCCCTCAAGACCGTACTTTTGTCCCAGAACCTCTACGAAACAAACTTCTACATCAAGTTCATGCAGCTCTCAGTTCTGGTCATCCAGGTATTACAGCTACTCTACACCTTCTAAAAAAATCGATTCTGGTGGTCCACGATGTCTGCTGACACCATTCAATTCGTCAATAATTGTACCGTATGCAACACCTCCAAAACACCACGTCAATTACCTGCTGGTCTTCTTCAACCTCTACCCATCCCTCAACGTCCCTGGTCACATATCGCGATTGACTTCGTTACCGATCTTCCCAAATCTCAAGGCAACACCACCATCCTCACCGTCATCGATCGCTTTTCCAAATCCTGTCGACTCATTCCCCTACCCAAACTTCCCACCGCTTTTGAGACAGCTGAGACACTCTGTAATTGTGTCTTCCGCTTCTATGGTCTGCCTGAGGATATCGTCTCAGATCGGGGCCCACAGTTCACTTCAAGAGTATGGACCGCTTTCTTCAAACATCTCAACATAAATGTCAGTCTCACGTCCGGATACCATCCTCAATCTAACGGTCAGACTGAACGCATGAATCAAGAACTTACACGCTTCCTACGAGCTTACTGCCAACAGAACCAGACCGACTGGAGTAAGTACCTAATGTGGGCCGAGTATGCACAGAATTCCCTTCAGAAGCCGGCTACAGGTTTGACCCCTTTCAAGTGCGTCCTGGGTTATCAACCCCCCTTATTTTCCTGGTCTGGAGAACCTTCCAACCTTCCTTCTGTTACTGAGTGGCTACAGCGCTGCGAAGAAACTTGGAACCAAGCACACACCCATTTACAACATGCTGTGAGGAGACAGGAACAACAAGCTAACCGTCATCGCCGTCCCAGTCATGAATATACCCCGGGGCAATGGGCTTGGTTATCCACAAGAGATCTTCGTCTCAAACTTCCATGCCGAAAACTCAATCCCAGGTTTTTGGGCCGTTCAAGATCATAAAACAAATTACCCCAGTTTCATTTCGGTTAGACTTGCCAAATAATTATCGCATCTCTCCCACTTTCCATGTGTCACTTCTGAAACCCGCTGGTGGTCCGAGAGGAGAGTTGGAGGAGGAAGCAGAGACCCACAACCCCCCACCCATTCAAGTTGACGGCGAGGAGGCGTACCAGGTTCGAGAACTTCTCGATTCCAGGCGCCGGGGCAGTAAACTCCAGTACCTGGTGGACTGGGAGGGGTACGGTTCGGAGGAGCGATCCTGGGTCAATGCGGAGGACATCCTTGACCCCATCCTCATGGAGGAATTCCACAGGACGCACCCGGAGAGACCGGCCCCTCGACAACGTGGTAGACCCCGGCGTCGTTTGCCTCTTCGCGTCAGGAGCCGCTCACAGGGAGGGGGCTCTGTAACGAATGAGGGTTCCGCACCACCTCTCTCACACCACCAGAGGGATACATCACCCGAATACTAACTGGTTACCTTTTGGACTTCATCTCCCATAGGCCCTCATTCCTGGGACTAATTACACACACCTGCAGTTCATTACACACACTACTTAAGCACTCCATTTACACAGTATCAGTGCGAAGTCTTGTTTTGCTCCGGTGAACTTTTCTGAGCGTTTTTTCCTTTTGCTAGTATTTTTCCCGTGTTTTGACTTGGACTGTTTCTCTTACCCTTGGATTTGTTTGCTGCCTGCCCTGACCTTTGCCTGCCCTTGGACTCTGTTTGTTTTCTGCCTGCCCTGATCTTTGCCTACCTTTTGGACTCTGTAAGTTTGCTACCTGCCCAGACCTTGCCTGCCTTTTGGACTCTGTTAGTTTGCTGCCTCCCCAGAACTCTGCCTGTCTTTGGAATTTTTGCATGTTTGCTGCCTACCCTGACCTCGGCCTGTTCCAGCTTACGCTGTCTCTATTGCATCTGTTACTGCTTGTGAGTCTGACTTGCAATAAACTGCAGATGGATCCTCACTCCGCTGACGCTTCATTACATCACCAGTAATAACGAACATTGATGTTTAATTCCCATAATTTATCATCTACAATGTTTGTTTGGTTACGGTAATTTCTGTTAATGGATTCAATATATTATTATTACAGTTGTTTACCGATCTCCTTGCCCACAAGGAGCTCACAACCTATGCTACACTTTATTTCATTCCATTTACAAGTTTTGTCAATTTATTTGCTTAATTTAAGGAATTAGAATTTTACTTTTGATACTTAAGTATATTTAAAACCAAATACTTGTAGACTTTTACTCAAGTAGTATTTTACTGGGTGACTTTCACTTTTACTTGAGTCATTTTATATTAAGGTATCTTTACTTTTACTAAAGTATGACAATTGGGTACTTTTTCCACCACTGTACTCGGTCTAATCTAAAATACTGCAGCTGTGGCCTTGGACTGATTCATGTAAATTGATCTTACTGTAATTCTGGCTTCTTAAACCAACGCAGACATTTTGATAATTACTGAGACAGACTCAACTGGTGGTGGCCCTCCATGTCTTCCTTCCAGCAGCAGCAGCAGCAGCAGCAGCCAGCCATTCTGGTCTTTAGGCAAAGTAGCACTGCACTGGCTGGCTCCCCACAGCCACAGATTGAGTCATCCTCTGGAATATGTACACAGCTGGCTGAGCACCAACAACAAGATCCCTGATCCTGAACCCCACTTCATTGTATGGGGAGGTATAGAAGAATATTGACAGACTGTATATAAAAATGTGCTACATTGCAGGTTTGTCAATATATGAGCTGTGGGAAAAATAAGACAGAAACCACTATGTTTCCTTCTGGCTTTCCGTGTCTTATTTACTGGTGTGTCAGAGAGAGACAGGGAGAAGTGTATTGCGTGGATGGATGGATCTGTAGGATCTGTCTCTGGGTGGCTGGCTACGTGTGACCATCCGTTGGCCCGGCTGGCCCCATGTTTACAACCCCATCACAGGCACATCACACGGGATCTGAGGCATGGACACCATGCCGACAAATCTGATCTCCCTATTACAGAACTGATGGGCTGCTCAATCTCTCTCAGCTGCTACTTCTGAGAGCCACTATGATCAATGTGATCTATCACAGTTGATAGATTAACTATTACAGTGTTGATATTGCTCTGCCTGGGATACCTGATGGTGTATTGAGCATGTTGATTAGGGGTTTGAGTGGTGTGATAGCCTGTCCTGTACCACCTCCCTCCCTCCCTCCCTCCCTCCCTCCCTTCCTCCTTCCTCCTTCCTTCGCTCCCTCCCTCCCTCCCTCCCTCCGTCACTACATCCCTCCCTCCCTCCCTCCTTCGCTCCCTCCCTCCGTCACTACATCCCCCTATCCCTCCCTGAGCCCAGATGGGACATCATCCACAGTGTGTATGAATGTTGTGTATTAAAGGTCAATGAGAGAAGGAGGGATTGAACATCCCAGCCCAGGCAAGGCAACACGCTCCAGCAACACTACGGGAGGAATTGGATCAACGAATGGTCGGCCCACGCAACACTATCTGGTCCAGCATTACTGTAGATTAACTAATTACCTCTTCCCTATCTGGGTCACCAAGCATTTCAATCAAACACCAACAACCCCCAGATTTTGTAAATGTATGTAGCAGACGTTCTGCTTGTCCTCCACAACATCTTCATACTTTAATTTGAATACTTGAAAATAATATTGGCTTGGCTTCTCATGGTTCCTTGTCATACTTGACCCTAATCTACAGGGTAATTATATTTCCAAAAAACATTTAGAGCTACAACCCTTTACAATATGTGACATGTAAAATAAAAAGCTAGTGTTCAGTAAAAACATGCTTTAGATCGGAATAAGTTCTGCATTCCCAGTGTCTCTGTTGGTCCCCATGTTCCCCCCATTCCTCTAACACATTAGCATCATGACAATGAGGAGCTCAGATGTTTTCAGTCGGCCTCTGGCTTAATCTGTTCCAAATAGGTCACATGACAACATCACCTGCTGCCCTGCTCTGCTTTGGACTGGTCTGGTCTGCTCTGGCTGCCACCATTCACTCCTGTCCTGCCCTGTCCTTCCTTGTCCTCTAATAGCCACAGACAGGAGCAGTCCATATGTGTTGTGGACTTAGATCCACCTGCTCCCTTCAGGGGCCCTTGAAATCTTAAGCCCCACCCCAGCCACTGGCTCCACAGCCCCCAGGCGGTGTGATAGAGTTTAGGCACAATTTCAGAGGGATGGGAGCTGATGTGATGCATCACTGTCTCCTCTCTCTCTGGGTGTGTGTGTGTGTGTCTGCGCTTCAAAAGATGAGGCGCACATAAATGTATGAGTTTATTTTTTCTGTTACCATTATAATTCAAGTACTCATCATGGGTGTAATCGTATTCGTCTCTCTGTGTGTTTTTTCTGCCTGGAGCCAGGCATCGTGTGTCACAGGCATCACACACGCTAAGTATATTATGTCCTTTACCATCCGCTCAGAGCAATGTGACACACAGGGTCACCTCAAGGCAGATATGATGAATTGCATATCCTACTAAAAGTGCATCATTCTCAACATTCTCCTCTGGCAGCATAGTGCGTTTTAAGACCATATCTCCCCTTCAAAATGAAAACTACCTGCAGCCTTAAGAGACAGCAGATCTTGCAAATATTGGACAGCAGTCAAAAGGCAGATTAGTCTGACAGAGAGACATTCTTAATTTGACCTTTTATTTAACTAGGCAAGTCCGTTAAGAACAAATTCTTATTGACGGCCTACCCCGGCCTCCCCTAACCCAGACGACGCTGGGCCAATTGTGCGCTGCCCTATGGGGCGATCACAGCCGGTTGTGATACAGCCCAGGGTCTGCAGTGATGCCTCTAGCACTGAGATACAGTGCCTTAGACCGCTGCGCCACTCGGGAGCCCATGGGTTAATGGATTCCTCAACAATAGCCATTTGGGAAGGGCCATTTGGCCTGTCATTAAACGATAAGGAAACAGTTATCGTAGTTCCTTCAGTCTTATCAAGAGTTAAAGTGTTTGGCTGCCATGGCAAACATAGCACAGTCTGGGAAAGCTTGAAGCATGACTCTTGTGCTTTCAAATACATACAAATGGGGCCATTTGTAAGTCATGACACAATAGCAATCTATACAAAGTATTGCTCTTTCAAAAATGTTAGCTCTTTCAATAAGTTGAATGACTAAGTAAAGTGTTCCATTTGTGAGCAAAGTGTTGTGTGATGAGACCAGCATCCTACATGCACCGTATTTACCTTTGCCTCCCCCTGACAGTTGCCTGTATCATTAGTATGCATTAAAAAGAGCAGGCGATACTCAATAAACCATATCCTCTCTCTAGCAGCTTTAGATTCCCAATCCCCAATCTGCACCTAGGAATGTTTTCACTGCAGCTGCCTCCCTCACTCCTTCCCTGCCTGCCCAGATATTCCTGGGAAGCAACACCCTAGGAAAATCTCCATGATGCCTTTTACACAATAGTATCTCTCTGTGTCACGGATGTGTCACGGATGTGTGAAATGAATGACCAAGGTGCAGCGCTATTGAAGTTCAGCATACTATTATTATTACACGCACTGGGAAAACAATAAACTGAGTAAACATAACTTTTAGGCACATCCAGTGTGCAAAAATAGTGCAATTACCACATTCAGAACACTTTGGAGAGGTTGAAAGGACACTTGAATGTACCCTGGATACCCCATAACACCACCACAATGTTGATATGGTATAAATTGTGTTTTTATACTGAACAAATTGCATTTAGGGATTGCAAATATGTAATAGCACTAGAATTATCTCATTTACAGACATATGCCACTTTGGAGAGGTTTAGGGATACTTGGAAACGTCCCGTGACCACACCTGACACCACTTACTAAAACATCGTTCCATTTCTAGTTGTTAGGTCTATCAATCCCATTTTTTTTTCTGATATTGTTCACATGTTGTGGAAGCCATCTGATGTGTTTCTAGCTCTGGGAATCAATAATTCACTTCTAGCTTGTTAAAGAAAGATGGTAAAAATTGTATTTTTTGTGTGCTTGATCTTGTGTATTCTGAACTATGTAACTCCTATCTATCTTCTGATAATTTCCTCATAATCGTCCAGATGTCTTCTTTTCAAATAAACCAAGTTTTGGCAGGTCAGAATCATGTAATTACACATGAATAGCAGTTACTTTTGGGTATGTCTATTTAGGCAGAAATCTAAATTTTGCCATTACATTTAAGAGGTTAAAGCGATTCTCCAGTACTTTTGTATACTTTTTAGCCAGTAGTTCTGAAAGTAGCACTCACGAGACAAAAGTGATCCCCGAAAATTGCCTACTACGTCACATTTGTGCAGTTATGTACAGATATATGCACCACGTCATTGGTCTCTCTCGCTCTCTCTCTCACTCTCTACTGTGTCCACTGAGCTGTTGGGCCCGCATAAAATGTACACTCATCTGACCTCAGCTCAGTTTCTGACCTCTGTTGGCTTAAAACACATTCTCCTGTATCTATATATAGCCTTCCCACAAAGAACATCCCTATGTATGCTGTTTAACCATCCACACATATCACAGTGTTGTTAAAGTATAACAAAACACAAGATACCAGACCTGCTCACAGGGTTGGTTAACTCTTATAGTTCCTCGGGTCTCCATCGAATTAGGTAATGCTCCTCATTGCTGGAACCAACTGCAAAATACACTGCAATAGGATGCTCTAATGCCCTTGGGCAATTTTAAATATTGATTGGGGAACGTGGCTGTTTCTCTTGATTGTTTGTTGTGCTGTATTTTATTTAGTTTTTGCTGATTGTGGTTTTATTTGTCTATGAATTGTATGTGCAGGGCTCCCTAGTGAAAGAGACCACGGTCTCAATGTTCATTCCCTGTTTAAATAAAGGTAAATATATCCTATAGGAAGTGTGTACATGTTCATTGATGTACCCATTGATTCTTGAAGAATATAACTTAGAAATGCTACATGATCTTAGTTCAACTGTCATACCCCATCATAACCCAAAATATCTGTTTGTTTTACCCCAAAGGACATTTAAACAAACACTATACAGCCTCACAATTCAATACATGATTAAAACTATAATTTCTCCAGACCCATCCCGCAGCTTTTTACTGAAACAGGGGCATCTGTGACATCTGCTGATGTAAAAATCAATTTATAAATCAATTTGATTGACTGTTTTTGGACTGGTATGTCTGTGAGAGGTAAGAACCAGGGGTTAGCTTGTCTCTCTCTTGCTATATTTAGTCAGACAAGACAGACAGCGGGCTGAAGGAGACACAGATAGACAGTCTTGGCTGATTGGGTATGACAGTGTTCTCCCCCCATGTCCCCCTCTCTCTGCCAGCCAGACAACTCCGCTAGCTACGTGCACAGAGGAGTGTGCACATGCAAGGTGACATACAGATGTAGGATCTTAATTTGAGCCTGTTTGCTACAGCAGGAAAATAATCCTGCAGCAACAGGAAATGTGGATTATTATGTGGATTATAATTCATGGACATTTATGTAGTGGTTGATACATTTTTCGTAACAGAAAATCAAGTCTAAAATGTAAAATGTGGAAAATGACAGCCTTTATAAACCTCAAATACACTACACATTTTAAAAGTCTAGCATTGCAGGAAAGTTATCCTGCAAGAGGGTGCTCAAATGAAGTTCCTACATCTGTAAACCTGGGTTACATACTCAGTGACTGCTGAGCCTCTTCACTGGTCCTGAAGAGGAAACAAATAGAGGTGCCCTAAACAGAGGAAGGGTTCAGCAGTGAGTGTTCACAGAACATAATGACAAAATCAATTTCCTGAATGCAAATCTTTTAGACTTTCATGCTTGAGGCTGAATGCATTGAGTAAGTTACACTTGGCCACTAGAGGACACACAACCACAGGCAAAGTCACAGCATACACCACACATACAACACCCTTTTCTAAACCACTGTGCCTGAAGTGTATTATTGTGACATATGTCTCAGTTTCTGCTCATTTAGACATACAGTATCAAAGTTTGGACACACCTACTCATTGCTGGGTTTTTCATTATTATTAATATTTTCTAATTTGTAGAATAATAGTGAAAACATCAAAACTATGAAATAACACATGGAATCATGTAGTATCCAAAAAAACTAATATATTTTACATTTGAGATTCTTCAAAGTAGCCACCCTTTGCAAGGCACAAAGGAGTTCCCACATATGCTGAGCACTTGTTGGCTGCTTTTCCTTCACTCTGTGGTCGAACTCATCCCAAACCATCTCAATTGACTTGAGATTGAGTGATTGTGGAGGCCAGGTTATCTGATGCGGCACGTTCCTTCTTGGTCAAATAGCCCTGGTCAAATATCCCTTAAACAGCCTGGAGGTGTGTTGGGTCATTGTCCTGTTGACAAACAAATGATAGTCTCACAAAGCGCAAACCAGATGGGATGGTATATCGGTGCAGAATGCTGTGGCAGCCATGCTGGTTAAGTGTGGCTTGAATTCTAAATAAATCACAGACAGTGTCACCAGCAAAGCACCCCCACACCCTCACCCTCACACCTCCTCCTCCATGCTTCACGGTGAGAACCATACATGCGGAGATCATCCGTTCACCTACTCTGCGTCTCACAAAGACTAAAATCTCAAATTTGGACTCATCAGACCAAAGGACAGATTTCTACCAGTCTAACGTCCATTGCTCGTGTTTCTTGGCCCAAGCAGTTCTCTTCTTCTTATTGATGTCCTTCAGTAGTGGTTTCTTGGCAGCAATTCGACCATGAAGGCCTGATTCACACAGTCTCCTCTGAACAATTGATGTTGAGACGTGTCTGTTACTTGAACTCTGTGAAGCATTTATTTGGGCTGCAATTTCTAATGAAAGTATCCTCTGCAGCAGAGGTAACTGTGGGTCTTCCTTTCCTGTGGTGGTCCTCATGAGAGCCAGTTTCAACATAGCGCTTGATTGTTTTTGCGACTGCACTTGAAGAAACTTTCAAAGTTCTTGACATTTTCTGGATTGACTGACCTTCATGTCTTAAAGTATTGATGGACTGTCGTTTATCTTTGCTTATTTGAGCTGTTCTTGCCATAATATGGACTTGGCATTTTACCAAATAGGGCTATCTTCTGTATACCACCCCCTACCTTGTCACAACACAACTGATTGGCTCAAACGCATTAAGAAGGAAATAAATTCCACAAATGAACTTTTAACAAGGCACACCTGTTAATTGAAATGCATTCCAGGTGACTACCACACAAAGCTGGTTGAGAGAATGCCAAGAGTGTGCAAAGCTGTCATCAAGGCAAAGGATGGCTACTTTGAAGAATCTCAAATAGAAAATATACTTTGATTTGTTTAACACTTTTTTGTTTACTATTGATGGTGTTATTTATGGTTACTACATGTGTTATTTCATAGTTTTGATGTCTTCACTATTATTCAACAATGTAGAAAATAACAAAAATAAAGAAAAACTCTGGAATAAGTAGGTGCGTCCAAACTCTTGACAGGTACTGTACATTGAAACAGAACGGGCATGACAATTTGTTCCCCTGTAAAACCGATTCCAAGAATCAGTATCCTTCCTTGAGAGAGAAGCTATGGTTGTGTAAACCTTGGGCCCTGCGGCCTGTATTGATAGTGAGTGTATCTGCAGCAGTAGCCTGCCTGTGTGAGGTTTCTCTGGGGGGAGCTGAGTCACGGATGGGATGGTTGAGGCTCAGGGTACAGCGCATTAGGAGTTAGTCTAATAGATGGAGTCACAGTGGAGAGGAATTTACACAATGTCAGGCTGGCTGGCACACTAATCCCCTAGCTCCATGGACAGAGGAGAGGAGTGGGGTCTAGGGGTATGGTAAGGGAGGGAGGGTGGGATAAGCTTCTTACACAACACCTCAGGCTCTCCACCTTCCATCTTCATCCCTTCATCCTCCACCCTCCACCCTCCATCTTCCTCCCCTGCCAGCTTACCAAGCAACATGTGATTCCATCCAATTAATGCTATCCCTTTCAGAGGCTTTTAGAGAGACGGCCACAGATTAAAGGGGGTCCAGCTGTTTCTATGACACACGTGCTCCCTCTAAGACAACAAGTCAAAATGTGGATGAGCATGATAATATCTTGTGAGTTATTCACAGGAGTTTTCCAGAGGATTATTCAAATCTGGCAGTAGCATCAGGAATGATAATGGGAGATGACAGCATGTACAGTAGATCGTTTACAGACTGGCTCTGTCCTTTATCAAACTTGTCATTCCCTTCAGTGTGTTTGCAATCACTCTACTCTACATAACCTTTCACATTGCAGAGGGATACATGAAGAAAATAGACACAGCTAAGTGAAACCAACCTCACTTTGTCCATAACAGATCTAAATATTTTGGTTGCACTTCATAGTGATATACATTGACCTGAGCTCTGATAAGCCTTCATGAGCCGTCCTATGCAGTACATGACATGACATTGAGCAATGGGCAAACACAGAGGGCTGAATCCTGGGCCCATACAGCATGAGGCGAGCTAATGACTCTCAATTTGTCTTTATTGCACAGCTCAGTATTAATGTTAATGTCTCAGGTAGGTACAGGCACTGACCTACATAATTCAAAGGGAAGACAGATGGGGAGAACCAGACTGGTTACAGAGGAGATTGCAAAACAACAAAAGTGGCATTTATCCCAATTATCTGTTGTAGGAAGTAAGCCATCTACCTGAGAAATAAAAACTGCCACCATTATGGAGAAGTAGAGAAAATCACGCAAGCATTTCCGCAGCATCTGCTTCTAATCAGATTTGCTGATATAGTCTGAACACAAGGTCATCTGCACTTGGTGAATTCTAATCTGGCGTCTTCAGGCCTGTCCCAAGTGAAGTGGGTCAACAAATACCCTTATCAATAAGTGATTATGCACAGGAAATGCCCTTGCTATTTCCACATGCAAAAACAATGGAAGAATTCCTTTATCGCGCAGACAAAAGGTAAACTCACCAGAATTTCTTCGGCCTTCCAATTCGGAAAGGTGAGCAAGGCATGTTGGTGTCTTGTGTTTTTAGTCTCCTTGTATAGAGGGTAATAAAGAAGCACCAGGCTTCTCTACAATACCTTGTACTTTGTGTTGAAAGTTTCAGCAGGCTGGCTTCCTGCAACAAGACCTCTATGTGGGCCTATAAAACAAACAGGTATTTCTGGAAGCCCTCTGTCCAAGCCTGCAATGTGAATGCAGCCAGACGATTCCCCTGTTTGTTTTTTTCACATTGGAGAGACGTTGAGAAAGTACTTTGAGGATAGCTGATACCAGGTACAGCCTGAGTCATTCAACTTTCAACTCCGCTCCGCCTTAGCATTTGATTTTATCCCAGCTGGCCATGCTTTTTTGTTCAAAGGGTTGATCCGATCCACCAAGGAATTCTTCAGCCTAGAGCAAGAGTTTGCGCAGACCAACACAAGACTACTATTGAACTCTAAATAACATTCAAACACTATATTCTCAAATTGTCTGACTCCATCCTTGCATTACGTGCTCTGCAGTGTCAGGAAGTGCCGGTCCTACTCCCCTCTCCTCCTGTGTTCCAGGTAGTGTTAAGTAATGCAGGCCTGGCTCGACCAGACAGAGAATGGATGCTCCTGAGTGCGTACTCCCACAGGGACAAGGCAGAGAGGCTCTATCCTGGTGCAGTCACCCAGAGAGAGAGGGTTGGAAGTCGGGCAGACATCCAGTGCTACCCTTCAGCCTTCAGTACAGCCAGGGAGAGGTGTGCTCCATCTGCTCCAGTATGTGTGTCTGCAGTGCCGGTGCCAGGTTCCACGTGCCCCTCCGCAGCAGAACAGAGCCTCAGCCTCACCTTGCCTGCGCATCAGCACCACCCTATCCTGCCAACACTGCAGAACAGTTAGGCAGTGCCTGCAGTTACTGTGGCAACGGGACCTGGGAGGGGGACTGCAGGCAGGCAGAGCTGTTGGGCGGGATGATGCTTGTCTTCTCTGTCAGTGGCTCATTTATCTTGCTTACTTTATTCACTCTGTTGCCTCTTAAGTAGGGTTGCACATTTTGGGGAATATTCCGAGGTGGAAACTCCATGGGCATTAACGGGAATTAACAGCAATATATGGGAATTAACGGAAATATATGCAAATTAATATTAATACCATTTAAATGTAGATGTTTTTTGCATTGGATATATTTACCATATCATATGGAGACATACAAATAAACCTTTCACCTTATCATAAGTAGACATAATTGCAAATGATTAAATCCTTCCAATAGACAATAGACAATTTAGTTACGAATTGAACTTTAATTAAATGAGTTGACTCCTCACAATGAATGATTTAACAAAAGAAAGGGAATATTGAATGATCCCCAATAATCCATCACATCTCCCAAAAACGTTTTCAAAAGACATCTGTAAAATGATAGTCTAGAAACTAAAGCTTTGGTTGTCTTCCTCTCAGGCTTCCATGTCTTCTCCCTGGACCTTCTGAATGTCCATCAATTGAACATCAGACTCTGAAGCCTCATCTTCACTGTAACTTTCCAACCTTGTTGAGGATGACTCGTTGTCAGGCTCAAAAAGCCTCAAATTTGCCCGGATGGCCACCAATTTTTTAACCCTTGTATTGGTCAGCCTGTTGCGTGCTTTGGTGTGTTCCCAAACAAGGACCAGTTGCGCTCTGAGGCGGCTGATATTGGTGGGATTTGGAGGATGATGGAGGCAACAGAGGAAAGAGCCTCAGATCCACAAAGTCCCTTCCACCAGGTGGCTGATGAGATATAATGGCACGACTGCCATATTGCATCTCCATCCCAAAGCCCTCGCTTGGAAGTGTACTTCGCCAGACTGCCAAGAACCTTGCCCTCATCCAGGCCAAGGTGGCGAGAAATGGTAGTGATGACACCATAGCCCTTGTTGATCTCTGTACCAGACAGGGTGCTCTTGCCAGCATACCATGGGCTTCAGGCAGAATTCTTCACACACTTTGATGTATTTCAGAAATGCAGTTCTCAGCTTGGAGCAACAGTGAAGTGGGCAGGGCAGTACGGACTTCTTCTCTTACATCTGCAGGCAGAGTCTGAACATCAGACAGGATGGCATTGTCTCCCTCAATCCGTGCAAAGGCTACTGCTATAAGTTTCAGGAGTTTCAGGCTGCTTACCGCTCTCTCCCAAAATACATCATCCAGGAGGATCCTCTTGATGGGGCTGTCCATATCGGCATACTGTGATATGGTCATTTCTTGAAGAGGCTCCTTCCCCTCCAGGAGACTGTCAAACATTCGACCACCCACCAGAGATGATTGCAATACAGTCTGCTTTCTTTATGATTTGCTTGACCTTCACTTGAACTCTGTTGAACTCTGCATTCAGCAAATGTGTAGATAAAGCATGTCTGGTTGGAGTGGTGTATGCTGGGTGAAGAACATTCAGAAATCTCTTCCAATACACATTTCCTGTGAGCATCTGAGGTGAACCAGTTGCATACACAGCTCGAGCAAGACATTCATCAGCATTTCTCTGACTACGTTCCTCCATTGAGTTAAAAAAAAACTTCTGATTCCAGGAGGAGCATGAGCTGTTGCTATTGATAAAGTGTCTGATTCATAATTTTTTACCTCGAATAGAAGTAGAGGGACTTTTGTCAGCGGTTGCTTGTTGGGAGCGCTGAGGGAACTTTATGCACTTGGCCAGATGATTCTGCATCTTTGATGCATTCTTCACATATGATTTGGCAGTATTTGCAAATGTACACAGCTTTTCCTTCTACATTAGCTACAGTGAAATGTCTCCACACATCAGATAGTGCCCAAATACAATTCCATGTACAGATAAATAGTTAAGCAGTTAGATTAAACAACTCCTTTGTAAGATAAATCTTTTAAAATGAAACGTATGGAAACAGGTGAATTAACACTGCTCAGTTAGCAGGGTCAAGCAAGCTAAAACCCACATGGTAGCAAAAACTAACTAGCAGAAATTGTTAACAAGTTTGCAAATATTTAAACACACTTTGCTGTAGGCTAGTATTTACTAGTTAACAAAAAATAATGTATGTCATATAAAATATATTCACCCCAATATTGTAATCAAAACTTACCAGAAAACATGTAGTCCTTGGCTCAGACAGTGCAGTAGTGTGGGCTCAATAGCATCTCATTAGTGTGCAAGATCTTGAGAATCAGCTGTACATGTGATGGAAGAATGCACTGTGCATGCAGAGGGTTGCAATTCCATTTAATTGAGCATAGTTTAACCAAAATATGCCACAAGACCTAGAATTGCCTTATGTGTATCCCACAAAAAAGGTTCACTGTTATAAGCTAACTTTTTTGATGAATCTAAGCAAAATTCCCAAAATTCCAGGGCTTAACTTCCCATGGAAAACTTCCGGAAACATTCTGGAAATTTACCAGAAAGTTTCCAACCCTTTGCAACCCTACTCTTAAGTAAAACTGTTCAAGTTCCTATCATACAATTGTCTCACTAGTGTCTCACAAACTGTAGAGAGTCAAAAGCCTTACTTTTCATTCACCCGTATGTACACCACATGACAAAAGTATGTGGACACCTGCTCGTCGAACATCTCATTCCAAAAACATGGCCATTCATTCGGAGTTGGTCACCCCTTTGCTGATATAACAGCCTCCTGTCTTTTGAGAAGGCTTTCCACTAGAGGTTGGAACATTGCTGAGGGGATTCAGCCACAAGTGCATTAGTGTGGTTGGGCACTGATGTTGAGCGATTAGCTCGCAGTCGGCATTTCAAATCATCCCAAAAGTGTTCGATGGGGTTGAGGTCAGGGCTCTGTGCAGGCCAGTCCAAGTTCTTCCACACCGATCTCAACAAACCATTTCTGTATGGACCTCGCTTTGCGCAGGGGGCATTGTCATGCTGAAACCTAAATGGCTGTCAGGCTCTGGCCATAGAGAAACCTATTTGCTTCTCTATGTAGCCATGGTCAGAGTCTGACAGTTCTTTTCTTTCTGTTTCTGGTGGTGGTTTGTGTTGGATCCCTAATTAGAGGCAGCTGTAGTGCATCGTCTCCAATAAGGGATCCTACATAGGTTTGTATGTTCCACACCGGGGATGTGGGTCGTTGTCGTATATTTCGCAGTCACGGTGATAAGTAAGTGTGCTAATTTACGTTTTGTCCATTCGTGTCAGTTTGTTCTTTAGTTTGTCATTGGTGTTTTATTATACATAGTAAATTATATATATATATTACATAGTATAATAAATTATGTTGAACTACTATCCCTGCGCTGCGCCTTGGCTGCGTAACTGGGGAGAGACGGAGAGAGAGGAAGTGCCGCGTTATAGATGGGGCGCGAGACGGAGAAGAGCCCGAAAGCAACCCCAAGGTATTCCCCAGTCCGGTATGTCCCGTGCCGGCTCCCCGCACCCGACCTCCAGTGCGTGCACCTAGCCAGGTGCTTCCTGTGCCGGCTCTACGCACCCGACATCCGGTGCACCTCCCAAGTCCGGTACGTCCCGTGCCGGCTCCCCGCACCCGACCTCCAGTGCGTGAGCCCAGCCAGGTGCTTCCTGTGCCAGCTCCACGCACCCGACATTCCCGTGCCGGCCCTCCGTAGCCCGGAACCTCCAGCGAAGGTCCGCAGCCCGGAACCTCCAGTGAAGGTCCGTAGCCCGGAACCTCCAGTGAAGGTCCGCAGCCCGGAACCTCCAGCAAAGGTCCGCAGCCCGGAACCTCCAGCAAAGGGGTCCAGCCATCTGCTCTGCTCCAGCGCCTGAGCAGTCCGCTCCACCGGTGCCCATTCCGGGTCCAGCCATCTGCACCGCTCCTGAGCCAGAGCAGTCCGCTCCACCGGTGCCCAGTCCGGGTCCAGCCTTCTGCTCCACTCCAGTGCCTAGGCAGTCCGCTCCACCGGTGCCCAATCCGGGTCCAGCCGTCTGCTCCGCTCCTGAGCCAGAGCAGTCCGCTCCACCGGTACCCATTCCGGGTCCGGCCGTCTGCACCGCTCCTGAGCCAGAGCAGTCCGCTCCACCGGTGCCCAGTCCGGGTCCAGCCTTCTGCTCCGCTCCTGAGCCAGAGCAGTCCGCTCCACCAGTGCCCAGTCCGGGTCCCGCCGTCTACTCCGCTCCTGAGCCAGAGCAGTCCGCTCCACCAGTGCCCAGTCCGGGTCCCGCCATCTGCACCGCTCCTGAGCCAGAGCAGTCCGCTCCACCGGTGCCCAGTCCGGGTCCAGCCGTCTGCTCCGCTCCAGTGCCTAGGCAGTCCGCTCCACCGGTGCCCAATCCGGGTCCAGCCGTCTGCTCCGCTCCTGAGCCAGAGCAGTCCGCTCCACCAGTGCCCAGTCCGGGTCCCGCCGTCTACTCCGCTCCTGAGCCAGAGCAGTCTGCTCCACCGGTGCCCAGTCCGGGTCCGGCCGTCTGCTCTGCTCCAGTGCCTGAGCAGTCCGCTCCACCGGTGCCCAATCCGGGTCCGGCCGTCTGCTCCGCTCCAGTGCCAGAGCAGTCCGCTCCACCGGTGCCCAGTCCTGGTCCGGTGGTCTGCTCCACTCCATGGCCGGAGCCGTTTACCCAACCGGTGCCCAATCCGGGCCCGGTTGTTTTCCCCACTCCATGGCCGGAGCTGTTTACCCCACCGGTGCCCAGTCCGGGCCCGGTTAGTTGCCCTGCTCCATGGCCGGAGCCGTTTGCCCCACCGGTGCCCAGTAAACATCCGCACCTCAATGGTGTCAAATGTGCTTATGTCTGCGTAATGAGAAAGTAGGGAAGAACTGAAAACTTCAGAACCTTTCTGGTCTAGTGATCGATGACAACCGAGCTCGATGCCCAGACTTACATAATTACAAAGAGGAGATTCTCCTGATTAAAATGGTTCCCGACTTGAAAAAATTAAAATATACACATTGTGAGATATTTGGCAAAATAGACATAGTTCTATTTCCCTATAGGAAACAATGGGACGACCTCAGAGTTCCATGAATAATTTCTTGTTGTTGTTTACATTTTAACTACAAACAACGTGGACAGGTCTCATTGCCAACAATAGCGAAGCAGGCATTGTGACGTAGAACAATAAACTGGGAATAGTTGGTGAGTTGGTGCCATGGTGCTCAATAAAGCTAATAGGAGCTGGCAGGGTGAAAAATGCCCTAAAGTAAGGCCTGTTTTTTCATGATTACTTCAAAACTAATGCAAGCAGCTGGGAAATATTTTGAAGCTGGGCTCCACGGCGGATGCAATGAACTAGTTTTTATCAGAAAAAAGCTTACTACTAGCTAGTTTACTTTGGATGATACTAGTAACGTTCGCTAATTTAAATAGCTAGCTAGCTAGAGTTCATATCAATTACTTTTACCTTAAATTCATTAGGGAATGTTGGAAAGACTATTCAGGTGTTTGGGGAATAACCTAACCTATAACATAATTTTGAGAAATACACTTTTTATTTCAAGCGTGCTGCACGAACCATCGACTGTCTGCCTCAAGAAACCAGGCATAGGCCTACATTTTATTGACATCTTAGCTAGTCTAGTTAGCCAATGTTAGCCCTGCTTGTAAAAGTCAATTAAAATGCTTTTCCTTTCCCATCCCCTTTGTAATTAATAGTTGTAAGCCTTTGCATTGTCATTATTGATTAGTATTATATGTATTATAGCAAACAGCATGCTAGAGAAGTGCTCATTGAATACATGTTTTGTGCATGAATGCTAGGTGTAATTAATCTTGCTATTTGTGTTTAGGCTATAATGTGGCTTAGGTGCTATTATTGTATAGTTTCACCATCAGCAGCTTTTTTATTAATTTAATGTAACACCCAATGGTCACATATACTCCTCTTCTCTCTTCAGCTGCACTTTTGAAATACTTGAATCCCACCCCTGCAAATCCTGGGCCACCTGCAGATACCTTCTCTACCTCAGCACAGCCCAGCGATGCAGCATCAAGCGCTCCTGTCCCCTCTACCTCAGCACAGCCCAGCGATGCAGCATCAAGCGCTCCTGTCCCCTCTACCTCAGCACAGCCCAGCGATGCAGCATCAAGCGCTCCTGTCCCCTCTACCTCAGCACAGCCCAGCGATGCAGCATCAAGCGCTGCTGTCCCCTCTACCTCAGCACAGCCCAGCAATGCAGCATCAGGCATCTACAAAAAGGCTGCACCAATTGACCCTACTGGCTGGCCATCTGTTTTAACTGATAAGGTAAGAACAGAGTTTGTTCTCAGAGGACCGTATCAAATAAAAAACAGTTTCACGTTTACGAAACAACAAGACGGAAGAAGGGGTCAGCATGACTATTTCAATAAAGTCTTAGTCAATGGAGAAAAAAATCTAAAGAACCTGGCTAATTTACTCAAAAAATAATGATAGTTTGTACTGCTTCTGCTGCAAAATGTTTTCTCAGAGAGATTTCAAATTGAATAGAGAAGGACTAAGGGATTGGGAAAATGCAAGCCACTTGCTCAAGGCCCATGAGGATAGCCAGGAGCACAATACACACATGGCAACATGGAAGGTATTGGAGGTCCGTCTTGCAAAGGGGCTAACAATAGATAAGCAAGAGATGGCATTCGCTGAGGCTGAGAGAAACAGGTGGTGTAAAGTTCTTAACAGATTGGTGGCAATAATTCAGTCTTTAGCTGAAAGAAACATGGCTTTAAGGGGATCCACAGACACATTAAGCAAACCAGGCAATGGCAATTTTCTCAAAGAGGTGGAGATTATGGCCAAATTTGATCCAGTAATGAAGCAGCATGTTGGTAGGGTGGAACGTGGAGCTGGCAGTCACACACATTACCTGGGAAAAATACCACAAATTAAAGAACATTTAATGAGCTTTCTTGTGGCAGAGGAGTCAACAGGGGAAAGTTTGTCATCTCTCATCCTCAAAAGGCTGGAGGAGCTGAACATCCGCTTTGAGGACTGCAGAGGACAGTCCTATGACAACGGCGCCGATATGAAGGGAAAGAATAAAGGTGTTCAGGCTAGGCTGCTTCAACAGAACCCATATGATGCCGACACTTTAAATCTGGTGGTAGTTGATGCTGCTAAGAGCTCACCAGATGCCATTGGCGAAATTATTCCAACTCTTCTCAGCCTCCACCCATAGATGGGATATCCTCCTGAAACATGTCAAAACCACACTGAAATCATGGTCAGAGACCAGGTGGGAAGCAGGATAAACAGCATTCAGGTAGTAAGGTACCAGGCTGGGCAAGTCAGAGAGGATCTTCTGGAGGTGAGGGAAACTACTGCAGACCCTGTGGTGAAAGTTGAAGCCCAGTCTTTGGCTGAGGAGATTGGATCCTACCGCTTTTCTATTTGCACAGTCATATGGTATGACATCCTCAACAAGATCCAGCATGTGAGTAAACTGATGCAGTCACCCTCTATGCAGCTAGGTGTGGCTGTCGACTTGCTGAAGAAAACCAGAGATTCCCTTACCTGCTACAGAAACACTGGATTTTCTGATGCACAGACAACAGCAAAGGAAATATGCGAGGACATGAACGTGGAGGCTGTACTCAAACAAAAGCGGTTGAGAACCACAACAAGGCACTTTGGTTATGAGGATCCAGATGACCACATTTTTTGATGTGGTAGTGGATACAGCCCTCTCTTTACTTGATGGGAGATTTCAGAGCCTGGGAGAGGTGAATGACACATTTGGAGTGCTCCTCAACTTCCCCAACATGTCGAAAGAAGAGTTCCTAGAGCACTGTCAAACCCTGAGCACTGCTCTAAGCCATGACGGACAGCCAGATATTGATGGCAGGGAACTTGCTGTGGAAATGCAAAACTTTTGACCTTCCTGCACGAGAAGGAGCTTTTCTAAGCTCAAACTGATTAAAACCTACCTGAGATCTATTACGGTGCAAGAACGTCTCAGTGGACTTTCCATCATTAGTATAAATCATGTGGTCTCACAACAGCTGTCTTATGATGATATCATAGATGACTTTGCTGCCAGAAAGGCAAGACGAGTAAGGCTGTAGATCAATGCTACATTATGCATATTGCACTGAGGTTTCTGTAATATAGTTAGTGTTTTGTGCAATACTCTTATTTATAATTCATTTTATGTCACTTGTTAGCTGCAAGAAAGGCAAAGCGAGTAAGGCTGTAAAAAGGTCTCTGTAATATAGTTTTTTCGTGCAATACTTTTATTTATATTGTATTTATAGTTACTTTTATGTCACTTATTTCTTTAATAATGTTTTTATTTTGACGTTTTTTTTTGTTTCTAAAATAAAAACATAAAGCAATGCAGTTTCTGTGTGAGTGTATGAACACAATGATCGGTGTTGCAATTGGCTGCGATCCAAGCTAAAACTTTACCTAGGTCGCCAAATTGGTCAGGGCCGGCCCTGCTCATTACTCTCTGCACGAAATACATTGTGGGTACTCCTCGTTATTTCTCAAAGTTTGTATGAAAGAGACAGAAATTCATCACTGTATTTGCGTTTCATGACGATTGAGCTCAGTCAGAACTTGTGGCTAGCATGAGTCCATTTCATGACAGCCGTGAGTTATGGCGAGTGGTAATGACAAGTCAGTGGCTAAAAGCGGTCGTCTGCTGCTGAACAACAGCGTGTGGGTCGCGAAGTGATCTTCAAGAAAACTGCAGAAAAAGATCAGGTAAACCACGAAGAACACGAGTATCTCCCTCCACCTATCCCACTCGCGCAGCTGCCAAACTGAGCAGAGACCGCTGCTAAGCAGAGAGCGCACTGAACCGAGAGTCCAGTTGCACTTGACCAAAGTCTAAGTCGCTTTGAACAAAAGCGGCTGCTAAATGGCATTCGGAAAGTATCCAGACCCCTTGACTTTTTCCACATTTTATTACGTTACAGCCTTATTCTATATTTGATTAAATCGTTTTTCCTCCCCATCAATCTACACACAAACACCATAATGACAAAGCAAAAACAGGTTTTTAGTAATTTTTTGCAAATATATTAAAATAAGTTTAGACCCTTTACTCAGTACTTTGTTGAAGCACCTTTGGCAGCGATTACAGACTTGAGTCTTCTTGGGTATGATGCTACAAGTTTGGCACACATGTATTTGGGGAGTTTCTCCCATTTTCTCTGCAGATCCTCTCAAGCTCTGTCAGGTTGGATGGGGAGCGTCGCTGCACAGCTATTTTCAGGTCTCTACTGAGATGTTTGATCGGGTTCAAATCCGTGCTCTGGTTGGGCCACTCAAGGACATTCAGAGACTTATCCCGAAGCCACTCCTGAGTTGTCTTGGCTGTGTGCTTAAAGTGGGAGGTAGCCTAGCGGTTAGAGCATTGGGCCAGTAACCGAAAAGTCGCTGGTTCGAATACCCGAGCCGACAAGATTAAAAACTTGTCGATGTGTCCTTGAGCAAGGCACTTAACCCTAATTTGCTCCAGGGGCTGACCCTGTAGGTAGGCCGTCATTGTAAATAATAATTTGTTCTTAACTGACTTGCCTAGTTAAATAAAGGTTAAAATTGTCCTGTTGGAAGGTGAACCTTTGCCCCAGTCTGAGGTCCTGAGCACTCTGGAGCAGGTTTTCATCAAGAATCTCTCTGTACTTTGATCTGTTCATCTTCCCCTCAATCCTGACTAGTCTCCCAGTCCCTGCTGCTGAAAAACATACCCACAGCATGATGCTGCCACCACCATGCTTCACCGTAGGGACGGTGCCAGGTTTCTTCCAGATGTGATGCTTGGTGTTCAGTCTTGGTTTCATCAGACCAGAGAATCTTGTTTCTCATGGTCTGAGAGTCTTTAGGTGCCTTTTGGCAAACTCCAAGCGGACTGTCATGTGCCTTTTACTGAGGAGTGGCTTCTGTCTGGCCACTCTACCATAAAGGCCTGATTGGTGTGCAAAGTTGGTTGTCCTTCTGGAAGGTTCTCCCATCTCCACAGAGCTCTGTCAGAGTGACCATTGGGTTTTTAGTCACCTCCCTGACCTAGGCCCTTAGTTTGGCCGGGCAGGAAGCTCTGGGAAAAGTCTTGGTGGTTCCAAACTTCTTCCATTTAAGAATGATGGAGGCCACTGTGTTCTTGGAGACCGTCAATGCTGCAGAAATGTGCCTTACACAGATCTGTTCCTCGACACAATCCTGTCTCTGAGCTCTACGGACAATTCCTTCAACCTCATAGCTTGTATTTTGCTCTGACATGCACTGTCAACTGTGGGACCTTATATAAACTGGTGCCAAAGACAGGTTCCAAATCATGTCCAAACAATTGAATTTACCAAAGGTGGACTCCAATTATCCAACATCTCAAGGATAATGAATGGAAAGAGGATGCATCTGAGCTCAATTAATTTTGAGTTTTCATAGCAAAGGGTCTGAATACTTATGTAAATAAGGTATTTCTGTTTTTTATTTTTAATACATCTGCAAATATTTTGAAAAACCTGTTTTTGTTTTGTCATTATGGGGTATTGTGTGTAGATTGATGAGGAATACAATTAATTTAATCCATTTTAGAATAAGGCTGTAATGTAACAAAATGTGGAGAAAGGGAAAGGGTCTGAATACTTTCAGAATGCACTGTACATTCGAAAATAACATATTGTAGCTGATTCTACATGACACAGAATCAGAAGATGAGGAACTCACCATATGCTTCTGGCCTTGGAGAAGGTCTTGTCCACTCTGAAAAGAACGAAACAGAGGTGAGATTTAGTCTGGCTCCTGCCTCTTATTATCCATTCACTGTTGTTTGGATTTGGACAAATTACACTACAAAGACAATAGATTTGTGTTTAAGATATTGTGCTTGTTAAAAAGCCAGCTTTATGCAGCTATTCTAGAAGGGATTCGGCTCAAAAGGACCAGTGCTAGAACAGCTGTCTAAAGACGCTGGCCTTTTTAACAATACTTCTCACAATCCAGCCGTCTCAATCTATTATAAATCAACCACTGTGATACAGGGGTAACCCAAGAGACAGGAGCACTGGCAACAACATGAAAAGTTAATGTTTGTTTGTTTTCTAACAAAGAGAGACAGTGCTGTACACATAGAAATATAATGAATAGAACGGGCTTGGAACCTCTAACCCTGGCATGTTGAAAGGTAAACTCATTGGTACACTCACAATGGCTGCCTGGTATTGTGATGCAATAATTTCCATGGCAATGTAGAATGTTCATTCATATGATGCTAACTGATATGACTGGAATGGAATGGAATATATTTTTTGTAATGTCAGTTGAGTTGGCTCAACAAATCACAGCACAGATTGAAGGGTACACTTCCTGCTTTTACTTTCTGGCATGGGTCTAGGTCGAAAATATATAGGTTAAGAAAACGTTGTCACAAATCAGGTCCCATTGTTGCAAAGAGTTATGGGATATTTAGAATCCGGTTGTCTTAACGTTTGTCATCTTCAACCTAAGCATCGGTGCATTCAAAATGGCTGCCAGTCCACCCATTATGCCATCATTGACTTAAATTATATTCAGTCTATTTCTATGACTGTACATAATCTCTTATTAATCTCACAAGTAGTACAGTAGTCTGCTTGGCTGCACAAAACATTGCTTTGAGTTTGACCTGAGTCAACACTGTAAGCCAAGTCTGTGAAAAACACGTTGAGAAAAAGGATGTGTAAGACACTACTTCAGTTCACTAAAAATGGCAATTTCAGCTCAGTGACATAAACACTATATTACAGAAAATGTGTTGGGGAGTAGCAGTTACTCTAAATAACTCAAGCCATCTGCTAAATGGCGCTTGTATGGATCGGTGCCAGTCCTGAAGTTCCTGACGGACGCACTTAACGTGATCCATATTGATTGCATGGCGCACCTGTCTTTCGGACAAGGTATGTATGTAAGCAAGATCAGGAATTCCTAAATACTTCCTGTGCTTTAGGTGACTTTTTGAGACCAGAGCTGTTCATTTGGCTCAAGTCTCAAATGATCCACCATGGTTGTGAATGAAATAAACTGCCAGCATGCTATTCTCAGTTTATGCCAGTAGATGGTACTATGTGACTTGGTACACAAACCAATATCTGACATGAAATATTTTGGGTGGATCTGGCCTTAGTAATACTTTTGGACTCCTACAGTATGCTCTCCAGGACCAGTGAAGAGTCCCAGTGGTCAGTATGACTAAGGGGTTGATGACCTTTAATGATTGTTGCGAACTAGGGAGTGGGATGTTTAACATGTCAAAAAGAAAACTTTCTGCAGCTGTCTCATCTCCTGTGCATCTGATCTCACATTAAAGTGTACCCCCTGCTAGGCTGACAGTAAATGATCAGATGTCCAAGGCTCTGGTCAAAAGTACTGCACTATTTAGGGAATAGGGGGCCATTGAGGACGCAGTCCAGCTCTTGGGAGGCCCTGAAACCCCCTGACCCGCGATAGGCCTCTGACAGGGTCCATCTGGTCCTCTAGTGGAGCTGTAGGAATCCAGGCCTCTTACTCATCTTTCCAGGGACCAACTTTCTCACCAGGATTGGTCTGCATTTTCGATGGAATCACAACCCAACTTGCATCCCAGCAATCCCAGTACTGTTACTGGAAATAGAGCTGGCGTGAAAACAGCTGATGGGTGACCTCTCTCTGCATCACAAGATAGGCATATTTGTCATTTGAGTCAGAATAGCTTGTTATACAAACAGTAAGCAAAAACAAACATCGATCACTGTCACTCTCAGCCACCTTCACCTCGAAACCTTGTCTCTGTCTAGACAACATGGTTGATTGAAATAACGTAATGTAATAGTTTACAGAAGTAGTTTTGCGCTGATATTTGTTCATTTTGAAGGAAAGCCCCATGTGGTCCCTTTACAGAACCAAGAAAACTTTTAAAGCAACTTCCTCTTTCTCAGAAAAGAGCCTCACTGAGGGGAAACAATGATCCAGAGGGGTAATGATTGTTAATTGTACTTTCACAAATCACTGTCCTCCTCATTCTTAAAGAAGGACTACTGTCATGTTGTTACAATAGTCCTGCGGGTGCTGTATGCCTGACACATATACTGTAGATTGTACAGTACAAAAAACACATACAATTCCTTTGGCAGAAGAAATTATATTAAACGTCTTGGGAGGAGTCTGCATTAACTTCATCTGGATCTTATTGTCAGAAGGGTAGTGCAGGCTTCCTTAGCATCACAAGAGTAATATTTTCTAATCTTCACATTGTGTGTCTCACCCATTCTGAGGATGCCTGGAATTCCCATAAAATGAAATTGACTAGATTCTTGGCCAATGGCTCCAACCTAAAATACCTGCTGGGAATATGTTCTATCCTGTTCTGTTCTCGACTACACAAGGGGTTGGTCAACATAATAATGTGATAGGACACCCACATTGAGACCGAACACGGGTTGCAAGCTAGTGTAAAAATAAGCTTTGTATCATTGTTATGGATGAATAGAGCTAGTCCCCTCAGGTAAATGCACGTGGACTGCAGATCTGCAGGTGTTGTGAAACATCTAAGAGGGTGAAATATAAACCTGATACAGTTAGTTCCCTAGGTATCTTACTATGTAAGCTACTGGTTTCCATGGAAACAGTGAGGAAAAGACGGCCTGAGGCTGGTCACACAGACAGACACTGGCCAAAACCTTGAATGGTGTAGCACTAAAACGTTTTCAGTGTTAAAGTATAGATCTTGACGTGTCCTTCGGATTTCATCATTTTCCAACTTGTCTTATATTTCTGAGATTCACAAATAGTCACATGGAGAAACCCAGGAGGAGCATAGCACAGCAGGGCCCTCACATAGCAACCTGGTCTCAGAGCATTTTGTATTATTCTGTACGTAAATCCGCAACACATAATTTAGTATGAAATGTAACGCTTCGTATGGTATGTATTCATTTGTGGATGTGTATCACCCATATAAAAAAATAACAATTTGTATTTTATGTTACGAATTGTCATAACGTACACTATGTTAGCCTCCCGAGTGGCGCAACGGTCTAAGACACAGCATTGCCGTGCTTGAGGCATCACTACAGCCCCAGGCTGTGTCACAGCCAGTCGTGAGCAGGTGACCAATGAGGCGGAGCACAGTTGGCCCAGCATCATCCGGGTTAGGGGTTGGGTTTGGCCTATCGTGCTCTAGCGACTACTTGTGGCGGGCTGGGATAGGGTTTGGTGAAGTGTTAGCTAAAAGGGTTAAGGTTAGGATTAGGGGAATGGTTAGCTAACATGCTAAGTAGTTCCACGGTAGCTAAAATGCTAAAGTTGTCCTGATAAGATTCAAACTCGCAACCTTTGGGTTGCTAGACGTTTGCGTTATACACCCACCCGTCCACGCCAACCAACCACCCTACTTTTGTTTTTGCCTTAAGTAACCATTTGTCTTATGTAAACATACAAAGTGTAACATACTAAATGGAGCATCTCAGATTTACATACAGAATTATATTAAATGCTCTGAGACCAGGTTGCACACAGCTTCCACCGTAACATGGGATCTCACTTCAGGCAACAGGGTAAGGCTGTGTCTACACTTGACACTTACATGCGACTTCTGCTATCAGAATGCAAAGATCGCATTGAAAAGACAGTTTTAGATGCACAAAAGTCACATTGCAGTCTGATTGTGTTCAGATCTGGCTGCCCACCTCCTGACACATTGGTTGCAGATATTTCCTGTCTAGATGCAATGAGGCTACCGTAAGTGCATACAGTGGGCGACTTCATCAGTCACTCTGCCCACAAGTGTGTTTTGGTAGGCACTTTTTCATTATAAAGTTGGAGGAAATACGTTCCTAGCGTGTGAGGAACGTGTTTGCTGGGCTCATAAATGCTATTTAGAAAAATATTTTTTTGGGGGGCTAGAGTTATACTAACCTGTTTGTAATCCCTTTAGCTCTGCTTGCTAGCTTGTTGGCTAGCTACAGAGGTACAGTACTGCCATAAAGTTGTTGTTGTGTTATTATCATATTTGGCCTATAACACCGTTTGCAGAATGCATACTGGCATTTGAGTATAGCACGTAACAAGGAAATTAGGACACTGTGGACATGGTGGACACATTTAAATGTAGGTGTAGACGCATGATGTGTTCAGAATTCCACAATCAGAACTTCATGACCAGAATATAAAAAATGCACTAACTATCAAGTCTAGACACGGCCTAATACAATCAATTCCAAAAAGAATTCCACAATTAAATTATCTCTGACAAAAATATGTTATACTAGAATAGAAATTACATTTTCTGAAATGACTAACACCAACACTAATAATAAAGTCAATTTAAGCAATTGAGTCATCACCGGGCAAAATTGCAAAAGAGGTCGTGAGCGGATTGTAAAGAAATGTAATAGTATTCAGTTGAAAGCTCAAACAACTGTCCTCTTGTAGCTCCAGTGTGTGTGACAGAACAGAAACACTACCAGGACTTGTTCCATCTATTTTTAATTTGATGATAATCAAAATGCGGAATACCATTGGAATAATGACTCCTATATTCCCCATGCAAACTATTTAAAGCTGACAGTTAGCTGTACGACATTGAGCTCTCGTGCATACATCATTTGCATCATGGACATGAGATTTCTAAAGGTATTGTAACCATGAATTAAAAGGCTATATGTTCTGTATATAATAGAGTTCAGTGAAATGAAAGGTGACTGAATATCTAGAGGTGGTTGAATGTCTATTCTGCATTTTAATAAAGCAGAATAAAGCTGATTCTATCCTCCACATTTCCTTTATTCAACTGACTAGAATAACTGTGATGAAAATAGAAACTAAGTGGGAATCATTCAAAATAGATCGGAAATACCCTACCGGTCAAATGTTTTAGAACACCTACTAATTTTTCATTATTTTTACTATTTTCTACATTGTAGAATAATAGTGAATACATCAAAACTATGAAATAACACATATGGAATCATGAAGTAACCCAAAAAGTGTTAAACAAATCAAAATATATTTTAATAGCCTCCCTTTGCCTTGATGACAGCTTTGCACACTCTTGGCATTTTCTCAACCAGCTTCACCTGGAATGCTTTTCCAACAGTCTTGAAGGAGTTCCCATATATGCTGAGCACTTGTTGGCTGCTTTTCCTTCAGTCTGTGGTCAAACCCATCCCAAACCATCTCTATTGGGTTGAGAACGGGGGATTGTGGAGGCCATCTGATGCAGAACTCCATCACACTCCTTCTTGGCAAAATAGTCCTTACACAGCTTGGAGGTGTGTTGGGTCACTGTCCTGTTGAAAAACAAACAATAGTCCCACTAAGCACAAACCAGATGGGATAGCGTATCGCTGCAGAATGCTGTGGTAGCCATGCTGGTTAAGTGTGCCTTGAATTCTAAATAAATCACAGACAGTGTCACCAGCAAAGCACACCCACAGCATCACACCTCCTCCTCCATGCTTTACGGTGGGAAATACATGCACATGCAGAGATTATCCGTTCACCCACGCCGCGTCTCACAAAGACACGGCGGTTGGAACCAAAAATCTCAAATTTGGACTCAAGACCAAAGGACATATTTCCACCGGTCTAATATCCATTGCTCGTGTTTCTTGGCCCAAGCAAGTCTCTTATTTTTATTGGTGTCCTTCAGTAGTGGTTTCTTTGCAGCAATTCGACCATAATGGCCTGATTCACACAGCCTCCACTGAACAGTTGATGTTGAGATGTGTCTGTTACTTGAATTATTTGGGGTGAAATTGCTGAGGCTGGTAACTCTAATGAACTTATCCTCTGCAGCAGAGGTAACTCTGGGTCTTCCATTCCTGTGGCGGTCCTCATGAGAGCCAGTTTCATCATAGCGCTTGATGGTTTTTGCGACTGCACTTGAATAAACTTTCAAAGCTCTTGAAATGTTCCGTATTGGCTGACCTCCATGTCTTGAAGTAATGATGGACTAATTTCTCTTTGCTTATATTAGCTGTTCTTGCCATAATATAGACTTGTTCTTTTACCAAATATGGCTATCTTCTGTATAACCCCCCTACCTTGTCACAACACAACTGACTTGCTCAAACACATTAAGAAGGAAAGAAATCCCACAAATTAACTTTTAAGAAGGCACACCTGTTAATTGAAATGCATTTCAGGTGACTACCTCCTTGAAGCTGGTTGAGAGAATGCCAAGAGTGTGCAAAGCTGTCATCAAGGCAAAGGGTGGCTATTTGAAGAATCTCAAATATAAAATATATTTTGATATGTGTTATTTTATAGTTTTGATGTCTTCACGCTGACTGTACTGTACTGTATAACATGGGCAGCTGAATGAGCCCATTGATGGAGTAAATGAGAGTGAAGTGGCTGAATGTGCACATTGATGCTCTGGTACAGTGGAGTACAGTGAGTCTGTGTGGCTGGGACTGTGAACACACACTGGTACCAGAGCAGAGCAGAGTAGAGCAAGACCATGCTAACAGGGCGAGGCTATGCCATCGCTGGCCTGGCTATAACAGATGACACCAGTCACCTCTGAGACACACACACACACACACACACAGCCTCAGGAGCCTGAAGGTCTGCACACTTGTTTGGTAACACGTTTCTTAAACCATGCATCATTAAACCATGATCAGACCATGATAATTCTTGACAAATGGCCTTTCAATGCCACATGGTCCACATGTCTTCTTGTAAGTTATATATTTGCTGGCTAACCAATTAGCTACAGTAGCTGAGATCTATCTATACGTTGTGTTATTACAGGAGCACTATGTTAACAGGCATCAATTACAGTGTACACACAACTGCAGTGCACACAGACTAAAACAACACTTCCCACCTGTTTTGTGCAAGTCATTATTATGGATCCCAGTTTATCTTATTCTTTTCCCTGTTCCTCCAAAGCAGGTTACAGTAGCTTTCCATTGTGAATATCAATGTGAATGTCAGTGTGAATATAAATACTGTTGACAGTGATTGAATAGCACCCTCTCCAGCCCTCTTGTATGGCCTAGATATCCTGTTTGTTTTGCCCTTGCTTGTAATCATTGGCTGATCCTTTTTCATGCAAACTTGACCATAATGATGAAGAAATTATGCCCACACCAAGTGGGGTTTTGTATAGGGATGAGCACGGTTATTTAAATTTTTGAATATCCGAATGGACTTTAGTATTTGATTACTTGGGAGAGTATTCATTTTTGAGAATAAACTAAATATAGGCCAGTTAACAATGAAAAGGCTTCATCAAAAATGTTATGAAATGATCTATGTGTCATTGCTATATAGCCTACAAGGAAAGACCATTACATTTTAATAAAACAGTTTTTATGAGTGCGCCCCATAAAAAAGAGCCTATACATGTTTCATGTTGTTATTGTCGGTCAATTAAAGCAGCACTACAGAGGCTCCATGTGTAGCAAGTGAAGTGGGAGATTTCTAATCAATGCGAAATGGATCATATGAATGGAGTTGTTGTAGACAAGTACGGGGAGCGCAACCAAATGCCTCAAACAGCCTTGCAACTTTAGCGTCACTGAACAAAAATATAAACCCAACATGCAAAGGGTCCCATGTTACATGAGCTGAAATAAAAGATCACAGAAATGTGTTTACATCCCTGTTAGTGGTTTACATCCCTTTTCTCCTTTGCCCAGATAATCCATCCATCTGACAGGTGTGGCATATCAAGAAGCTGATTAAACAGCATGATCATTACACAGGTGCACCTTGTGCTGGCGACAATAAAAGGCCACTCCAAAATTTTGTCACACAACACAATGCCACAGATGTCTCAAGTTGAGGGAGCATGCAATTGGCATGCAGGAATGTCCACCAGAGCTGTTGCCAGAGACTTTAATGATAATTTCTCTACCATAAACAATGTTGTTTTAGAAAATTTTGCAATATGTCCAACCAGCCTCACAACCACAGACCATGTGTAACCACGCCAGCCCAGGACCTCCACATACTGTGAGGAGTTCCTGAGGCCCATTATCATGCCATTCATCAGCTGCCATCACCTCATGCTTCATCATGATAATGCACGGCCCCATGTCGCAAGGATCTGTACACATTCCTGGAAGCTGAAAATGTCCCAGTTCTTCCATAGCCTGCATACTCACCTGACATATTTGAGATGCTCTGGATCGAGTGTACGACATCGTGTTCCAGTTCCCGTCAATATCCAGGAACTTCACACAGCCATTGAAGAAGAGTGGGACAACATTCCAAAGGCCACAATCAACAGCCTGATTAACTGTATGCGAAGGAGATGTGTCACGCTGCATGAGGCAAATGGTGGTCAAACCAGATACTGACCTTTTCTTTTCAGGTTTCTGTGATCAATAGATGCATATCTGTATTCCCAATCATGTAAAATCCATAGATTAGGGCCTAATGAATTTATTTCAATTCACTGATTTCCTTATATGTAAAAATCTTTGAAATTTTTGCATGTTGCATTTAGATGTTATTTTAGTGTAGTTAGCTGACTACCTTAGCTGGCTACTGTAGCTAGCTAGCTTCTTTACAATGATTTGATGCAGTCAAGACAAGCACTACCCGATGGTATGAAAGATAGACAAACTTGTTGCGGACATAAATTATCTAACTAGTGCAAGTCGGTTTGGCTACTTTCTTTCTTTCCCTCTCTGCCACACATATAGACTGTCACACATAAAGATTTTCACACACACCGGCCCCTGCTCCTCTCTCGCCCCTCCCCCACCTGCCATCTGAAACAATTAGAGCACAGCGCACCGGCTTTCTCGAGTCGCGCAAGCAAGTCTTAATTGAAGTAAAAATAATAATCATTACAAAATTGAAACACATGTATTTCGACTATCCAGATATCCAACAAAATATAATGATAGTGAAATCATTTTTTTTTTTACTCAAACACACAAGGTTGGATACAATCCTCTTGTGATAAAGAGACAGGATGTGCTTGTAGGTGAATATAGGTTCTAAACAACAATAAAGTGTCCTTCAGTTCAAGTAAGGCATCTTTTCTTCAACTGACCGGGACTGTCATTGGAGGAAGCTGCTCTACTCAAATCAGCTGACTGCTTTGCTAAGCATCTTGCATTTGTTGCTGGCCTGCTCCACTTTCACAGCAATGAGCCTTCCACTCTGCTGTTCTTGAACAGGGTCTACACACTGATCTGTGTATTGTTTTTCCCCTCAGTGCTTTGCAAATGCATTGTAGACAAAATAACAGGAGGGGAGAGATCCATAGCGAGCGCATGTAGCCTCTCTGTCTGTGTGTCTGGTCTTGAGCCATGGGGGAGATGAACGAGTGTTCAGATCTGGGACAAAGACATACCTCACTGTTCATTTCATGAGTCCCATTAAGAGTGCATGAGGAAGGGGATATGAGCTGTGTGCTAAGGGAGAGATCATGGAGGAGACTACAACATGGAAGAGACTACAGAGAGACAACAAATATAACCGTCTCATTTAGGATATGACAGAGACAGAGCCCGTGTCTCACCATGTATTGAGCTGGCCTGCTCGGGGGAAACCAACCCACAACCCGTGTTTAGTCTACACAAAATCCCCTGCGTGGAGACAGCAGTCCTGAAGAGACCCCTAAAAAAAGGAACTGACTACCACAACACCACATAATGTACTGTATACTGTGTCCATAAATCCACTGGATTGTTAAAGACTGGTCCATTCTGAGAGGATAGCCCTGGTTTGGAGTTGGGGAGTTGCTCCTCTGACATTTTAAATGAGACAAAGTAGAGTGACGGAAATACCAATCTGTAGACAGAATAGTTTAATTCCTCACAGTGAATGCCAAAGGGATGCAAAGGGAGGATACAGCGGATGTCACCTGGTGATGTGGGAGATCAGACTGACCTATCAAAATGCCAAAAGTGCAAACAAAGTGGAAAGTGCCAACAGATAACATTTAAATCCTCCTAATTCTTCCAATCTGTTTTCCACAAGCAATTGCAACAATCTCTATTCCTCAGCTTTGCCCACTCTGAATGATAGGGACACGCACGCCCTTGAGAGAAGCTATCTGGACATACTACAGAGCACCTGTTACAGTGGTATATACTGTATATTCAAACTACAAAAGTACACATCTAAACTGATAACGTGTAATGCCCTCTATATTATGTTCAGAACCCTTGCAATATTTGATTAAATAAATTATAATTTTCCATACAGTATTTGACTATAACTTGACAGGCACCATTTTTTAAATAATTGGCAGGTTGTGAGCATGTTGAGAAATACCGGATGTCAGTCTTAAAGTTTAATTATCCTTATACAGCATATTTGTAGGACAAACCATCGGAACTGGGGGTATTGTAAAGCAGTTGGCTACTGTAAAAACGTTGCACGGTGTTGTATGCCATTTCTGCCCCAGGCAACATTGTACAAGATCACCTTTTCCATGTGACTTCGTCAACTGATACAATATTGCCTGTCTTTGTGCTTGAAATTCATCAGCTTACAGTGAGTGTATCAATGAAATTCAGATAACGAGTGGAATATACTGGGACTGGGCACCGGTGGAGCAAACGGCTCCGGCCATAGAGCGGGGCAAATAACCAGGCCCGGACTGGGCAACGGTGTGGTAAACGACTCCGGCCATGGAGCGGGGGAACCAACTGGGCCTGGACTGGGCACCGGTGGGACAAATGGCTCCGGCCATGGAGCGGGGCAAATAACCGGGCCCGGACTGGGCACCGGTGGGATAAACGGCTCCGGCCATGGAATGGAGCAGACCACCGGACCAGGACTGGGCACCGGTGGAGCGGACTGCTCTGGCACTGGAGCGGAGCAGACGGCCGGACCGGACACCGGTGGAGCGGACTGCTCAGGCCCTGGAGCGGAGTAGACGGCTGGACCCGGACTGGGCACCGGTGGAGCGGACTGCTCTGGCTCAGGAGCGGAGCAGACGGCTGGACCCGGACTGGACATCGGTGAAGCGGACTGCTCTGGCATGTGGGTGGAGTAGACGATCGGACCCGGACTGGGGATGCTCACCCACCACTAACTCCAGCTCCCTCCTCTCGCTCTCACACTCCTCCATATTATGCCAACATAGCTCCGTTATCCTCTCATACTCCTCCCTTCGGTATTTCGGCATCTTCCACATTGGGAGTGATACTGGTTCCTCCTCCTCCTCCTGCTCCTCTGAGTCCGTCTTGAACCCCTCGAGGAGTTCCGTGTCCGTATACCGACGCGGGGCAATCTCTCTCTCCGTCTCTCCCCAGTTACGCTGCTTGGTCTCGTACTGGTGGGTTATTCTGTCACGAGAGGGTGCAACGAGAGACCAAATGCAGCGCAGGGATAGTAGTTCGACATATTTATTATACTATGTAATAATTTATATATCTACTATGTATAATAAAACACAAATGACGAACTACTGAACAAACACTGTATTACCAACGTAACAAACAAAGTACACTTACGTTCACCGTGACTTGCGAAATAATAACCCAAATATACAATGACCCACATCCCCGGTGTGGAACATACAAACCTATGTAGGATCCCTAATTAGAGACGATGCACAGCAGCTGCCTCTAATTAGGGATCCAACACAACCCACCACCAGAAACAGAAAGAATAGAACTGTCAGACTCTGACCATGGCTACATAGAGAAGCAAATAGGCTTCTCTATGGCCAGAGCCTGACAGCCTGCCATTGGATACAAATTATTAAAGAATTGTGCATGTCAAGTTAGTCAAATACTGTATGGAAAATTATATTTACCATCCACTATACATTGTTTTTAAGAGTTGCTGCTTTTTAACCTTTATTTAACTAGGCAAGTCAGTTAAGAACACATTTCTATTTACAATGACGGCCTACCTACAGGGACAGCCATAGAAGTACGGCGCCCCTGGAGCAAATTAGGGTTAAGTGCCTTGCTCAAGGACACATCGACATAGTTTCACCTTTTCGGCTCGGGGATACGATCCAGCTGCTGACAGACACGATTGATGGACCACGTTAAATTGGCTAGCTAGATAATAACAGACGACATCAATATAGCTAGTTAGCAAGCTAACATGAACTAGATGTTGTTTGATTTGCTTGCCATCTATAGTGGTGATGACAGTAGTCCGACTGACAACTTTACCAGGACGAGGACTTGCCGATGTCAAGCTCTTTCCAAAAGCCTTATCTCTGATGAAGCTAGCTAAATGGCATATGTTGTTTGCTTAGCTAAGCTACATGCCATATGGATCTGTCAATCCTTATGTACAGGGCCGGCCCATGGCATAGGCGGAATAGGCAAATGCTAGGGGTGCCGTCCATCCATAGGGGCGCCCAAATGAGTGAAGATTTGTATTTTTGTCTTGCCTAGGGCGGCAGAACGTCCAGGGCCGGCCCTGCTCATGTATCTGAAAATACATGACCAATTGATGTTGACTGATCATGAAAGTATGCAGTTACTTTCTGTATAACTCTGATGACAAAGCTAAATGGGGAATAATCAGAAATGCGTAGTTCTGACTATGCTCTTCCAAGAGGTGATGATATTTAAACCAAAATAGTTAAATTATTTAACAATATCTTGAAAACAACATGTAGTTGCCAATGGTTTTAGCGGAGCTGGGGGACCCCTTGCCCCCCAGCAGCCAAATCGAACGCTCCGCACCGGATTGTAAAGTTTTATTGATAATGACCTATTGAAAACGTGCTTAGTTTTTTTAATTATGTGTTTTAAATATTTGTGCTTAGAGTTGTGAAAATGTACCACATACTTGTGAAAATTGCACCAAAGTGATTGAAAACAACTAATTGTGGTGCAAATTCCTACACAGTGTCGACAGGGGAGTATCCAGCAGGAAAGGGGATACAGAAGCCACCTGAGACCTCCATTTACGCTTAACTGTTACTGGAAAACCTAGTATACCATACAGTACAACACAAAGACATACAAAGTGTGCAAATGTTCAGAGAGATAGAAGTCTTTACAAACATGTTGTGCACACACCAATACTGTATATAGACTATGCTTATCCAGTCTGTAAGTGAGGTAACCTGTTGCATAAAAGAAAGTCAATCAAATCAAGATTGCTTGATAGATTGATTAAATACACTCTGATTTTGTTTACAGTTAACAACCTGTCTGTGTGTGTGTGTGCGTTTAACTGCAGAGTGAGCGACAGTGTCTTCTCTAATTCAATCCAAACTCAATCATACTTTCAGCTCTGATGGGCCTCCCTCCCTCTTTACAGTCTTCTTCTATCAGTGTTCCTGTGTGTGCAGCTTCCACTGAAATGCTGTTCTCTCCCTCCTCACCACCCTGCACCCTGCCAAGCCTCCTGTGACTGTCAGTCGGTCAGGAAATCAGTGTTAAGCCTGGTGTTGAGTCTGTCGTAGCTGGTGTTAAATAATGCAGCACAACCAGGGTCAACTGCATTGTCATGTACAGGGAAGCAGGGAATGGTTTATAGCAAGCACAGCGTAAAGGCTAATAATCTATTCAAACAGAAATCACATCCCTTGGTGACAAGCAGGCAGACACACACAATCACACACACAGTAAAAGGTGTTGTGAAGAGGAAGGTTGAACAGCTCTGTAAATGAGAATTATTTTCCCTCTTACCCTCCGTACGCTCCAAAGGTAAAACTCCTCTTTCTCTGCGGCATGCTGGCTAATAGAGTGGGAAGTGGACCAACAGTGAGTGAGTCAACTCAGCACTGAATGGAGCCTCTACTTCTGGCACTGACTCCCTCACGCCGACTCTGTGTGTGTATGAGAGGGAGTGTGTGTGGCTGTCTGCTCTGCTCCACTCCCTCTTCCTTCCTCCCTCCCAACCCTCCCTCCCTCCTTTCCTCCCTCCCTCCCTCTTCCCCTCTCACGTCTCCTCAACAAACCGGGGGTTGCTGACCATATCAGTCTCCCAGAGAACCAGTAGGAGCCCTCTTCACCCCCTTACTGTAGTCATTGAGACCAGAGGGGACAGGAGGACAGGCGCCAAATGTCTATCTCCTTATCTCCAATAGATTCATCATCATATAAGGATTAATTCAATAGTTTGCTGATGGGTGCAATTAATGAGAGTACTATTTATACAATGCAGATGAGAACAGAAAAGGAGTGCCGCTGGAGGTAATGTCATAGATGACAGAAAACAACAAGTTCAATGAGGTAAGAATCTGTTGGGAACTTGTTTTTCGGTCTTCTCTCTCTATGTTTCTCTCTCTGTCTAGCTCTGTCTCTCTCTCTCTGTGGCAGCTGGTTAAACATCACAGTGCCAGAGGCTTTACTGATCAGGCCAAACAGATCATTACTCTTCTCAAACATTGTAGTCACAAAGAGACACCACCAGCTCCAGGATATCAACTGTTCCATCATAGTGAAGACGAGAACTCCCAGTTACAAGAAATGAATCAAAAACAGGAAGAAAGAAGTACCAATCTCTCTTACTACTTACTCACTATCACATACAGTAACTTCCCTTAGCAGGTAGTGCAACCGCAGTGCTACATGCGAGATGTTTAGATCTGATACTAGGGTATGTTCAAGCCTGTAGCACTGTGTCTCTGTATCACTATAGAGATTGACTTCATTGATTAACAGGAGTACATTTTTGGACAGAATAGTCAACTCCTCTGGCAGACAGCTCAACCTGAGTCACTGGCTGTTACTGGTAAGGCAGGATCACTGCTACCACTATCATAGGAATAGAGTCAAAAACACAACTGGGATAATTATCTACAAGCAACATTCAAGTTTTAGACAATATACAGTGCATTCGGAAAGTATTCAGACGCCTTGACTTTTTCCACATTTTGTAACGTTACAGCATTACTCCAAAATGTATTAAATAAAAAATGTTCCTCATCAATCTACACACAATACCCCATAATGAAAAAGCGAAAACAGGTTTTTAGAAATGTTACCAAATGTATAAAAATAAAAAACAGAAGTACCTTATTTACATAAGTATTCCGACCCTTTGCTATGAGACTCTAAATTGAGCTCAGGTGCATCCTGTTTCCATTGATCATCCTTGAGATGTTTCTACAACTTGATTGGAATCGACCTGTGGTAAATACAATGGATTGGACATGATTTGGAAAGGCTCACGCCTGTCTATATTCTATATGAGGTCCCACAGTTAACAGTGCATGTCAGAGCAAAAACCAAGCTATGAGGTCGAAGGAATTGTCCGTAGAGCTCCGAGACAGGATTGTGTCGAGGCACAGATCTGGGGAAGGGTACCAAAATGTTTTTGCAGCATTGAAGGTCACTTGGAATACAGTGGCCTCCATCATTCTTAAATTGAAGAAGTTTGGAATCATCAAAACTGAGCAATCGGGGGAGAAGGGCCTTGGTCAGGGAGGTGACCAAGAACCCAATGGTCACTCTGACAGAGCTCCAAAGTTCCTCTGTGAAGATGGGAGAACCTTCCAGAAGGACAACCATCTCTGCAGCACTCCACCAAGTAGGCTTTTATGGTAGAGTGGCCAGACGGAAGCCACTCCTCAGTAAAAGGCACATAACAACATGCTTGGAGTTTGCCAAAAGGCCCCTAAAGGACTCTCAGACCATGCAAAACAAGATTCGCTGGTCTGATGAAACCAAGATTGAACTCTTTGGCCTGAATGCCAAGTGTCACGTCTGGAGGAAACCTGGCACCATCCCTACGGTGAAGCATGGTGGTGGCAGCATCATGCTGTGGGGAGGTTTTTCAGAGGCAGGGACTAAGAGACTTGTCAGGAACGAGGGAAAGATGAACAGAGCAAAGTACAGAGATCTTTGATGAAAACCTGCTCCAGAGCACTCAGGACCTCAGACTGGGGGCGAAGGACAACGACCCTAATCACACAGCCAAGACAACCCAGGATTGGCTTCGGGACAAGTTTCTGAATGTCCTTGAGTGGCCCAACATCTCTGGAGAGACCTGAAAATAGCTGTGCAGTGATGCACCCCATCCAATCTGACAGAGTTTGAGAGGATTTGCAGAGAAAAATGGGAGAAACTCCCCAAATACAGGTGTGCCAAGCTTGTAGCGTCATACCCAAGAAGACTTGAGGCTGTAATCGCTGCCAAAAGGTGCTTCAACAAATTACTGAGTAAAGGGTCTGAATACTTATGTAAATGTAACATTTCATTTATTTTGATTTAAAAACCAGTTTTTGCTTTGTCATTATGGGGTATTGTGTGCAGATTGATGAGGGGGAAAAAACGATTTAATACATTTTTGAATAAGGCTGTAACGTAACAAAATGTGGAAAAAGTCAAGGGGTCTGAATACTTTCCGAAATGCACTGTATATATAGAACACTTAATTCTTAACTATGCTAATGTCACGCTTGGGTGCATAGAGAGACCAAGGCGCATCGCAGTAATAGTTTGACATAGTTTATTAAATAATAAACTAAACTTGAGCAGAACTATACAAAACAATAAATTATATATTAAATACAAACTGTGAACAAACTTACTTGTCGTGACTGGAGATATAACGACCCACACCAAGGTGTGGGACATACAAACATAGGATCCCTAATTAGAGACAATGCAGTGCAGCTGCCTCTAATTAGGGATCCAACACAAAACACCACACAGAAACAGAAATAATAGACCTGTCAGACTCTGACCATGGATACATAGAGAAGCAATAGGCTTCTCTATGGCCAGAGCCTGCCAGCTAAAGACAATTACTCATACTGTGAATGCAAAAAGGCATCATTGTAAATCAACATAGGATTGGACAGGCAGAGACATTTTCTGTTTGAAATAAGACATTTGTTCCATTCTATCTGAATGGAACTAATTCCACCATGAACCAGGAATAAAACTCGCCAAGCTAGTTGCTCACTTTCCTCTTATAGCTGCAGAGCACTCATAGTATTTAGAAGGATAGGCACTTTATTAATCAATGTAACTGATTAACAAACAGAAATAGATAGACAGTTACACCATCTGTTTATTCAAATAACGTAATGTATGTTATATGAATTGAATCATCTGAAATGCAGTCGGGTTTCAGAACATCCCAACAGTCTTGACGTGCTTCCTAATAGGAGTGTCTGTTCTGTGCTGTAGTGTCAGTGAGCTGGACTGGTAAAGACACTGATTACAGAGAGAGATTACAGCCAGAAGACAGAGACAGAGGTCATTACTGAAGACTCACACAGGCTTCACAGTTCACACTATAAAATGTTTACATCCGCACACACATTACTCTTAGTGTAGCTCAGGCAGACTCAGCCTTCAAAGAAATGGAGGAATTATTTGGACATCTCTCAATCAACATGACAAATAAACTTGACTTGAAAGTGTCACGACTGTTGAGATGTTCTGATTCCCGTTTGCATTTCAGACAATTCAATTAATCTAAGTTTGTGTGTGTGTGTGTGTGTGTGTGTGTGTGTGTGTGTGTGTGTGTGTGTATGTGTGTGTGTGTGTGAGACAATGTGTTTTAATCACAGCAGCAGGAGCAAGGCTGAAGTCCCATAGATCCTCTGGTTGGCTGCTCTTTTGTCTTAAAACAGTGAAATGGCAGGAAGACCCTCAACAAGGACAAAGAACCACAGATCCCTCAGTGATAATAACAAACTTCTCCTTCAGACACTACAGAGGGTAGTGAGTACGGCCCAGTACGTCACTGAGGCCAAGCTTCCTGACATCCAGGACCTATATACTAGGCGGTGTCAGAGGCCCAAAAAATGGTCAAAGAGTCCAGTCACCCAAGTCATAGACTGTTATCTCTGCTACCGCACGGCGAGCTGTACCGGAGTGCTGAGTCTAGGACCAAAAGGCTCCTTAACAGCTTCTACCCCCAAGCCATAAGACTGCTGAACAACTAATCAAACCACCCCTTTGTTTTTACACTGCTCTCTGTTTATGATCTATGCATAGTCAATTTACAAATTACCTCCACTAACCTGTACCCCCGCACATTGACTCAGTACCGGTACCCCCTGTATATAGCCTTGTTATTGTTATGTCATTTTCTTGTGTTACTTTTTTATTTGATTTTACTTTACTTTATTTAGTAAATATTTTTAACTATTTCTTGAACTGCATTGTTGGTTAAGGGCTTGTAAGAAAGCATTTCACGGTAAGGTCTACACCTGTTGTAGTCGGAGCATTTGTCATATAGTAACCGAAAAAGTGTTAAACAAATCCAAATACATTTTATATTTGAGATTCTTCAAATAGCCACCCTTTGCCTTGATGATAGATTTGCACACTCTTGACATTCTCTCAACCAGCTTCAACTGGAATGCTTTTCCAACAGTCTTGAAGGAGTACCCACATTTGCTGAGCACTTGTTGGCTGCTTTTCCTTCACTCTGCGGTCCGACTCATCCCAAACCATCTCAACTTGGTTAAGGTCGGGGGATTGTGGAGGCCAGGTCATCCGATGCAGCACTCCATCACTCTCCTTCTTGGTAAAATAGCCCTTACACAGCTTGGAGGTGTGTTGGGTCATTGTCCTGTTGAAAAACAAATGATACTCCCACTGAGCCCAAACCAGATGGGATGGCGTATCGCTGCAGAATGCTGTGGTAGCCATGCTGGTTAAGTGTGCCTTGAATTCTAAATAAAAGACAGTGTCACCAGCAAAGCACCCCACACCATAACACCTCCTCCTCCATTCCAGAATCTAGACATACTCCATATTTGAGAGCACACTATAATGAGTATAATGACACCAAGATGTTGTCTGGTCGGCTAGGAGCGTTCGGTTAGTAACCAAAAGGTTGCTGGATCGAATCCCAGAGGTACAAATCTGTCATTCTGCCCCTGAGCAAAGCAGTTAACCCCCTGTTCCCCGGGCGCCGATGACGTGGATATCGATTAAGGCAGCCCCCTTTACCTCTCTGATTCAGATGGATTGAGTTAAATTCGGAAGACACATTTCAGTTGAATGCATTCAGTTGTACAACTGACTAGATGTCCCCCTTTCCCTTGTATCATGTACGGTTCTTGGATCATAGGGTCTTACAGGAGGCATGTATAGGTCAAAAAAATAATGTATTTAAATAACTGTGATACAAATGTAAAAAGCATGTCAAACATCCTTCCTCCCAATGAAGTTTCTATGTGAGAATTGCCAGAACAATCTGACATACCCAAAATATGTTTGGCCTGTCCTAGCGTGGAATAGCCCTACACTGATATCACCCTCTAGTAAAACACAACACGAAAAAAAAGAAACGGTCCGTTTTACAAAATATAGAGTTGAACTTAAAGTGACCATTGATCCACTATACATCACCCTCCAGCCAAACAAAACAACATGAAAGAAAAATAAATAGTTTTACAAAATATAGAGTTGAACTAAGTGTCAATGTCACATATGTCAATGTTAGAATAACCCAATTATTAGAATGACCAGGTGAATCCAAGTGAAAGCTATGATCCCTTATTGATGTAATTTGTTAAATCCACTTCAATCAGTGTAGATGAAGGGGAGGAGACAGGTTAAAGAAGGATTTTTAAGGTTTGAGACAATTGAGACATGGATTGTGTATGTGTATCATTCAGAGGGTGAATGGGCAAGACAAAATATTTAAGTGCCTTTGAACGGGGTATGGTAGTAGGCCTGGCGCACCGGTTTGAGTGTGTCAAGAACTGCAACGCTGCTGGGTTTTTCACACAACATTTTCCTGTGGGTATCAAGAATGGTCCACAACCAAAAGGACATCCAGCCAACATGACACAACTATGGGAAGCATTGGAGTCAACAAGGGCCAGCATCCCTGTGGAACGCTTTCAACACTTTCTAGAGTCCATGCCCTGATGAATTGAGGCTGTTCTGAGGGCAAAAGGGGGTGCAACTAAATATTAGGAAGGTGTTCCTAATGTTTTGTACACTCAGTGTATGTTGTGGACACACAACAGAGAAGGTCTAACTACATATTCTGTTGTAAATGGAGCAGGTTGTCTCCTCCTTCAGACCGGCAATCTGTTAATGTGAAAATAAGGCTGCGTGCATTCAATAATGTATCTCCAATCTGGGCTATGTGGAGAAAATAGAGGGAGAGCAAGGGATATGACAAGGGAGGGCTGAGGCAAATTGGGCTCTGGTTTCAGCAGCCAGGCAGGAAATTTGCTATTGAAGAATAAATCAGCGTGGGTCTGGGCTGGAGGAGCGGCGGCTGATGAAACGAGCAGCTTTGTGTGTACAGCTCCTTTATTTGAGGTCTGGGACCCACATTCATCCTTTCTATCCCTTTTTAAAATAAATCAACTTTTCCCTGTGGCGAGGTTTAATGTGTTAAAGGCAAGCCAAACAATACCAATCACTTGGGTTTGCAAACAAACTGTTCTAAAACAGGCCTGGGCCCACAGCATCATCTCTCCCTTTACCTCTTGATACTCTCCAGGTTTAAAGGAGAGTAAAATAGTTGATACAAAGATGTATCGTTGCCGATAACCAACAGATTTCTTTCACATCAATTTCCACCCAACAGAGGGGTCTCTTTATATTATCTACAGTAGGGGAAACAGTGCCACTATCCACCCATCGGCATTGTTATTCGTGCAACGTGGTACACAAACTGCAGTACATATTCTGCTGTTCAATCGCGTGTGCAATGATGTTTGCAGTAACTTCTTTGTTGGACGTGGTAGTTTCACCATTAAGGATTCCAGCTTTAAAGTACTTTATACAGGGAGCACTGTCTCTATAAGACTTCCTCTCCGGACCCTAGTAAGACTTAACGTTGCCTTTTGAGTGAGGTTAATAGTTTGAATACTGATAAACAGACTGCCTATGGCCAACTTCTAAATATTTTCAAGCAGGAGTCTGATAGAACAAGGAGCATGTACTGTATATGCTTGGTTATTTAGAGAGGGATAGAGGGTGGTCGAGGGGCTGAAAATACAATATTATTTGGTTATTGAAAATATATTTCACAGTGATTTAGATAATAAAATGCAATTAGTCGAATTCGTGTTTTAGCAACCAGGAAATGGCGTTGAGATTTCTGCATATTGCACCTTTAAATATTTGAAGGGAGTAAATATTCAAAGGGTAATTGTGCTGAGATGCCAGAGGAAATAAGCTGGCCTTTATCTCTGCTGAACTTTTCATTACACTTTTTTTTTTTTCCACTTACTGTATGTAGAGTGGGGTGTAGTGCTGACAGACGTCACCGTTTTAAAGCAACAGTGAACTGTTTGTAAAATAGGGTTCCAAAAGGGTCAAAGCTGTCATTGTAAATAAGAATTTGTTCTTAACTGACTTGCAGAGTAAAATACTGGTAAAATCAAATATTTTTGGGGTGGTTAAAATTGAAAGTGCCATACCACAACCTGTCATGTTGGATGAGCCATATACATATCATACAAAATATGATTGATCCATTCTATCTCTACTATATACTGTAGTCTATTTTGACATTGCACATTTGTTTTGCCTAAATTACTGAGCACTCCTACACATACAATATTTTACGAGGCAGCCATTGCATAGCAGACAGTAGTATAAGCAGCCATTTGAAATTAGCTCACGTGTGCCTCTGTATGAATTAACTACATTTTATTTTAATTTCAAATCGCCAATTGGCAACCCATCACATACATACATACATGCATACATACATACATGCATACATGCATACATGCATACATGCATACATGCATACATGCATACATGCATACATGCATACATACATACAAATTAAACAGAAGAGAAGATTTATGTGGGAGACAAGCCTATACTGGACACAATCTATATACACACATACCATTTACCACATAGAAGCTAGATATTTGTATAAATTAATTATTGGTAGCCCTTTTTCTTTTATTCCAGGCTTTATCTAAATATTACGCAAACGGAAACACACAATGGACAAAAAAACATTTCAGTGTCTCCTCATCGCTGAGCCACAAGATGCCATGGTTTATCTGGTGTGCTTTTCTGGAATAAGAACAAACATATATTGTGGTAGAAAGGGGAATAGAGGATAAAACAAGTTTCATTTTCAATTTCTTCGAGGTCACAATAGTTATATAGTATTTCCTCTTCCATTTCACCACAACACCGACCTGTTTCAATACGCAGAGTCAATATCCCTGATCTTACCTGTGCACATATCGATCTCTTGCTTTTAGGTAGGTTATACATAATATATCTCTCACACACCAATTCACCCTTAATCAAACAAACAAACAAGAGGTTCTATGTTGTTGTTGACTGTTTGGCGGTGTTGAGCCCACTGGGCTGTGCGTGGTTGTACGGCGTCCCACAGGCCCCTGGGAGCTACACACACATCCCCATGCACACGCACACCCTTGGGGCATGCTCCGCACACTGTGGCCTTTCATAGGGTCTCATTAGAGGGGCAGGATATTATGGCTGACACAGCACATGAAAAGGAGTGTTGTTGTTCAGGCTACAGGCTACCCTATGGAACTCTCTCTCTCTCTCACCTATTACTTCACTCACTCTTTCTCTTTCTGTGTCTCAGTCAACACAACAGCTAGGCCTACATGTTTAATGTACTGCAGATGAGAGAGAGAGAGAGAGAGAGAGAGAAAGAGACCAATGGAAAGGGGATGTGAGTGAATAACATTTTAACCTCCTGAATAGATCTATAATTGAGTTTATAAACTGAAGACGTGACATGAAAGCTATTAGGCATCATATACTGTATTATTAATGACTTGCAAAGCAGTTATGTGGTGAGGTGAAGGCGATAGGGACACATTGCTCTTAGGCATCGATCGATCTCTGTTCCCAGAGAGAGAGAAAGATCTATTTCAGTTTTAATGGACCCTCTGTGGCCCAGGCAGCCCCCTCTCCCACGCAATCGATAGAGACCCAGCCCGGTGAAGACAGACTGAACACCACAGAACAGAACTCAACTCCACTTGACTTCCCACGGCAGAGACAAAACTATGGATAAATGGCAGGTTTTCGTTTTTTAACGACCGTAAGATAGTGTAAAACTGGAAAGCTGACATGCCTTGCGTTGGAATAATCCAGAAAAAATTACCTGTTTGGATAAATGAATAGGCATGCACAGTGAAACGATCAGAATCAGATTAGAAAGTATTAGTAATAATGAATCAAGCATTTCATGTTTTATCAACAGTGTGATTACATCAGTGTGTACTGTATCTAATAGGCTAGTGAGGATGTCCATGGGGGACAGGGCAGAGAGGGCAGAGTAAGAGTGTCCTCTGCTGGAAAATTGAGGAATTTATACACTTCATCAGCCCTCAAGGAGCTGCCGAAGTAATGACAGTGAGAGTTCTCAAGTTAAAAACCTTCTAAAAACAAAGACACCGTTACACCGTCATTATGGAAATCACAATTCAATGCTGAGACCTAACGCTGAACATCATAGGGTTAACTGATGCCTGACCTATAAGCCCCAGTGTGTTTATTCTCCTCTCTCTTTCCCTGACTATTTTTAAGTCCCATTGTTATATGTCCTGACCCACAGGCCTACTGGAATACTCCTCAGTATGCCCAAGGGTCCTCCAAAGTCACTTTGTAAATGAGGGGAGTTTCTGGATGTGTCAGCCAGAGAGATGCTCACAGAATAGTGGGGCGTGAGGGTAGGGGGATAAGGCGGGGAGTTTGGGGCCCCGTCATGTGTATAGCACTCTAGGGACAGTCACACTGACAGTGTGCTGTATGGGCCTTGCTGGCTTTAACTCCCTGAGACTGTCTGCAAAGATCAGCCTCCTTGTGGAGAGAGAGAGAGAGAGAGAGAGAGAGAGAGAGAGAGAGAGAGAGAGAGAGAGAGAGAGAGAGAGAGAGAGAGAGAGAGAGAGAGAGAGAGAGAGAGAGAGAGAGAGAGAGAAATAGAAAGAGAAAGAGAAAGAGAGAGAGAGCACAGACCATTCCATAGGGGAGAGTGGAAAGAGCCTTACCAGCTATAGGGGTTGCTAAGGCTACTACTTATGAATTGTGTACCCATAGCAAAGCAGCAAGTAAAAGCAGGAAGTGTATCCTTCAATCTGTGCTGTGATTTGTTCATTCAACTCAACTGATATTACAAAAAATACATTCCACTGCATGAGCCACATTAGTTAACATCATTTGAATTAACATTCTACATTACCATAGAAATGATTGCATCACAATACCAGGCAGCGTGTATCCATGAGTTTACCAGTCAAATTGCCCGGGTTAGAGGTTCCAAGCCCGTTCTATTCAATATATTTCTACAATGACTCATTCGTGGCCAATTATTATTATACATGTAGTGTAACTAAGTAACCTACAGAAACCTACAGTAAGATAGCACAGAGAATACCAATTCCCAGCGAGCTAGTGGTTAGCTACATCAGCCAACATATGGCTGAGGTTGAGGTTACAGAATGCCATACTGCATGTATCCGGATAGACATTGTAAGACCAAATGTCATAATGTATTATGGTCAGTGTCCCAACATGCCTATGATAGCCATGTGAACTGCTCACAGAGTACACAAAAAGGCCAAAGCAAATTTGTTTCATTGCTGCGCTACATGCTTTTATGACAAGGGGAGTCATAAGTCAAGTCATGCCTGAAGGCCACTGATGCAGGAGTCACGCATGCCTCCCTGTTGGTTTCCACAGGTGAAAAATGTCATAGTGTATTTTATTAATTCATTACTATTGAAAAAACTCACCATGTTATTTGCAACTCAGTGGGACAGAACGCACTTAGAGAGTAAACAAGCAGAAAAGCACAGAAAGGCCAGCATCCCGGAGTCGCCTCTTCACTGTTGACGTTGAGACTGGTGTTTTGCGGGTACCATATAATGAAGCTGCCAGTTGAGGACTTGTGAGGAGTCTGTTTCTCAAACTAGACACTAATGTACTTGTCCTCTTGCTCACCTTGTCCTCTTGCTCAGTTGTACACCTCTCACTCCTCTTTCTATTCTGGTTAGAGCCAGTTTGCACTGTTCTGTGAAGGGAGTAGTACATAGTGTTGTACGAGATCTTCAGTTTCTTGCCAATTTCTCGCATGGAATAGCCTTCATTTCTCAGAACAAGAATAGATTGACGCGTTTCAGAAGAAAGTTCTTTGTTTCTGGCCATTTTGAGCCTGTAATCGAATCCACAAATGCTGATGCTCCAGATACTCAACTAGTCTAAAGAAGGCCAGTTTTATTGCTTCTTTAATCAGCACAAGAGTTTCAGCTGTGCTAACATAATTGCAAAAGGGTTTTCTAATGATCAATTAGCCTTTTAAAATATTGAACTTGAATTAGATAACACAACGTGCCATTGGAACACAGGAGTGATGGTTGCTGATAATGGGCCTCTGTACGCCTATGTAGTTATTCCATAAAAAACTAATTTTTCAACCACTCCACAGATTTCATGTTAACAAACTATTTTTTGGGCAAGTCGGTTAGGACATCTACTTTGTGCATGACAAGTAATTCTTCCAACAATTGTTTGCAGACAGATTATTCCACTTATAATTCACTACATCACAATTCCAGAGGGTCAGAAGTTTACATACACTAAGTTGACTGTGCCTTTAAACAGCTTGGAAAATTCCAGAAAATGATATCATGGCTTTAGAAGCTTCTCATAGGCTAATTGACATAATTTGAGTCAATTGGAGGTGTACCTGTGGATGTATTTCAAGGCCTACCTTCAAACTCAATGCCTCTTTGCTCGACGACATGGGAAAATCAAAAGAAATCAGCAAAGACCTCAGAAAAGAAATTGTAGACCTCCACAAGTCTGGTTCAACCTTGGGAGCAATTTCCAAATGCCTGAAGGTATCACGTTCATCTGTACAAACAATAGTACGCAAGTATAAACACCATGGGACCATGCAGCCGTCATACCGCTCAGGAAGGAGACGCGTTCTGTCTCCTAAAGATGAATGTACTTTGGTTTGAAAAGTGCAAATCAATCCCAGAACAACAGCAAAGGACCTTGTGAAGATGCAGGTACAAAAGTATCTATATCCACAGTAAAACAAGTCCTAGAGTATATCGAAATACCTGAAAGGCCACTCAGCAAGGAGAAGCCACTGCTCCAAAACCACCATAAAAAAGACAGACTACGGTTTGCAACTGCACATGGGGACAAAGATCTTACTTTTTGGAGAAATGTCCTCTGGTCTGATGAAACAAAAATAGAACTGTTTGGCCATAATGACCATCGTTATGTTTGGAGGAAAAAAGGAGGAGGCTTGCAAGCCGAAGAACACCATCCCAACCGTAAAGCACAGGGGTGGCAGCATCATGTTGTGGGGGTGCTTTGCTGCAGGAGGGATGGTGCACTTTACAAAATAGATGGCATCATGAGGAAGGAACATGATGTGGATATATTGAAGCAACATCTCAAGACATCAGTCAGGAAGTTAAAGCTTGGTCGCAAATGGGTCTTCCAAATGGACAATGACCCCAAGCAGAACTGAAAAAGCGTGTGCGAGCAAGGAGGCCTACGACCCTGACTCAGTTACACAAGTTCAGTCAGGAGGAATGGGCCAAAATTCACCCAACCTATTGTGGGAAGCTTGTGGAAGGCTACCTGAAATGTTTGACCCAAGTTAAACAATTTAAAGGCAATGCTACCAAATACGAATTGAGTGTATGTAAACTTCTGACCCACTGGGAATGTGATGAAAGAAATAAAAGCTGAAATAAATCATTATCTCTACTATTATTCTGGCATTTCACATTCTTAAAATAAAGACAGGGCATTTTTACTAGGATTAAATGTCAGGAATTGTGAAAAACTGAGGTTAAATGTATTTGGCTAAGGTGTATGTAAACTTCCGACTTCAACTGTATATACTGTATTCTATCCTATTCTACTGTATCTTAGTCTATGCCGCTCTGACTTGCTCGTGCAAATATTTATATATTCTTAATTCCATTCCTTTACTTTAAATTAGTGTGTATTGTGTGTATTGTTGTGAATTTGTTAGATTTAACTTTTTAGATATTACTGCACTGTTGGAGCTAGAAACACAAGCATTTCGCTACACCCGCAATAACATCTGCTAAACATGTGTATGTGACCAATAAAATTTGATTTGATTTCTTGGGGACCTTCAACGCTGCAGAAATGTATCTGTGACTTAACACAATCCTGTCTTGGAGCTCTACGGACAATTCCTTCAACCTCATGGCTTGGTTTCTGCTCTGACATGCACTATCAACTGTGGGCCTTTCCAAATCATGTCCAATCAATTGAATTTACCACAGGTGGACTCCAATCAAGTTGTGGAAACATCTCAAGGATGATCAGTGGAAACATCATGCACCTGATCTCAATTCTGAGTCTCATAGCAAAGGGTCTGAATACTTATGTAAATAAGGTATTTCTGTTTTAGTTTTTTAATACATTTGCAAAGATTTCTAAAAACCTATTTTTGCTTTGTTATTATGGAGCATTTTGTGAAGAATGCTGAGGATTTTTTTTTATTTTATCAATTTTAGAATAAGTCTGTAATGTAACAAAATGTGGAAAAAGTCAAGGGGACTGAATACTTTCCGAATGCACTGTATAAGAGATCTAAAGGGACTGTCCCAACAGAGCTCACTTCAGACCGGTACTAAATTTGACTATGACTTCTCCAGCATGCTGTTAATAAACAATTATTCATTTAAGATTGACTTTGAGTGTCCAGGTGTTGAATTTCCACGACATGAGAAGACACATTTCGGTTTAATGCATTCAGTTGTGCAACTGACTAAGTATCCCCTTCCCTTGTTCATCCACTACAGCTCAGCGTTCAACACCATAGTGCCCTCCAAGCTAATCACTAAGCTCAGGACCCAGGGACTGAACACCTCCCTCTGCACCCGGATCGCAACGCTGACCCTCAACAATGGGGGCCCCTCAGGGATGTGTGCTTAGTCCCCTCCTGTATCAGGTCATTCTCACAAAACTATATAAAAAATATTTAAAAAATATATATAAATGTATATAATCTCAAGTGTCATTTTTCACAAAATGCTTGAATCACTGATATAAGCATCTGTAATTATCTATTTCATAATTATTATTGTATTTTTTTGTTTAGATATTATGCATTTTACCAATATATTCACAGAATTCCCAAAAGGTTCTCATATTTTTTAACATTGCTCCCCTAATGAAAAGTCCTGAGTGAAATATAACACTGAAAATACAAATATTTCAAAGGCGCTATTTGAGAATAAGAACTTCATTCTGAAGGCATATAAGCAAGTCAATTAACTTAAATTGTGCTCCTCTAAGGACTACTCCTCTAGATGATGCATCGTGGGTGAATTAACCTTTAGTTTTTACAGGAACTTGAAAGTGTTACAGTAATAAATATGATAGTTGTCAGGCTCTGGCCATAGAGAAGCTTTGCCTCTCTATATTTCTATGGTCAGAGTCTGGCAGATCTATCATTTCTATTTCTGTCTGGTGTTGTGTGTGTGGGATCCCTAATTAGAGGCAGCTGCTATGCATTACCTCTAATTAGGGATCTTACTTATATGTCTGTGTTCCACTCCGTTGGCGTGGTTCATTGTTATGTTGTCTCGTGTTCGTGCTACGTGTGTCTTTATTATTATCATTTGTTATTTTGTATGGTTCGTCATCTAGTTGAATAAATATGTCGAACTATCGTTACGCTGCGCCTTGGTCTCTCTACACACCCGAACGTGACAATAGTTTCATGTAAACTCCAACTAGTATACAATTTTTATGATTTATGGACAAACTACAGCAACATATTGTGTTTTATTCAAATAAATTAGGTTTTTCTAAAGATTAAAAAAAAATAATAATAATTACCAGAGAATTTAATCCGGACGCATTTCAGTAATGATAATTTGTGGTGAAAATGTACAGCATTTTTTTAATGTATTAGTCCTCAGAATGATAGTTCTGCCTGGTTGATATCCTGCCTGGTTTGGCCCTCTCCGGGGGTATTGTCTGGGTATTGTCGGAGGGGGCCACAGTGTCTCCTGACCCCCCCTGTCTCAGCCTCCAGTATCTATGCTGTAATAGTCTATGTGCCGGGGGGCTAGGGTCAGTTTGTTAAATCTGATGTTATTATCCGGTGTCTTGTGTGAATTTAAGTATACTCCCTCTAATTCTCTCTCTCTCCCATTCTACCTCCTCTCCCGGAGGACCTGAGCCTACCCGGAGGACCATGCTTCAGGACCACCTGCCCTGATGACTCCTAGCTGTCCCCAGTCCACCTGGTCGTGCTGCTGCACCGGTTTCAACTCTTATGCCTGCGGTTATGGAACCCTGACCTGTTCATTGGACATGCCACCTTGTCCCAGACCTGCTGTTTTCATCTCGCTCTCGCTCTACCGCACCTGCGCTCTATTGCACTGAAAAGCCAAGTGACATTCACTCCTGATGTATTTACTTGTTGCAACCTCCACAACTACTTTTATTATTATTTGACCCTGCTGGTCATCTATGAACATTTGAACATCTTGGAGAAAGAACTGGCCTTGATGGCCATGAATTGTTATAATCTCCACCCGGCACAGCCAGAATAGGACTGGCCACCCCTCAGAGCCTGGTTCCTCTCTAGGTTTCTTCCTAGGTTTTGCCTTTCTAGGGAGTTTTTCCTAGCCCCCGTGCTTCTACATCTGCATTGCTTGCTGTTTGGGGTTTTAGGCTGGGTTTCTGTATAGCACTTTTTGACATCGGCTGATTTTGATTTGATTTGATAGTTGATTTTTGCAAATGCATCATGGTTTTGTAACTCAATTTGCTAAAACTGGTTTCATGAGAATCACTGATTCCCTGTTCACCCACGACTGCATGGCTGTGCACGACTCCAGCACTATCATTAAGTTTGCTGATGACACAACGTTGATAGGCCTGATCCCTGTAGACGATGAGCCAGCCTATAGGGAGGAGGTCAGTGACCTGGCAGTTTCGTACCAGGACAACAACCTCTCTCTCAACGCAAGACAAAGGAGCTGATCGTGGACTATAGGAAACGGAGGGCTGAGCACGCCCCCATCCACATCAACAGGACTGTAGTGGAGCCGGTCAAGAGCTTCAAGTTCCTTGGGGTCCACATCACTAAGGAATTAATATAGTCCACACTAGGGCTGTGGCGGTCATGACATTTTGTCAGCCGGTGATTGTCAAGCAAATAACCGCCGGCCTCACAGTAATTGACAGTTAATTAACATAAACATATATAGCATCTCCTGACTTCCACGCATAGCCTACAAGCCACTGATGCAGACCTTTGGATCATCTACATTTTAAAAAGTCTTACAAATCTAGTAAATATAGCCTACACCATCAAAATAAATCAATTATTTATTTTAGACAGATCTAAAGAAACATGATATGAAGAAAATGTGGTCTATTTCAGAAGAACATGAGTTGTCCTAATGTTAGCCCCTGATCTGCTAAATATGTTTATGTGACCAATAACATTTGATTTGATTTGATTAGCTTATGCCATTTGGCTGTTGGCTACACTAGTTCATTTAGCAAACCAGATTTTCCTAGAATTCCGTGGCATTATTTTATATTATTTTATAGTATGAAGAATATAATTGAACATAGCTGAATAAAATAGAAAGGATATTTTCTCCAAATGATTTGAGGGAGTGCGCACATGCGGCTATTCTGTGTTTAGCGGTTAACAAAGAAACAGGTACTCCTATATGCCTAATTAAGAGTTATTTATGCAACTTTAGTTGTGATACAAACGTTGGGCTATATGTTTCGATTTTTAATACATTCTAAGGCTGCATGATGCGACTCTAATGATGATTTGAAAAAAGTTGCATGAAAGGCATAAGCTCTGCTTAGTTTTTTGCGCATGCTCCACACACTTCATCAGTCTCTCACTCACAATTTGACAAGCGCTTGATAATGCCTCGAATTTCCCGGCGGCATCTCCCTTTGTATGGCCGTAATGCCCCCCAAAAAAATCCATGCCTTTTGCAGCCAGTGGTCGTTGTGTCCTTGGGCTGAATATAAGAATTATAATGTCCTTCTCCTGGCTGCGTTCTCCGAAGCACCTCTCACTCACATGGCTCTCTCAGTTAACTCTATTTTTATTAGCCAATGTCCATCACTTGATTGGGTATTTCTCACAGGCTACAAGTGGAGACAGACACATCGGGGAAGAAACTGCGCACGGCCTTATCCAATTCCGAAGCACATAATAAAGATATTGAAAGAACTGTCCACATTTACTTTTCGTCTGCCAACAAGATGAGCTGGCCTAACGAACAGCAAAACCACTAGCCTATGTCCATCTACTATCCCCCGGAGTACAAAAGTTGACCTATTCTACTCTGTGCAAGAAATTAATATTCCAAACATAGTCTGGGTCAGTTGTGGGATAAAACCACTAGCATAAGAAAAAATAATATGTAAGCAATGAGGCTGACGCAACAGATCAGAACATTGGGCTTAAAATGTTGATAAACTATTAGGCTATTTCTTCACATTATACGCGCAGCAATGCGCACACGGCAGTAGTCTATAAGCGCAAATGTTCCAAAATGCAATCAATTAGCAGGAAAACGTACATGTATAATCGCATTTGAATCGCAAATGCGATTATACATGTAATATTTTTACTATAAAGGTGCATTTTTATGGTGAAAATTATCTTCCCAAAATGTTTAACTCATGTGCTGTGTATGTATGCCAGTTAGGCTCTACACCCATTTTAAAGCAGATTAATGTGATTCAGTTTAAGAAGTTAATAATAATAAATAATTCACAAGAGATAGGCTAAAATTTTATTAATATTAATCTTGTCTTTACATATACTAAATAATAAGATTTAGAATGGACCATTATCATGCACCCGTCTCAAACCAGTAAAAAAAAAAACAGTCCCTCTCTCTCTCACTCACGTAAATGTTATCCTGGCACCCATTACCAATCACAACGACTCTCCCTAAATGTAAATTATATGAGTGTCATATGTACAGGCCCTCTGGTAATCATGTAATGAAACCAGGCAAACAAAAATAAAACACCTTACTCAAAGATTAGTATGTATCCCCATGACCACACCTGGATAAATAACCAACCACAGAGCCAAGCCAGTGATGCAAACATGAGGTAAACATAGCTCAATTACAGAGGCAGAGGAGAGGTGGTGGCAGTGGTGGGGTGACTCATTCCAAAGCTCCAGCTGTAATAAGCTGCTAGCTGTCAGTTCTAGTCCAGTTGACATCTTAAGACCAGAACCCTATGCACTATATAGGGAATAGGGTGCCATTTGGGACACAGACCACATCTTCAGAGTGGGTGTTGAAACAGATGTGTTCTTTAGATAAATCATTAATTGCAGAGGAAACTGATGCATCCATACCACCATGCCTTCTAAAAAAAAGACCATTAGTACCAACATCAACCTCTAAATAGTGTTTGTGCTACAGTAGCTAGCTGCCTGACCTGCAACATCTATAAAAACCACTGAACAGGTCTATAATTACCACATCATTGTTCAAACAGGTATCAGTACGTTTCAAACAGGAATAGAAAGATACAAATATATAACGTTACTTCAGTGTGTTAGTCCTGCTAGTTATACTTGACCATTTAGCTTCTGGGCCTGCTTGAACAACATTGACCCTACTAATGGTGTTCACTACCCTATTATAGCACAGTACATCATACTGACGTGAAAAAATTAAATTGAGAGAGAGAAAGACGATAGATAGATACTTTAACATGATGCACATCGACAGACCCCGACATAGTTTGACTTCTACAGTGCAGTCAGAACACAAGCAGCATGATAATGAAAGTAGCAGAGAGAGCATCATCTCCTGAGAAGCCAGCCCAGTGGCCTCATAAACTACTATCTACTGTATAAATAATACATGATATGAGATCTGGCGGAGCTTTAGTGGAAATTGACTAGGTTCAGAGGCTTTTCTCTCTCTCCTCAGCTAGTTCTGATGCACTGGAGGTACTGGAGGGAGAGTAATGAGTAGCACTGAGGGGCTCCCCTGTTAGACAGACTGAATGTAGGTCTGATGAATACTAACTGCTGCTTAGGTTGGCGATAATGGGGAAGGGTAATGTTTTGGGACACTGCACTTCAATACAAAGTGATTTTCGTAGCAGGTTAGGAGAGCATTTTTGCTAACCCTAACCCTTTTGCTAACCTCAGTCTCCTAATCTACTACGTTAATTCTTCTAACCTGCTGCGTAAATTCACCTAACCTGCTACAAAAAAGTAACTTCGGTATCGAAGTGCCGTGAAAAGACTGTTTCCCATATTCTTTTAAGGTGATAAGATGAAAATGGTAGCCTTTATTTTGTAGTGTACAGTTATTACATGGTCCTACTTGGTAGATAACGGATAACTATATCAGTACAAAGTTAAAATTGTCTTATTCTGAGATTCTAATTCCTTGGCTTTATGCCAACAACGGTCAATGAGGTCAGGGAAAGACAAAGAAACAAGGTAGAAGGTTCAATGTCATTGATCATTAGTGAAACATGAGCCAAGCTTTAACCAGGGAGCAACCATAAATTAACCATTGGAAGTAGATTGATCAATATGTCTTGTATTTGGACTGATTTACTGTACATGTAAATAAATCAGGAGACTAATACAACTCTAAAAACGATCATGCACTCCATAGCCTTGTAAAGCCTATATTCATTAACCTTACCACTAATGACCTACACATACTATGTAGGTAAGGAATACATCATTCACAATTAACTCCTGCCTACACAATAATACATGCCTACCTACTGTATGAATGCAGCAGTGCCAGCGGGATACGTTCCATAAAGCTGCCCCCCGACAGAGTATCTAAAATGATTAAACAACACATTTTAGTAATTGTATCATTTCAAAATTATGTTTTAGAGGTCAACAACAATAATAATTTTATACACAATTAGTACTGAAAATGTGTGACTAATGAGGTTCGGTTTTCCTAACGTTCACATCCTGGTTTTCAACCACCTTTTAAATGTGTGTTTAAAAAAAATACAAGAATCCGATAATGAAAACCACATGATATTTTACTAAATGGCATTGGTTGAGATGATAAAATAAGTCAAACAAAATCAAACGTTTATTTTCATTTTAAATTGGTTGTAAAAATGTGATCAACCGCCTGGTTGAGCTGCCTGTTCAAAGTTAAAAAGGCTATGCACTTTCCCTTTCTTCATTTCAAAGTCCAGATAGAATATCCTCATGAATAAACTGAAACTGTGTGGGTTTTACAATGATTTTACAAAAGAACAACATGATCACAAGAAGAAATAGGCTAACAAAACAGAATGAATGGAAAGGGAGTCCATTTTCAACCGGGAAACCTTCCCACAGTGACAATGACGATGATGCTAAGCAGTAACGTCAGTGAGGAAACCATTATGTTTATTAATAAAAGACAGTGCTGTTTGGAAGAAGTGTCAGAGCAGAGACAACACACACTGCCTCTTCCTGGGTGCCCTGCCCTGCCTCCCAATGCCAATGCAGAGACATATACGGTAGAGCAGGTCCACTTGCCTGGAAGCACATGACAAGCAATGGTGGGATGAAGGGGTGGCAGGGTTAAGGTTACTTGGTAAGGTGGCTGATGGGATAGATGTTTCAGAAATTCTGATATACAGTCTGTTTACTATTAGCTCCTCAGGCAACAAAAACGAAAGAGTCAAACGCAACAAAAACTAAAGAGACAATGTAAAATGCAATCGCTCTTTGACTGAAAACGGAGCAGAGATGGCAGTGCAGAAAGAAACGTCACGAGTCATGTGACCTGTTTTTGCAGCTTTCCAGTTCTAGACTGCAGGGAGAGAGAGGGGCAAACTCCACCTAACTAGTTTCAATGTATGGAATCACTTGGGAAATTTTTGATTTTAGGTAAACGTCCCCTTTAATATTGGGCATAAATGAATATTTTTTTTATTTGCATGACTTAAAATTTGATAGATAACGCATCGCAAACATTTCAACCAGCCACTTGAGTTGTAAATGATCAAAAAAATTATACATTCATTAACATTATGTCTGCTTCAGTTACTTATAATGGAAGAAATAGTTAAATGAGGACTGAAATCAAATATTAATAAAATATGATACATTTGTGCGTCAAAATATGAATATTTAAATATATGTAAATTAATGAATTTATGACATGCCACCAGTCTCTTCATAATCCCCAAGTCCAGAACAGACTATGGGAGGCACACAGTACTACATAGAGCCATGGCTACATGTAACTCTATTCCACATTACATAACTGATGCAAGCAGTAGAACCAGATAAAAAATAACAGGTAAAAAAACACCTTAAGGAACAGTTGGACTGTGAAGAGATACACACACAGGCACAGACACACACATATTGTACACGTGCTAACACACTCTACACACACGTGCACATGGATTTTGTATTGTAGATATGTGATAGTAGTGTAGTGGCCTTGTGTTGTGAAAAGTGTTATGAAATGTAATGTCATGTAATATTTGCATATAAATGCCTTAATGTTTCTGGACCCAAGGAAGAGTAACTGCTGCCATGGCAGCAGCTAATGGGGATCCTTAATAAATAAAACATTTTATATGCTCATAATACCTGTAAAATGACATGTACTGAATAATATTGTGAAACATTGAAGATAACAGGCAGACAGTAAATACTGATATAAATATGAAAATATTAATCTATTTGCACAGACACAGAAATTTCATGACAATATTTATTGCATTCCTTTAAAACCTCTTCGATGTAAAGTCCCCTGTTTAGGGGACCTGCATGGTTCTGGTACCGGTTCCAACTTACATCTGTGGACAGTGATCGAAATGGTTTGCATTGAGCGGTAGCCCTGGTTCTCACAGACACTGGAGTATGTCTCTTCTGCTTGTATGAAGCAGGATGTGAAATCTGACATCACTTGAAGCTGGGATGTCCCTCCTACCATTCTATTCGCTCTTCCGACTGTCCATCAAATCCTGGCAGAACCCTACGTCACAGCCACTAACAACGCATACAGCGGGTGAAATAAGTATTGAACACGTCACCATTTTTCTCAGTAAATATATTTCCAAAGGTGCTATTGACATGAAAGTTTCACCAGATGTTGGTAACAACCCAAGTAATCCATACATACAAAGAAACCAAAACAAATAAGTTCAGTGTAATGTGTAATAATGTGAAATGACACAGGGAAAAAGTATTGAACACATGAAGAAAGGGAGGTTCAAAAAGGCATGGAAAGCCAAGACAACAGCTGAAAACTATCAGTAATTAAAAAGCAATCCAGCCCCCTGTCAGTGCAAATTAATATCAGCTGGTTCAGTCCCAACTGATGGCCTACAAAAAGGTCTCATTGGCAAGGTGTCACACAAGACATCTCATGATGGGTAAAAGCAAAGAGCTGTCTCAAGACATTCGCAACCTAATTGTTGCAAAACATAATGATGGCATTGGTTATAGGCACATTTCTAAGCTTCTGAATGTTCCAGTGAGCACTGTTGGGGCCATAATACGGAAGTGGAAAGACAATCATTTCACCATAAATTTGCCTCGACCAGGTGCTCCTCGTAAATTTGCCCATTGATCCTTCCTTCAATTATGTGAAGTTTGCCAGTACCATTTGCTGAAAAGCAGCCCCACACCATGATGTTCCCACCTCCAAACTTCACTGTTGGTATGGTGTTTTTAGGGTGATGTGCAGTGCCATTTCTCCTCCAAACATGGTGTGTATTATGACATCCAAACAGTTCAATTCTGCTCTCATCTGACCACACTATATTCTCCCAGTATTTCACTGGCTTTTCCAAATTGTGTACAGCAAACTTTAAACGAGCTTCAACATGCTTTTTTTTCAGCAATGGAGTCTTGCGTGGTGAGCGTGCATACAGGCTATGGCGGTGGAGTGCATTACTTACTGTTTTCTTTGAGACAACAGTACCTGCTAATTGCAGGTCTTTTTGAAGCTCTCCACAAGTGGTCCTTGGCTCTTGGACAACTCTCTCAACAATTAGGTTGCGAAGGTCTTGAGACAGCTCTTTGCTTTTACCCATCATGAGATGTGTCTTGTGTACCACCTTGGCAATGAGACCTTTTTGTAGGCCATCAGTTGGGACTGAACCAGCTGATATTAATTTGCACTGACAGGGGGCTGGATTGCTTTTTAATTACTGATAGTTTTCAGCTGTTGTCTTGGCTTTCCATGCCTTTTTGCACCTCCCTTTCTTCATGTGTTCAATACTTTTTCCCTGTGTCATTTCACATTATTACACATAACTTAATTTCTGAACTTATTTGTTTTGGTTTCTTTGTATGTATGGATTACTTGGGTTGTTACCAACATCTGGTGAACATTTCATGTCAATAGCACCTTTGGAAATATATTTACTGAGAAAAATGGTGACGTGTTCAATACTTATTTCACCCGCTGTATGCCTGCAATCATTACATCGTAACGCAGCAGGAGAGAGTGGTTTAGCTGTAGCACATTCAGAGATTGATTTATAGCCAGTAATCTAAAATAATTAGTAGATTTCATCAAACAAAAATCACTTTCTGTTTGTCATAGATGGACAATATTAATATGAGATGAAAGGTGAGTTCCTAGAGCTCTGTGAGATGTTCCTACAGTGATGGGGGCCAATGTTTTGATCAAGAGAGACCTTAAGATAATATGCACATTTTCCCTAAGACTAAACAAATACAAATATGTATTTTACAGTTATAAGGAAGGAGAAATCTTATAGTTAGTCCTTTTCTAAATTAATTATACTATATTTAGAAAAAATAAGTAATTTCAAGCCTTATTCATACAGTTTAGTTGAATAGGAAATATATCATATAAAATGTTTCACATTTTTATCATATTTGTACTGTGCACTTGCACTTGAGCTTGCGTCCTCAAAGGTGACTAAACCTCAGCAATTTATAAAAAAATTACCAGAAATGTGAGATCTTTGCTTATGCAGCATTACTAGTTACTGTTTATGGCCCTCTCACAATAAATTATTATTATTTGAGATTACGTAGATTACATTTTCCATTACATTTAGTTACATTTAAGAGGTTTTTAATGGGCAACTCAACAGCATATTTTTTAAGAATTCCTAAAATTATAAAACAACAACATTTCCTATTCTATACACAATTAGTACTGAACATGTGTGATAAAAAAAAAAAAGATGTATTTTCTAAAACTTCCTGCGATTTTTATTTTTTATTTTCAACAGATTCTGAAGCTCTGAACTGGTTAACAAAATCCTATTGCTTCTTTAAGACCATTTCAATTATTACAATTTCTCAGAGGATGAATTATAGATACTCAAACTCTTTCATCCGGATTTCAATCAAAAAATCATTGCCAAGAGTGAGAATAAAAACTGTCAACATTTTTGGGGCGGCAGGTAGCCTAGTGGTTAAGGTGTTGGGCCACAAACCGAAAGGTTGCTGGATTGAATCCCTGAGCTGACAAGGTAAATAATCTGTCGTTCTGCCCCTGAACAAGGCAGTTAACCCACTGTTCCCTGGTAGGCTGTCATTGTAAATAAGAATTTGTTCTTAAGTGATTTGCCTAGTTAAATAAAGGTTAAATAAAAAACAATACTTGGGAATCTGTTTTCAGACTATGCCAACTGCTAACTACCAACCAACACAGTGGGACAAGTGGAACACGATACTAGCAGCCCATTACCTATGCTGGAGGGTCAACCTGGGAACACACAATCAATTCTCAGCTCTGAAGCAGCCTGAAGTGGAAACACTCATGCTTCTTCCCAAATGGAACCCTTTTCTCAATATAGTGCACTGCATTTGACCAGAGGCCTGTGAGGGTTTGATTGTGGTTAGGCCTCTGACTCCCACCAAGGGGAGTGGAAGGACCACAATCAAGCCCTCACACCCTAACTAGGGGAGTAATGATCCTCAATCAGAGACAGCTGAACAGGGTTGTCTCTGATTGGGGATTGTATTTAGGCTCCCCACACATCCACCTGTGTGTGGATCATTGTTTGTGCCTGTCTACACTACGTCACAGTCAAGTAAGTCACTTTGTTTGTTTATCCTCTCCTGTTTATTTCATGCCTTGTGATTACACCTCATTTAATAAACAAGGATGACACTTCACCAACGCTCTGTTTACTGTCCCATTACTACAAACTGTGACAAGGCCAAAACACCACATCAATTTCATTCCTTCCTTTGCATATTTGAGAACAATCAATTCTCATCATCCATGGTAGTGTATCAAAGACCTTTAGTAATTTAGTCAAGGAGATGTCTTATATGGACAGCAGTTTTTCCTGGATTCTTTCTGCTGTGTTATAAAGAATGCGAATGTGATGAATGGCCTTTAGGACAGTTTCTTTCCATGATGTACAGCCCGTCAGCTTGATGGACCGGGTCAACTAACTTAGAACAGCATGAGACTAAGGAGAATATCAATCAATACATCATACATGGCAGAGGAGATGACGTATTCATAAAACAATTTAACCGACATGGGACACACTTAGATGGCTAATGTGAACAACACATTCTGACAGATACACCTGCTGGGAAACTACTGAAAGAGTCTAGGCCTAGGGAAAAAAATCAGGGAAGAAAATGTTTCTGCTATTGAGAGTTGTGTTTTGTCTCTGAGTGACTGATCGTTATATTTTACTCGCAGGCATGCAGGCTACCTCCTGAACCACACCCTGATGACAAGTATTTTCATCAAGTTGTTGTTAACATTTCTCAGACACTACGCATGCATGATGAAATGTAGGTTAAAATTGTCTCTTTCTCTCAGCTTTCTCCTCTGTTGCAGAAAATAACTAAGTAAACTGTGTTCTCTCGTTCACCTTTGCTACAATACCTACCTGCAGTTTTGAAACAACACTCTGGACGTTAGACTCCCTTGGCCTATACAGCCCTCTAACGCGCGCAATGTGACTACTTGAACGAGCCGTAAAAATGAATTATAAAATCGTAAAACCAACGCCCATGGTATGCCTGACAGTGGGCCCTACTCGAATAAAACTTGGCTCCATGCTTAACAAGTGAAAATAATTTAACAAAACATTTGGCCAAAAATGTTTCGATGGTCAAACATGTTCACTTTCAAATTCAAGCCCCATGCCCGTATTAACTCAATCTCAAAACGAGCATGTAGCCCAATAAACCAGATTCAATACGCAAAAAAAGCTTTAAATAAGTATGAAACATGCGTGTTTTTTTGCTCACCTCTTTCTTTGACAGGAGTCTGGGTGCTCGGTCTGTCTTGCGCGCTTGCGGCAGCTGAGGTGCACTGGTACCCTACTCAGGATGATGATGATGATGAGGTGCTGCCTAGCGACGCGCAACCATCAGCCAATGAGAACATTTTCAAGAAAAACCTACTAGGAATTTCAAGAACAGTTTATGAGCCAGCTCTTGGTAGTGGAATCGTTGTTGTTTTTTAAATGCATTATCTGGGAAAAACTAAAGTATTCTGACAAAGTGCTTTCATGATAGTAAAGTAGCATATACTGACAAAATAAAGGAAACACCAACATAAAGTGTCTTAATAGTGCGTTGGGCCAAAACAAGCTGCCAGGCGCTGCTTCATAACCTCCAATAAGTGTTCAATTGGTTTGAGATCTGATGACCGAGACACACACCCTTAAACCCCCTATGCTTATTTGAGAACCCTCTTTCAAAGTCACTGGGATCTATTATTCTAGCCATGGTAGCCAAAGTAATGGGCACTGGGCATTTTTATAAATGACCATAAGCATGATGGGATGTTAATTGTTTAATTAACTCAGGAACCACACCTGTGTTAAATATACTTTGTATCCCTCATTTAATCCAGTGTTTCCTTTATTTTGGCAGTTACCTGTATGTGATAGCTGGTAAAGTGGTAGACTTGAGGAGCAGAAGCAGCTCGATTCAATTTGAATAGATGCCTACCTCAAGTTCATTCACATTTTTTGATTTACAGACTTTGATTATGTGACTTATTGTTCTTCCAATGCACAATTCCATTTTTATGGTCACTAACGCTTGAATTGGATCAGTCAACAATCAATAGGCTACACATGCAACATCATGACAAATGAAAAAGTTACATCAGTGACAAAATTATGTTTACATTTTGTCATATTCTATTGAATGTATACAGGCACAAAAACAGCAGCTACAGTGCTATGTCTTCTACATAAAACAGACAGTGTCCATGATGGGCACATGCTCCATCAGTCTTTGCATGCTTGTCATCAAATGCAACCAGATATTTTGTTTGCCAGTCTCACAGGGATGGGTGTATGACCCATTAATAACTAACATGTACAATGAAGGGTGTTTAAAGTAAAGGTTTCTGTACTGCAAATTGATTGCTTCATGTCTATTATTAGTTAACTTCGATCAAGTCTGCCAGAGAGTAACTCCTACAGTGTATAGACCATGATACTACTCACAGTATTTAATTAAAGAAATAGCAATAACCTACGCTTAATCTCTTAATAATACTGATCTACAGTGCCCTCTAGTGGGCTGTTTTGTGAATGTCCATGTTGAGAACCCAGCGCTGAGAACCCAGCAATGACAACCCATTGTTGGCTCAGTGGATGTGGGCCAGTGAGGGCTCTGGGCATACTGCTTTGTGTTCACCACCTTGGTCTCCAGATCCAGCTGAGGCTCTATGGCTCCTGTACACCCCCCACGACGCAGCATCAGGTCCTAGAAGATGGAGAATTTTGTTCACCAAAGAGTTAGGGCCTCTTTACACTACACTACTTTGACGAAAAAACTAGGTCCAGGAGAGATACTTGTGTAGTGTAAAGAGAAAGAACTAGATTCAGATCCTTCCAGAGGTAGTGTGGGAGACATCTACTCCACATACCCCACTCTGGGTGGTACAGTGTAAAGACAGGCTCTCACACACCACATGTCCCTGCAAGAATTACCCTAATTACCTTAATACCAGTAGCCAGCATTTTTACTCTGTTAGCCAAATTGAAAATGAAAGGCTTTTAAAATATCCACACATTTGTGAATCATTGAATTAATCAAGTGTGCAACACTGTGTGCAATATGGTTTAGATGAGAAGCTCCGGTATAGTTTGAATTGCTATCCTTATTTTGTTTGACTATATACTATGGTATTTACAGTACGCTAATAGCTGCACTCATGAAAGCAGGAATGTAGTTTTGGCCACACCACATCCAAGGCTAGTGTAAACAGAAAAGTTGCAAATCTGATGTTGAAAATAAATAGATCTCACTAGACATATTTTACTAACGTACATCCACCCTTAGCTTCTGTCTTGGGTTTCATCTCTCAGTAGGGAGCATAAACATACATTTCATCATTGTTATAATTGGATCCATATGACTTCAACATGTGTGTAGTACATTGGTTCCTAACTTACCGTTATCATCATCAATCAAATCAAAGTTTATTGGTCACATAAACAGATTTGCAGATGTTATCGCAGGTGCAGCGAAATAATTATATTTCTAGCTCCAACAGGGGAGTAATATCTAGCGATACGATAACAATACACACATAATCCAAAAAGAAAAAATATATCAGGACAAGCAATATCAGAACAAGTAATATCAGAACAAGCTATATCAGAACAAGCTATATCCAGAACAAGCTATATCCAGAACAAGCAATATCAGAACAAGCAATAATCAGAACATGCAATATCAGCACGAGCAAAGTCAGAGTCCAGAATATAAAGTATGTCAGTATGGTCAGTACATGAATAGAAAATGTGTGTACAGCATTAATTATATAGGATAAGCCATGACTAGAATACAGTATATACAGTGCATTCGGAAAGTATTCAGATCCCTTGACTTTTTCCACATTTTGTTACGTTACAGCATTATTATAAAATTGATTTAAATAAATTATTTTCCTCATCAATCTACACACAATACCCCATAATGACAAAGCGAAAACATTTTATTTTTTGCAAATGTATGTCTTCCATGTAGATCTTCCATTTGTACATGTAACCTTTGATGTGAACCATTCCAATGGCTTCCTGAGGATACAAATGTAAATAAAAACATAATGTTTCCATTATGGCTTTAGGGAGCACAAACAGTAAGTGCACATAAATATACTTCAATTCAGCTCCAGTATGTACGCATAGAAAATGATAAATTCAACATGCTTAAACTGCTTATACTCAGGTTTTGAGCTCCCTACTCCGAGCAAGTCTAATGGACGAGGGAGGATAGAGCTAGATCTCTTCTTTCTTCTGGCAGACAAAGTGAATTTGAACTGGACATACTGTAGCTTACACCCTTTCACCCCAGTGTGGAATGAGAACAGCTATTGTTCCATAGTCCACACATCTGATTCCCTGGCAACCTCTCTCTAGGTGGACAGACATCTGAACATGCTGGTGAAAATCCCCACTGTGCCCAAACGGTCAAATTAACCGGGCGGAGGGTTTAGAAAACCAGCAAGAGGGAGCAAAAGAACATTACACAGGGTGAGAAATGGCGTGAGAAACAGGCATTGTGCTGAGACACTCACTGAGACGTCTTTGAAGAGGTGCTCGGGATCAAACTCAATGACGTTGGAGATGAAGAAATCATTGGCCACAGCTAGGAGGGTCATCTCTGGGATGGAGAAGATGTCCATGAACTGATTCAGTTTGAGGTCCTATGGGCAATTACAAGTCAACTACTTACTGTATGCTTCTAAACACACTCAGTATTGTATGGTTATAAACACACTCGTCAACACATTACTATGGCTCTAAAATTGGGTGTGATTAGCAAGAAATGCAGTAACAAAATTGACATAAAATACTTATTTCTAAACATTATATTACCACCCAGTGCTTCTAGCTCTAATGAGGCACCATGTTTGGAAGCACTTTCTTTCCAAGGATGAAACCCGTGCCCACAGTGAGCGAGGCCTGTACACAGAGCTAATCCATAACTTATGAAGACAGGTAGCCAGGGAGCCCAGTGCCAGACCCAGAGGATTGTGGGTAGTGGCATACAGTATGTTTGTGATGGAAGATTAGGAGGCAGAGGAGGCATGTTCTTCCTCCACAGGGAGGCATTCAATAGAGGTAGAAGAATGTGAACCTGAGTGAAAACATCAAAGCCCCAGGTCTTACAGACTGAGCCTGATGAACAAAAACTCCCTGCCGGAACGAAGTGCTCCACCCACTCACTTTGCCGTGATTGGGAGTCCCATAGGGCGGCGCACAATTGGCCCAGCGTCGTCCAAGTTTGGCCAGTGTAGGACGTCATTATAAATAAGAATTTGTTCTTAACTGACTTGCCTAGTAAAGGTTAAACAAAATAATAATAATGAAATTACAGATCTATGGTATCATTTATGTTAACGTAGTCTGTCCACAGCCGCTGACCTGGTGTAGGGTGACATGGTGGGTTGTCCCATAGAGCCTCAGGACCTCTTCATCTGGAACTCGTGGGTCAATACAGTTTTAGTACCATAGACATATTTGTATTTTATTAGGGAGTCATGCTGAGACCAAGTTCGATTTTACAAATGAGTCCTGAATGACATAAATAACAGAAAATACACACATCAAAATATAAGTACAAAATGCAAGCAGAAAAAAAAAAGTTGTTTTAATTAGACATACTATGCTGTTTATTTTTTTAAGAATTGTCCATTGTTATATGCTAGTATTTTTTACTTATACAAACTTTTCTTGTCTGACTTAGTCATGAATCTGAGCGTACAGATTTATGAGGCGTTTGAGTCCGACTGCAGTATGTGACCTCCTGTGTTTACAATCGGCAGAAATGTAGCTATGTGGGAATTGCAGAGAGGAACAGAGAATGGTGGCAATATCAGTTATCTTGATCTACACAGATGAGCTAAATTACTTTTTACAACTCTGTTCCTCGCCCCTGTTTCTGCACATCTGCTAACTGTCACATAGATAAGATTATGTACTTTCTATATAAGGAGTGAGCCTACTTGGGCTTTTCAACTCTGAACTATTTGAGTGATGGTTGATTGCTCAATTTTTTGTTAATCTTATAATAAAGTTGTTGTTAGAAGAATCTACAGTCTCTCTCTTCTTTAGAATTTCCACCACAGTACCCATCAATCTGTGCTGTGATCTGCTGCTATTCCTGAGCAAGCTCTGCACTGGTTGTGCCCCGATCCCGCAGCTGAATCAACTTTCAACTCCTGGTGCTTGCTGGACTTTCTTGGGCGCCCTGACGCCTTCTTCACAATAATTGAACCTCTCTCCTTGAAGTTCTTGATGATCCGATAAATGGTTGATTTAGGTGCAATCTTACCAGCAGAAATATCCTTGCCTGTGAAGCCCTTTTTGTGCAAAGCAATGATGACGGCACGCGTTTCCTTGCAAGTAACCATGGTTGACAGAGGAAGAACAATGATTTCAAGCACCACCTTCCTTTTAAAGCTTCCAGTCTGTTATTCTGACTCAAACAGCATGACAGAGTGATCTCCAGCCTTGTCCTCGTCAACACTCTCACCTGTGTTAACGAGACAATCACTGACATGATGGCAGCTGGTCCTTTTGTGGCAGGGCTGAAATGCAGTGGAAATGTTTTTTGGGGATTAAGTTCATTTTCATGGCAAAGAGGGACTTTGCAATTAATTGCAATTCATCTGATCACTCTTCATGACATTCTGGAGTATATGCAAATTGCCATCATCAACACTGAGGCAGCAAACTTTGTGGAGACCAATACTAATATGTCATTCTCAAAACTTTTGACCACGACTGTAGGAGGTAAGACATTTGAAATACAAACAGCAGAATGTGTTTATAAGATGTTACAAAAAGTTTAGCAAAATTATATTTTATGTCAATTGTACTGATTTCAACAGTGTATCTTTTTGTTTTTTTGCTCCCTGTTTTTCCTGACCAATCATATCAGTCACACAGCAAACACACAGATTCAGATTAAAAAGAGGGTCACCAACGGTTTCCAAATCTGTCACTAAATTCCTGGAATATGACCACTGGGCCACGTTCCATTTTGAGCTGCCTATAAGAGTGGGTCATGGCCTTTTAAATCAGACAGGAGTGACAGCAGCTGGTTGTCAAAATTATAGATTTACCATATTTAACTTGTAACCTCATTCTCAAGTCTGTATCTCTCTCCCAACTCTGCCTCTACCTGCAGTATCAAGCACGACAGTTCTTATTTCTTTGCTGTGTCTGTGTGCTGACATAATGATGATGATATAATCTAGGGACCAGATAATGAAACAGAACATGCAATCGTATGGCTAGTGGGTAAATGAGTGTGTCAGAGACCATGGCCTGCCCTGCAGGGGTTTGGTCCTGAGGTTGTTTGATATTCCCTGGATAACAAGAGTGTTGGTTTCAACAATTCAATTCTCACAACAAAACCAATGATTGACAGGATTGCCATCCAGCTGTCATGTTTGACACGCTTTCAAACCTGGGGAAGGATGAACTGTTACAACACTATTCTAGAAGAGGATGAACTGATACAATCCTTGTGCATATTGTCCTTAACCGGCAGATGACACAACACATATCAGTAGCTGATGGGGAGTACTGAATCACTCCCATCAGCAACCAAATGGCTGTGGTTGCACATTATACGCAATGTGTCGCTATAAGTGGATTCACATTAAAAATGTTTGGAATCCCTCAAAGTTAAGCCTACCCAACATTGAGAGTGATAGGGGGATTTAAGACAAAGGAAAACTGTGAGGTCAGTCTACTACTTAACGTGCACAAGCTGTTCCATCTCATTATAATGTGCCCATAGGTAGAGTTGAAGACGGAAGTTTACATACACCTTAACCAAATAAATGTAAACTCTGTTTTTCACAATTCCTGACATTTAATCTTAGTAAAAATTCCCTGTCTTAGTTCAGTTAGGATCACCATTTTATTTTAAGAATGTGAAATGTCAGAATTATAGTAGAGTGATTTATTTCAGCTTTTATTTTTCATCACATTCCCAGTGGGTCAGAAGTTTACATACACTCAATTAGTATTTGGTAGCATTGCCTTAACATTGTTTAACTTGGGTCAAACATTTCGGGTAGCCTTCCACAAGCTTCCCACAATAAGTTTGGCCCATCCCTCCTGACTGAACTGGTGTAACTCAGTCAGGTTTGTAGGCCTCCTTGCTCACACACTCTTTTTCAGTTCTGCCCACAAACGTTCTATAGAATTGAGGTCAGGGCTTTGTGATGGCCAATCCAATACCTTGACTTTGTTGTCCTTAAGCCATTTTGCCACAACTTTGGAAGTATGCTTGGGGTCATTGTCCATTTGGAAGACCCATTTGCGACCAAGCTTTAACTTCCTGACTGATGTCTTGAGATGTTGCTTCAATATATCCAAATCATTTTCCTTCCTCATGATGCCATCTATTTTGTGGTGCACCAGTCCCTCCTGCAGCAAAGCACCCCCACAACATGATGCTGCCACCCCCGTGCTTCACGGTTGGGATGGTGTTCTTCGGCTTGCAAGCGTCCCCCTTTTTTCCTCCAAACATAAATGGTCATTATGGCCAAACAGTTCTATTTTTGTTTTATCAGTCCAGAGGACATTTCTCCAAAAAGTACGATATTTGGCCCCATGTGCAGTTGCAAACCGTAGTCTGGCTTTTTTATGAAGGTTTTGGAGCATTGGCTTCTTCCTTGTTGAGCAGCCTTTCAGGTTATGTTGATATAGGACTCATTTTACTGTGGATATAGATACTTTTGTACCTGTTTCCTCCAGCGTCTTCACAAGGTCCTTTGCTGTTGCTCTGGGATTGATTTGCACTTTTCGCACCAAAGTATGTTAATCTATAGGAGACAGAACGCTTCTCCTTCCTGAGCGGTATGACGGCTGCGTGGTCCCTTGGTGTTTATACTTGCGTACTATTGTTGATGTACGTGGTACCTTCAGGAGTTTGGAAATTGCTCCCAAGGATGAACCAGACTTGTGGAGGTCTACAATTGTTTTTCTGAGGTCTTGGCTGATTTCCCCATGATGTCGAGCAAGGGTTTGAAGGTAGGCCTTGAAATACATCCACAGGTACACCTCCAATTGACAAAAATTATGTCAATTAGCCTATCAGAAGCTTCTAAAACCATGACATTTTCTGGAATTTTACAAGCTGTTTAAAGGCAGTCAACTTAGTGTATGTAAACTTCAGACCCACTGCAATTGTGATATAGTGAAATATAAGTGAAATAATCTGTCTGTAAACAATTGTTGGAAGAATTACTTGTGTCATGCATAAAGTAGATGTCCTATCCGACTTGCCAAAACTATAGTTTGTTAACATGAAATCTGTGGAGTGGTTGATAAATTAGTTTTAATGACTTCAATCTAAGTGTATGTAAACTTCCGACTTCAACTGTATGTCCTATGATCTGCTTTTGGAAGAGTACGATCGTCCGGACACAGCTCCTCGGGAGTCTTCTTGCCTACAACCTGATGTCTTTGAGCGGCAGGTGATGAGGAAGCGGCAGGTAAAGGTATCGCTGCCAAACTACAATTAGATTCACAGCTTTGATCTTCACAGTCCATGCTTGTTATACATTTTTGAAAATCTTGAGCTGGTATCCTAGTACCATTCTGCCATAATGCACGGCCCAGTGTAGTATCCACTTTTTTGCAGGTTATTCTAAGAAAAAACATACGTGTAACTTTACCAATGAATTTGCTGTCTGCTTACAGATAATAAATAAATGTTCCGATATGACAGGTTTGACTTCACTCTACACCACCGGTGTAGGGGGAAGCGTCTGGAGTTAATTGAACCAATCACAATAAGTTGCGTGAATCCAACGGCGTAGATACAATGTAACATCAAATAAATTGGATGTATAACTTTCTTCAAAAGATGCATTACCTTCAACTTTGGACTTGCCATGTCATTTAAGGGAAGGATCTCGAAGTATTAAGCATAAAGGCAAAGAAAACATACAGTATGATTAATATGCCACCAGCCAAACAATTACTTACACTGACAGTGGTGTTGCTTTATTTTCCATCACACAATAAGTGGTTGACAGGTCAATAAAATTAACTTACTTTACATACACAGAAATTGATGAGGACCACCTGGGCGTCTTAGGTTCAATCGACAAATAGAATCAATGTACAGATGAATTTTGTCCACACATTCATAGACGTTGTATGATGATCAGTTACATTTACAAAACACCTACCTGTACAAATACATTTGTGAAAGAGAGAGACGGTGGGATCAAAAGGGCAGAAACATGTACAAACTACAAGTACCAAAGAAGAGCCTATTATTAGTTCCCTGAAAAGCAAAACACAAAGCTCCATAAAAAAAAAAAAACTACACATCACTTTAACAGTGTTCAACATACTGTTTATCTTAAAAAGATTTAGTCTAAAATTAAATGACTGGAGCAGGAAATCCAAGGCACTGTTTTTAACATTGGAACCACCATTTAGCATGATGTGTTGACCTTCACTAAACACAGCACGCAAACCCAACTGGACCAAGTTGATTTGTGCCCGTTTTTCTTATTTAAATATCGAAAACAAAATCTCCAAATCACTTATGCTACTAGACATGAAGGTGGATATGCCCCACCGTGGAACCCGTCCTGTAGGAGGCTGGCAGTGTGGTCCTGTAGGGATCCTGTAGTAGACAACCCACGACCACTGCAACCCTGCTGCCAGGAGACGAGGGACATTAAATATAGTATCCATAGAAATATAATTAATAGATGTCTGTTCACGTAATTATATTTCTATGGAACCATAAGACCTCCTTACCCAGGTCCTGGAAAACAGAAGTCTGCAGGGCCTTCAGTTTGAGCTATTTTTAGAGCCATCTGCATAGTTGAAATGAAGCATGCCCGTCAAATAGCTCCCATCTTTTAGTTAGCTAGTTAATTCAACTGTGATATAAACCTTGAGGTGCGGAGGCTACGGCTGTGTAATTTCCATCAGTGATATTGATCTCCTGACTGAAGGGCATGGCTGGCCAAACAGTCGGCTAAGTCACAGGATAAAGAAGGATTTAACAGTCACCGCCGGTAGAAAATGCAAAGAGATAAAGGAATAAATAAACCTCAAAACACGAGAGAGACAGGACTCTTCAGTGTGCTTTTAGTATTTCAATTATGGTTAGTAAGGCTGCTGTGTTTTAAAATGCCCATTTAACCGAAATGGTAGCCCATTCCCTACAAGCCATGGTCTAAAGTAATGCACGATATAGGGAATAGGGGGCCATTTCAGATGCAGCCATGGTGGTCAGGCTAAGCAGCAGTTGTCCAAGGAGGGGATGCTGTCTGACACTAGAAGAAGCACGTTTCCAGGTTGTCATGTTGCCAGGCTAAAAGTCTTCACTAGTTTCAAACTTGCAGCGGCATCGATGGAACATATTTGCATAAATATACATCAACAGCAGGAGAACGCAGCAGGACAGGGTTTTCAGTCAAACAAGTTCTTCAGTTTGAAAGAAAGGGTCAATAATACTGTGCGGGTCAGAAAAACAGTCCTTTAATTCATAACATTATAAATAAAATCCGAGCACGTTTTCTTCTTTAACTCTCCTTTCCTGGTTGCATCTAGGTAGGCATCTTGGGTCCATACAGAGGGTAGGAAGACACGGAAAGGAGAAACGGAAAGGGGAGCCAGTCCACTGGGTCTGATGAGTAGAGTAGAAAGGTCTGGGATGAAGAGGATCTCTTGGGAGGAATGATGACTTCAGGAGGAAGGGAAGGCGTTTGTTTCAGGAGGTCGACATGGAGAACATAGTCCTTATGGAGGACTGGGGGGTTGGGGTGATCGTGATGACTGACTGGTTTTACCGCTGCAGCGACAGGGGGAGACAGAGACATAAAAAGGACATTTAGTAATAAACCGAAGGACCAAAACAAACATAAAAAAGGACACAGACACTGATCAACAATTGGTTAAGACAACAGGTTATGGGACTATGTGGTGCCATTAGCAGACAATCAATGCCAGGTTTATTGCATTTTGCTTGTCTACTTTCTCTAACTTGGGCAACATTCTTGAGCACTTCTAAAGGTGTGCAAATGTAGGTGTAATGGTTAATCAGACTATTTGTGACTACAGAGAACTTATGCTCCAAAGTGTCATCGGTTGTGTGAGCGTGATCCTCTGGGCTGTGAACTACGAGCCCTGGCTGGTTGTGGGTGAGGAAGATCACTGGTGCCCCTATAACTAGGCCCACTCAAACTATTCTGTGATTCTGAGCCTGGGGCCTGTCTGGTCTTACCAGATCTACTGGACTGACTTGGGAGAGAAAGCGGAGCTGCTGTAAGGCACCTTGGGGTTGGAGCAGAATTGGAATGGGAAGATCTTGTGGACACCACCTCTGAAGAACTCGATTTGTAAACAACATTTTGTTGTTTTCTATGAACAGAAACCGCCACGGTTGGCTTTAACACTGGCTTAACAGTGCCCTGTGGGTCTAATATGTTGACAGAAGGGATAAACAGAGACTTGGAAGAGGACAGATTCTCTATCGATCTGGAATAGGAAGACTTTACACTGGAGGCTGAGGACGAGGAGCACAGATTGCGATTGGTGAAATAGAGGTCTCCACGATTAGGGCCTGAAGCCCATCTGGCACCCCTTACAAGAGCCCTCCCAAAGACAGCGCTATCCAGGGAGCTGGAAGATCCTCTACGGGAGTCGGACTGGGTGTCACCCTGCTCCTCCCAGAGACTCAGCCCTGCTTGGAACACATCAGTGACACTACGACTTCTAATGAACGTGGCATCCCTGGGGAGCTTGGCTCCTCGGCGTGGTCGGGGAGCAGTACGGGTAGAGGAGGAAGAGGTATGCATGGGAGGAAGAGGGTCAGGATGGAAGGAGGTAGTGGTGGAGGAAGACCGGGATCTTACAGGGCTGGTGTGGAGGCTGCGGGTGAGGGCTCGGAAGTGGTGGCTGGCAGTGCTGGACACACTGTTGGTGAGGACTGGGCTGGAGCGGGGGCTGTTCCTGCTCCGTACGGGGCTGTTGCGCCTGGGGCTCCGGGGGGCCCGGCCCGTCTTGGTGCCCAGCTCCTTGGCCCTGGCGCGGCGAGGGCTGTTGCCGAAGCTGTGGGGGGACAGAGGGGCCTCCAGGGCCTCCAGGTCCTCCAGGCGCTGGGTCAGGGCCAGCTTCTGCTGGATGGCCATGCGGAGCAGGGAGTTCAGGGTCTTCTTCTCATCCTCCGCCGCTGCGAGCTGCCTCTGCATCTCGTCCAGCTGGGTGACATACTGGTCACACCTGGGAGTCACACATGCATGTTAGAGCAACACAATAACACACATTTAGTAGACATGTTAGACAGACAAACTGTACACACATAGAATACATATGAATAATGTACTGCTCACCATCTCAACAGCTATGACAAACACAGAGAGAAAGATGACACAGCCATTTATAAAGAGAAGACAGACAGTAAGATCACATGGGACAAACTCAAGAAGAGAGAAACCCAAGAAAATACAAAGAAAGCAACCCTTTCATTTCTGAATTTGTTGAATAATAGTTTGAGTTTCAGAGTGTGAGGCAGTTGCTCTAAATTACCACATGACGGCACCATTACATAACATTTCAAATTTCAGTCTACGGCGGTAGCAGCAGACTGTAGGCTTCTGCCGCACCCTGCATTACAGGGCCTTTCAAACACTAGGTTTAATCAAATGTCAGCTCATTTACTGCCTAGTGAAGAGACAGAGCTTAATGTCTTTCCAGGAAAAAAGCATATTCCGAGCCAACACTCCTTTCACTGAAAGCCCTTCTTGAAATTGTGGTCCTGATCAATCGATAAATGAACATCCCTCTAACACTAACACACATTCAAAAGAAAAACACATCCACATGTGGAATCACAACAGTAACAGTAGCTACAGAACTGTGCAAAGAATGTCAACAGACACAATCACAAATAACAAATACCTTGTCCAGCCACACACTAGTTTAGGACACACATGCCAATACTGAAAAACACATCTGCCTGCCAACAAACGGAGTAAAACACGTGACGCAGGCTCTACACAGTCAACTCCTGGTTGCTAGCAGCTATCTCTACAGAGACTGTTGGAGGTGGGGTAGAGGGGGAGAAGGGGCCGTTGCATGGAGAGTCTCCCTGACCCAACTTGACGGACAGGTCGGTCCAGGCTGAGGCGCCAAACAGGGCAGTAGCATGTGTGTGCTAACCTGCACGTGAGGAGAGGGATTGTGGCAGACTGCAGAGGGGTAATCTGATTAGATGACACTGTAGTGACGGAAGCTCTAGCATGCGTCCCAAATAGCACCCTCTTCCCTATTTAGTGTACTATTTTTGACCAGGGTCCTTAGGGCTCTGGTCAAAAGTAGAGCACTATATAGGGATCGGCTTCCATTTGGGTGGCAACCAAGCGCTAGTCTACCATGTCATGGAATGTCTGACTGTCTCATCTAAACATGAAGCATAAACATGATGATTAGCTACTTTAAGATGGAGAACAATTAGTTCCACTGGAGTGTCTACTGTCTAAATCTGCTCACAGCAGCAGAGGAAGTGGATGTGCAGCCGAGTGGAAAATAGGCCTCGAACGCTAATCTCAGAGTAGGTCTACAGTACCACAGGAATTTGGACATATGTCGTGCAATATGTATATTTTTGATTGCAGCGCATCACCAAATGATCCACACAACTGAACAACTTGTTGTGTGTTCTCTCCTTAGAGATTTGAAATACAGTGTATCCACTTGTGAAGCTGATTTCGGTTTTTAAAATTGTCAGATAAATAAATACATCTCAACAAATAGGGGTTACTGTACTCCTCCAGGAGGTCTCTAGATTGGCGTTATTCTTGGTGATTGGGAATATTAAAAGGACAGTAAATAAATGACTGCACCGGCTGGCGAACATGACCCTCAGTGAGGAGAAGGTGGCAGCGTCCTCCTTCAGGGCCTTAAGCTCGTTCCTCAGCTTCACCATGGTCTCAGACACCATGCTCTTCTCTGTCTCGTACTTGGTCTTCAGGTTGCTCAGAGCCAACTCTGCGGTCTGGAATAGAAACATTAGGACTCACTGTTACAGCTGGGGGAAATGCATCAAGAACCCTGTCAAAGCAAAACAAATATAGGCTAATGCAAATTAATAAATATAGGCTAAAGCAAATTAACAAATATAGGCTAATGCAAATTAATAAATATAGGCTAAAGCAAATTAACAAATATAGGCTAAAGCAAATTAATAAATATAGGCTAAAGCAAATTAATAAATATAGGCTAAAGCAAATTAACAAATATAGGCTAAAGCAAATTAATAAATATAGGCTAAAGCAAATTAATAAATATAGGCTAAAGCAAATTAATAAATATAGGCTAAACAATCATGTTTTATGATATTAACCTAATTAAAATATCATAGTTCTGTCTGAATCTTTGTGGCAGTGGAATAGAAGAGCCAGACAACTGTATTCAGAGGCTAACCCGTGACAGAGACGCTCGCCTAATCGAGCAGAGATTAGCCTTAGAGTTTGTGTGTGTGTGTGTGTGTGAGAGAGAGTGAGAAAGGAGAGACAAGAGAGAGACAGTGAAGGGGTTGACAGAAGAAGGTCAGCCAGGGCTGGAGGCGTACAGAGTAGAGGAGGAAGGAGCAGTGGGCTGGAAGATCTCTGAGGAAGACGTCATTATACGCCATCTCCTACTAAAGCGCTCCATCTCTGACTCAGTCTACACTCAGATCGTCCAATGACATCTAGCCTGCCCCTTTCCCCCTCTTCTTAGGGAACATCATTTGTTTTACATAGAACAAAAATATATAGAAAAAGGATATTGATCGCAAAAAAAACAAAAAAAAAAAAAACAAGGACCATCCCCTCCAGGCAGACTGGTGGTTCTAGCAGTCAGAAGAAAGGCCTTACTGGTGTTGCTATGGGGCAGATACCCAAGGCTTTATTGACAAGGCAAGAAAATAGAACAGGATGCCAAAAAATGTAGAGAAAGACCAGAGGAAAAGTCTGATTGAATGTTCTGTTGTTATGGAGCTATGACATTATCTAGGACATTATCTACTGACTTTGGTCTGAGGATTACAGGTCATGGACAGGTCAGGCTGAGAGTCAGTCAGCCCCAGACAGACCCTCAAATGAAAAAAAAAAAAAAAATCCCTCAAGCGATTAACAAAAATAGAAATACACCTCCTTGATGACCATTTGGTAAGACCAAATATGATGGTCACCCCTGCACAACTTGTTAAGGAGGAAGTGACCCGTCTGAGTCTGATTAACATGGTTGTGTGTGTCGTGTGTGTATGTGTGCGTGTTCAACTTGACGTGCCCATTGCGTGACCTTGTAAGTTACCTGTTTGTTGGCTTTGAGGACCGTCCTGAGAGTGGCGATCTGTTCTCTCTTGGTGCTGAGGAGAGACTTGAGCTTCAGCACCTCCTCCATGAGGGCCTCACTTTCTAGCTCCCCTCCACAGCTGATCCCTCCCGAATAGGGCAGCATGCCCCGGTGGCGACACAGGTCCACCGCCACCTGAGGGAAACGGGCATGATGAGAGCCTACTGTCTTACTGTTGTTATTCAGCACACCTTCAGTTTTACTAACATGATGGACCACTCAGGAAACGCCTGTGTCTGAATAGGTCTTTCAACATAACTGAAGCTAGGACGTAAAAAATATCCAAAATATATCTCTCATTTGTAGTATTAGTGGTCTACTACTCTACTTTACAGTTCACAGATATGTTTCTCAAATAATGCCAAGGGCAGACGATCTGCTTAAAAGCTTTCTGAAAGAAGCCAACTAATACATTCTGTACTGTGGGATCAGAATTCAGCACAGAATACTATGACCTTAATGAATTGTCCATTAAATATGGATGTTTAGTGGAAGACAATACGGCACTCGTACCTGGAGGTGTTTGATCTGGCAGCGGATGACAGCCACCAGGTTACGTACGTTGGAGGGGTCCCTGAAGTCCAGTGTGGGGGAGCCAGGGCAGACTGGGGCGGGGGAGGAGCAGCGTGGTGAGGGGGAGTTGTCACGGGAGTCCTGGGGAGTACCAGGCCTACTGTCTCCATCCCCTCCGTGCACTGCTTTCGCAAACAACTCGTTGGAGCGCCGCTTGTTACGTCCGTGATGGGGATGCAGGTGGTTGGACCTCCCTCCACTCCCCCCTGACTGGCCCCTGGCCCCATCGCGGTAGTAGTCCAGGGTGACTCGTTTGGGCGTGAGGTTGTTGCACACACAGATGTGGTGGTAGAGGTTGGCCAACTCCTCAGAGAAGGCCAGCAGCTCCTCCTGTGCCACGCTGAGATGACCCTCAGAATCAGTAGCCACTTTCCTCGTCGCTCCGATCTCCTTCTCCAGCTCGCTGATGCGCTCCTGGTCCTGTCGGCTGGACTTTATGCACTGGCGGATCTTCTCAGCCAGCTCATGGGCCTCTCCCCTCCACCTCTCCTTCTCCTGCCGGCAGCGCTGCTCCAGGGCCGAGTAACGTTTCCCTGCCTGGGACAGCTCTTCACGCAGCTTCAGCAGCTCCTCGCTGGCCACCTTCATCCGGGCCTCCAGCACCTCAGTGCTCTTCACGTCCAGCTCATAGTCGTAGTCATCTGACCCGTTCTCCAGGGTCCTGATGCTGCCGTCCTCCTGGTCGCCTGCTGCCTTCCCCTGTGGCAGGATGTGTTTCTGCAGCTGCACGGCCTCCAGTTGCTGGGTAAGGGAGCCCACCTTGTCCTCCTGCTCACTGAAGGCCTGCTGGGACAGCTCCAACTGCCTCTGAAGGTCCTGGACAGTGTTGGCCAGACCAGTCTTATCCCTCTCAGCCTAGAGAAAGAGACATGTAGGAACAGAAAAGAGGACTGAAATCCATTGCTTATAAAAAAAAAAAAAAAAGTTTATACTGTAGATAGCTAAATATATAATAAATTGAATTAGATATTTTTCATAGCCATTTCAAGTGTCACTTTGTTCCAAAACCATTGCTTAAAATAGGTATTTGCTTCATAGATTTGTAAATGTATAGTAAAAGCAAAACATGTCATTTTCCAAAATTAGTCCGAAGGGCCACTTTGCCCCATTTTGAGTTTCCTGACAGATGATTTACTGTACTGTAGCAAGAATTCAGGTGACTGCACTGAACAACAAATTCAGCAATAGAAACGTGGTGTCAGTTATATATTTCAGCAGGTTGATATTTCTTCTCAGTGAGACAAGAGGAGAGGTTCTCTCAGACGGTAAACATACATTTCACCCTGGAGTGCCTTTTCATTTCACTAGATGTATTATTCATGTAGTGGAGCAGCACTTGAGACCTGCAGGCTCAACCAACTCAAATACTCTTCACACTTGCTGGCCTGTATTGAGCAGCAGTAATACCAACCCCCAGCTAAGTGTATTATAAATTATACATTTTACACAGTGCTCATTTTACTTGAGTACCGGCACATCAAATGTTCAAATGAGTCCCTGCAGCGCTTATAGACTATTAGCTCAAAAGCATTGCACACAATATAAACAGTACCAGCACTCAAAATGAATTCCAGCACCTATTTCAGTACAAATCAAGCACTGCATTTATTTACACAATAGGAATAGTAAACCATTGGCAACAAGAGCACCATTCAGGACTGAGCAGAGCTATAGGAATGTGTAGGAAAATGCAATACAGTATAAAATGTGCAATACAGTCTTTGTTGGGCCATTTTAACCTTTACTGTCAGTAGTCTCTAGAGGGACTGAGTGATCCAATTCTGTCTGTAGCAGGATGTGGTCTATAACCGGAAACAGCAGACATAGCAGGCCTGCCTCTCAGTCATGCAAAGCGAACCGAATTTAAAACTTAAAACAGATTATTCCATTTGAGTTAGTATACATACAATATGTACTTGTAGGTATATGGTTAGGACCATAGCATTACATAAAGTGCATTTGGAAAGTATTTAGACCCCTAGACGTTTTCCACATTTCGATACGTTACAGCCTTATTCTCAAGTTGATGAAATTGTCCCCCCCCCCCTCAATACCCCATAATGACAACGCAAAAACAGGTTTAGAAATGTTGGCATATTTATTAAAAATAAAAACTTAAATATCATATTTACATAAGTATTCAGACCCTTTAATCAGTACTTTGTTGAAGCACCTTTGGCAGCGATTACAGCCTTGAGTCTTCTTGGGTGTGACGCTTCAAGTTTGGCACACATGTATTTGGGGAGTTTCTCCCATTTTCTCTGCAGATCCTCTCAAGCTCTGTCAGGTTGGATGGGGAGTGTCGCTGCACAGCTATTTTCAGGTATCTCCAGAGATGTTTGATCAGGTTCAAGTCCGGGCTCTGGCTGGGCCACTCAAGGACATTCGGAGACCTGTCCCAAAGCCACTCCTGCGTTGTCTCGGCTGTGTGCTTAGGGTCATTGTCCTGTTGGAAGGTGAACCTTTGCCCCAGTCTGAGTGCTCTGGAGCAGGTTTCCATCCAGGATCTCTCTGTACTTTGCTCTGTTCATCTTTCCCTCAAATCTGACTAGTCTGCCGCTGAAAAACATCCCATGGTGCCAGGTTTCCTCCAGACATGATGCTTGGCATTCAGGCCAAAGAGTTCAATCTTGGTTTCATCAGACCAGACAATCTTGTTTCTCATGGTCAGAGTCTTTAGGTGCCTTTTAGCAAACTCCAAGCGGGCTGTCATGTGCCTTGTACAGAGGAGTGGCTTCCGTCTGGCCACTCTACCATAAAGGCCTGATTGGTGGAGTGCAGCAGAGATGCTTGTCCTTCTGGAAGGTTCTCCCATCTCCACAGAGGAACTCTGGAGCTCTATCAGAGTAACAACCGGGTTCTTGGTCACCTCCCTGACCAAGGCCCTTCTCCCTGTTTGCTCAGTTTGTCCAGGAGGCCAGCACTAGGAAGAGTCTTGGTGGTTCCAAACGGTTCTTCCATTTAAGAATGATGGAGGACACAGTGTTCCTGGGGACCTTGAATGTTGCAGGAATGTTTTGGTACCCTTCCCCTGATCTGTGCCTTGACACAATCATGTCTCAGAGCGTCATGGCTTGGTTTTTGCTCTGACATTTATTTATTTTACCTTTATTTAACTAGGCAAGTCAGTTAAGAACAAATTCTTATTTACAATGACGGCCTACCCCGGACGACGCTGGGCCAATTGTGCGCTGCCCTATGGGACTCCCAATCACGCCTCTTGCACAGAGATGCAGTGCCTTAGACCGCTGCTCCACTCTGGAGCCCAAACATTCACTGTCAACTGTGGGACCTTACATATAGACAGGTGTGTGCCTTTCCAAATCATGTACAATCAAATGAATTTACCACAGGTGGACTTCAATCAAGTTCTTGAAACAAGGATGATCAATGGCAACAGCATGCACCTGACCTCAATTTCAAGTTTCATAGCAAAGGGTCTGAATACTTATGTAAATAAGGTATTTCTGTACTTTATTTTTAATACATTTGCTAAAATTTCTAACAACTTGTTTTCACTGTCATTATGGGGTATTGTGTGTAGATTAATGATGAGATATACATGTTTTATCCATTTTAGATTAAGGCTGTAAAGTAACAAAATGTGGAAAAGGTCAAGGGATCTGAATACTTTCTGAAGGCACTGTAAAGTAAGGCCTCGAATTTCCCTGTGTGGCCGTAAAGCCCCCTAAAATAATTCATGCCTTGCGGCCAAAGTGGTCGTTGTGCCCTTGGGCTGAACATAATCATTATAATTCCCTTCTCCCGGCTGCCAATCGTTGTTCTCTGAAGCGCCTCGCACTCACAAGGCTCTCAGATATCTCAAATCTTACTAGCCAATGCCAGTCACGTGATCGGTTCCTTCTCACAGGCATCACAGCTCCAAAGCAGGCTACAAGTGAAGACCGACACATCGGGGAGGCGCATTTTGAAGATGTTAGAAGAATTGTCCACATATACTTTGTCAGCCAACAAGATGAGTAGGCCTAACGAACAGCAAAAGCACTAGCTTATGTCAATCTACTAACCCCCGGAGTACAAAAGTTGACCTATTCTATAGGTCAGCTTGTCCTGTGTGAGAAATAAATATTCCAAACATACTCTGGGACAGTTGTGGGACGAGATAGATCCCAAATTAATACAACCACTGTTCATAAAAAAACTGATGCAACAGATCAGCACGTTTAGCTTAAAATGTTGATAAACTATTAGGCTATTTCTTCACATTATAAGCACAGCAACGCGCACACGGCGGTAGACTAAGCGTGAATGTCCTAAAATACAATTAGCTGTTCTGAAAAGTACAGTTCATTTGACAGAGATGAAAATATCCTTCAGAAATGTAAAAAGAGGGAAGCTTTGGCTGCTGGGCAACGAAAGAATGAGTGTTTATAAAACAATCCCCTTAATCCCATGGTCGGAACATGTTTTTTTTTTTTTTACTTCCAGTTTAAACAATTACTTTTATGGTTAAATAGTTTCAAAATGTTGAATGCCTCCGCTCAGATTGCAAGGTGGATGATGTTGCAGCGCACAACAGGTATGGGCCTTTCTCTACTATCTGAACAAACATGCCTCAAGTATGTCACAGAATCAAGCCTTTAGATATTATAATGATCCTACATTATATTTGTCAAACATGACTAGAGTTATTATATATAGATAAATATAGATAGATATAGGGGGAGGGGGAGGGGGGGGGGGATAATTAGATGGCCATGATGGTATAAGGGGCCAAATTGGGAATTTAGCCAGGAGATTGGGGTCTTTAGGATCTTTAGTGACCACAAAGAGTCAGGACAACCATTTAACGTCCCACCCGAAAGATTGGGCACCTCTTGAAGGCCAAATGGCCTTGGCCCTAAAATCACAAAATTCCAGGCCTGCATATAGTAATTTAATATAATCTCTGTGGATAGGATCCTGTTGTGTACCTGCATGAGCTGCTGTTTGAGCTTCTGGCTGTCTGAGAGGTGCAGCTCACTGAGAAGGTCAGACACCAGGCCAGGGGCAGGTCTCAGGAACACGTCACTGTTCCTGGGGGTGGAGAAGCGCTGGACGTGCCCGTTGGCCTTGGGGTTAGTAGGAGCGCAACCAGACCCTGGGCCATTGTTGTAACCGCTGTCCTGGTCGTGCTCCTGGTCCTGAGCGCTCCTCTGGCCCTCTCCGCTGTCCCCACTGTCATCCAGCTGCTCCAGGTGCAGCTCCAGGTTGCCCAGCGAGTCGAAGGGGTTGAGGGCCAGGGCAGAGAGCTCCCTCCTCAGGCTGTTCTTCTGCTCCCTCTCCTCCTTCAGAGCCTCCAGGGCCTCGTCCAGGTGACGCTCGGCGATCTCCCTCAGCCGCGCTGCCTCCTCCAGCTGGGCCTGGAGAACCTCGTCCTGCTCCTCCTTGTGGGTGAGCTCCAGCTTCACTGCCTCAAACTCCACCTGCAGATGACAAGAGAGGGCATGTGAGGACAGACACTCAGAGAGTAGGCCTGAGTATGTTAACACAGAGTAGTGTTGAATGTCCCAGACAAAGTTTTCCTTCAGGGACAATAAAAATGTATCTTATCTTGTCATGTCTGTTGGGTGGTACTGGACTAGGAATGTGTAACTAAAACTACATAGACGATCCTTACTCTGACCTTAAGAACATAGATCACCAACCGGAATGTTCTACATTGGTAACTTTTGGCTGGCAGTTGGTAAAATATATTTTAAAACCTTTTCAATAATTGATCTGCACTACTGGGCCAACTGATGAGCAAACTAACAAATGAGTTATCAGAGTTTACGTCACATTTACAGTAGGCCTATGCGTTACCAGGATGAGAATAATCTGTCCTGATTGTTCATTCATCAATGGAGAGGACTCCCCAACAATGAGTGTGTGTCAGACAGATTGACAGGTGAAAACAGTCACAAGGCACTGTCAGACAAACCCAAAACATACACCAGACAAGGCTAGCCCTTATTCATGAACCACTAGGAAAGAATCCTCAGAAACCCTCAGTTACGAAACCCAGTAGGAGACGGAGACTCGAATGGACAGGAAGAATAGAAACCAACCAACCACAGAATGATCTGGACTCCCTATTGTCCATTAAGAAATAAACACATTCCTAATGTTTGGTATGACATTGCACATTTTTCAGCGGTTACACAAGGTTCTGAGTAAATCTGGGTATGCATTCCATGACCCTTTTGGGAAGAGTAGGAGTATTCTGGCCCAAGTCCCAAACTGGCTGTTGATGGGAGACCACGGTTGTGTTCAATAGGGCACACTGTGGTGAAACTTTATGCAATAGAAAACTAAAATCATATTGGACAAGTTCAGCTATTTCCTCTCTGTTTCAATTTTTTTTTCTCCCTACTGAACAAGGCCCTGTTGTGTTACCCAAGTGTTGATTACATAGAAATATACTGAATAGAACAGGCTTGGAAGCTCTAACCCAGTCAATTTCACTGGTTAACTCATGGGTACACTCGCAATAGTCCAAGTCGATATTCATGTAATAATAAGGAATTCTCCTCGACCACGCCGATTTTTTCCCCCACTGACCCCCAGTGTTGTAGATTTCTAGTTATAGAGAAATAACAAAACATGCTAAAGATCTGCTGTGTTGTTCCATGTACATGTAACCAGGTCTGTGCCCAAACAGTTTGAGCTTCTACTCTTAAAAATCCACCTTTCCAGAAATAAGTCTCTCACTGTTGCCGCCTGTTACAGACCCCCCTCAGCCCCCAGCTGTGCCCTGGACTCCATATGTGAATTGATTGCCCCCCATCTATCTTCAGAGTTTGTACTGTTAGGTGACTTAAACTGGGATATGCTTAACACCCCGGCTGTCCTTCAATCTAAGATAGATGCCCTCAATTTCACACAAGTTATCAAGGAACCCACCAGGTACAACCCAAAATCCGTAAACATGGGTACCATCATAGATATCATCCTGACTAACTTGCCCTCCAAATACACCTCCTCTGTCTTCAACCAGGATCTCAGCGATCACTGCCTCATTGCCTGCGTTCGTAATGGGTCCGTGGTCAAACGTCCACCCCTTATCACTGTCAAACGCTCCCTAAAACACTTCTGCGAGCAGGCCTTTCTTATCGATCTGGCCCAGGTATCCTGGAAGGATATTGACCTCATCCCGTCAGTAGAGGATGCCTGGTTGTTCTTTAAAAGTGCTTTCCTCACCATCCTAAATAAGCATGCCAAATTGGATGTAATCTATCACAGTGCCATCCGTTTTGTCACCAAAGCCCCATATACTACCCACCACTGCGACTTGTATTCTCTCGTTGGCTGGCCCTCATTACATATTCGTCGCCAAACCCACTGGCTCCAGGTCATCTCTAAGTCTTTACTAGGTAAATCCCCGCCTTATCTCAACTCGCTGGTCACCATAGCAACACCCACCCGTAGCATGCGCTCCAGCAGGTATATTTCACTGGTCACCCCCAAACCTTCCAGTTCTCTGCTGCCAATGACTGGAACAAACTGCAAAAATCCTTGAAGCTAGAGGTTCCCATCTCCCTCACTAACTTTAAGCATCAGCTGTCAGAGCTGCTTATCGATCACTGCACCTGTATATAGATAGCCCTTCTGTAAATAGCCCACACTACTACCTCATCCCCATATTTATTATTTTGCACTCCAGTATCTCTATTTGCACATCTATCACTCCAGTGTTAACTCTAATCTGTAACTTATTTCGCCACTATGGCCTATTTATTGTCCTACCTTCCTAACCTTACTGCATTTTGCACTACATTTGCACACTCTGTATATAGATTCTCTATTGTGTTATTGACTGTACGTTTGTTTTATTCTCATGTGTAACTGTGTTGTTTTTTGTCGCACTGCTTTGCTTTTTTTTGGCCAGGTCGCAGTTGTAAATGAGAACTTGTTCTCAACTGGCCTACCTGGTTAAATAAAGGTGAAAAAAAAACGTTACAGCCTTATTCTAAAATGGATAAATACATTGTTTCCCTCAATCTACACACAATACCCCATAATGACAAAGCGAAAACAGGTTTAGACATTTTTGAAAATGTATTAAAAATAAAAACAGAAATACTTTATTTGGTTAAGTGTTCAGACCCTTTGCCCTTTGCTATGAGACTCGAAAAAGAGCTCAGGTGCATCCTGTTTCCATTGATCATCCTTGAGATGTTTCTACAACTTGATTGAGTCCACCTGCAAAAAATTCAATTGATTGGGCATGATTTGGGAAAAGCACACACCTGTCTATATAAAGCCCCACAGTTGACAGTGCATGTCAGAGCAAAAACCAAGCCGTAAGGTCGAAGGAATTGTCCGTAGAGCTCCGAGACAGGATTTTGTTTAGGTACAGATCTGGGGAAGGGTACCAGCATTGAAGGTCCCCCTCGATCATTCTTAAATAGAAGACGTTTGGAACCGCCAATACTCTTCCAAGAGCTCCAGAGCTTCTCTGTGGGCATGAGAGAACCTTTACAGAAGGACAACCATATCTGCAGCACTCCACCAAATCAGCCTTTATTTGTAGAGTGAGCCAGATGGAAACCACTCCTCAGTAAAAGGCACAGGACAACCCGCTTGGAGTTTGCCAAAAGGCACCTAAAGGACTCTCAGACCATGAGAAACAAGATTCTCAGGTCTGATGAAACCAAGATTGAACTCTTTGGCCTGAATGCCATGCGTCACATCTGAAAGAAACCTGGCACCATCCCTACAGTGAATCATGGTGGTGGCAGAATCATGCTGTGGGGATGTTTTTCAGGGACTGGGAGACTAGTCAGGATCGAGGGAAAGATGAACGGAGCAAAGTACAGAGAGATCCTTGATGAAAACCTGCTCCAGAGCGAAGGCTCCCCATCCAACCTGACAGAGCAAGAGGTTTTGCAGAGGAGAACGGAAGAAACTTATTAAATACATTTTAGAATAACATGCTGAGAATAACGTTTATGCGTCAGCCATCACACGAATGTTGATTTTGTCCACCCACACCAGACGTGATGAGGACACGCAGGTTGAGACAAACTACATTAATTTGGGGACAGGTCGAAAAGCATTATCCATCTATGGCAATTTAGCTAGCTAGCTTGCTGTTGCTAGCTAATATTTCCTGAGATATAATCATTGGGTTGCTATTTTACCTGAAATGCACAATATCCTCTATTGGTAGTATGCATACATTTATTTTTGCAACGCTTGTGCACGCAGCTCGCACACTCAGCTCGCGCACGCAACGCAGCCGAAATACATATTAGCTAGATATTAGGCCATTCATTAGCTAAATATTAGGGCTATAAGCTAAATATTTAAAATGTCAAAGAGTAAGTAAAATAAGTTAACAGATTATGAAATGGCAGATCTGTAGTGCGTTCTGCCAGGCTGCGCCCTATGGTCCCTGGGCATGCAAAGCTCCACTATTGATTAGGCCTAGGCCTACATTTTTAGACAAGAATATTACTATACCTGGGCAACAATGTAATATTGTTATCAAGTGAATACACAATTATTGTAAACTGCAGTGATTTAGGCTAATTTGAATAACGGCATAGGTCAACAGCCTAGGCCTGATTATGTAACCATTTGGATCAGTTTGGGTCTATTCGACAGTTTAGAAGGTCCAGAAAGGTACATTAGCAGGCCACTCATATGGTGTAGGCCGGTGTTAAGACAGGCCTACTGTAGGAAAATATGGGCTTCTCCTTTAATGCTGTAGACTATTTTAACATTCAGCAAGCAAGAGCAAGGCTGGATCTCTACTCCAATAGGCTGTTAGTAGGCTAAAGAGAATAAGACAAAATAAGTGTCCAACAAGCTTTTGTAATCTGGCTTTTCCTGGGACTCCACAAGATTAAAAAGGAATAGACGTGGCAGCGGAGAGGCCAGGTGCGTAATTGAGCAACAGAACACCGAAGACAGACATGCTCGAGATGTAGCCTAAGTAGAAGCATATGCATATTAGACCATTGAATAGTGAATAGCCTGTAATTTGAACAACCTCTCAAAAGCCTGGTGTTTTTAATGCATATTCATAACGAAATAACTGGGTTCTCTCAGCGGTTTAGCCTACAAGGTCCAGGCACATTAACAGGACAGTAATATGGTGTGGGTTGCCATGACAAACTGATCAGGTGAATACAGGGGAAAGCTATGATCCTTTATTGATGTCACCTGTAAAATCCACTTCAAAAAGTGTAGATGAGATGAAGGAGAGGAGACAAGTTAAAGAAGGATTTTTAAGCCTTGAGACATGGATTGTGTATGTGTGCCATTCGGAGGGTGAATGGTCAAGACAAAATACTTAAGTGCCTTTAAGCCAGGTATGGTAGTTGGTGCCGGGCGCACCGGTTTGTGTCAAGAACTGCAACGCTGCTAGGTTTTTCACACTCAACAGTTTCCCGCATATGAAGAATGTTCCACCACCCAAAGGACATCAAGCCAACTTGACAAAACTGTGGGAAGCACTGGAGTCAACCTGGGCCAGCATCCTTGTGGAACGCTTTTGACACCTTGAAGAGTCCATGCCCGACGAATTGAGGCTGTTTTGAGGCCAAGAAGGGCTCAATATTAGGAAGGTGTTCCTTATTTTTTGTACACAGTGTCTATCACTACCCATTACACCATCTTTCTGCTTGCATTCTGTATTTATATTTTGATTAGTCTTTCCTGTAATTCAGGGCTCATCTGTAAAATAGAACTTAGTCTCAGTGTGACTCCCTGATAAAATAAAAGTTAAATAAAATAATAATGTACTTGAACAGAGATGCCCTTTCTATTAATTCTATTTCTATGGTTGATTATCAGTGAGGTGAGAAGGGAGAGACTCTGACCTGGTTCTCCTTGAGTACAGACACCTGTTTCTGCAAACAGGTGTTCTCCTCCTCCAGCTCACTGTTGTCCTGGAGCTGCCGGAGCTCCCGCACCTTATACTCCTTCATCTCATTCCTCATGTGGCCTTTCTCCGCCTCCCAACACTGACACTCCTGGGAACACACACACACACACACGCTCTCAGTGGAACTAATTACACATTAACGTTATGGAAGCACTGCACACTGCTCTTTCCTAGACATTTTAACACACACACGAGATTAGCAGGAATTAAGAGCGTAAAATATTTCCTTATTTTACTTATACTAGGTAGACCTACATTTGAGTTGAATGGAGAGATTAACAAATGCTATTAGAGTTTTATCCTTCCATATGCAAAAAAATATAAAGCATTCAGTATCTCTGAATGGACAGGACATATATTTATACCTTCTTTAGCTGGGAGGAGAGGCCAGCCAGTCGATCGATCTCTGCGTGAGCGTTGCCCAGATTGATGCGCGCCTGCCGTAACTCTGCCTGCAGCTCAGCCATGATGGTTGCCATGGCAGCCTCCTTGCTGGCAGTCTCCTGCAGCAGGCACTCCTCCCGGGTCTCCCCATCTGCCGCTGCACGCTTGTGGTGGGTCACATAGTCTGACAGAGCCTAGTACAGAGACAGACAAAGCAAAAAGAGAGGCATTTATTTCGTTGTTATCCAGACTCTACCAGAGCCTACAGACAAAGAAATGGCACCCTCTTATTTTTTTTTGCTTTTAATTGTATCGAGAGTTGGTTGGGTGACCACAGTATGGTGGTCTGTATGGCACATGGTCTATCAGTCGGGTGCGTTGTGAAATGCAAGATGGAAACTAAAACCAAGTGGCACATCTAATAAAGACACAAAACAACAAAGAAGTACATCTGTGCCAGGGGAAATAGGACTCCACAGACCAGCTGTCGAAATCTGAGCAGTCTTGAGTACATCCCATGCATAACTTAGGCCTACATTTTCTCAATTGAGAGTGTGGTACTACAAAACTGTTTCATCTATGGTACAAGCCAAAGAGGAATATATTCTTTCAAATGACAGCCGACGTCACCAGTCTGTCTAGAAAGTCAGTCACTGAAATAAACTATTGTTAATGGATGTGGATAACACACAGAAACACTGGCCATGACTATGTGAGGGTTGGATGGATTGGATGCGGTAGGAAAAAGATTGTAGAATCCCATGAGAAGCTGCCTCTAATTGTGTCTGTTGAGCAGCCATGCACATGGACAACGCCCCATGCCACTGTTACTAGCCAGGAAGGATTACAGCTACTGCCTGGTGCAACTACTACGTTTTTAACTGCCTGGTGCTACTACTGCCCAAGCTCAAACCAGTCTGGTATGAGCTAGGGCTGGGCGATATATACAATTAATTTGACTATGTTTGTATAGCTAGTCTTTTCTCCTTCTGTGCTGTGTGCACTGTGCATCTTCCCACTCACACACAGACAGACACCAAGCCCCTCCCCCTGTCACTCAACAACAAAGACAAAAGATCACTTCTTCTTCTCTGACAAGGGGTTTCAACTCGCTATTTGGATATGAGGTTTGGTCCAACAGAACCGGTCGATTTCCCTTCTAACTATACAGTTTTTGTGTCTCAACTTCCCAAATCTAAAGTACCTATCTATCTACTTAGAACTGAGTCGACCCTACTAAAATGGGAGTATTCAAAGAACATGACTGTGGAAAATGTATTCTGTTTTTGTCTCGCGCTAGCAGCATTTTGGCCACATACTGTTGGGTGCTAGAGGTCTAGTCTGTGTTTTATAAATATGCAATGAGCATTTATACAAGTATTTGGCTTGACAACTCGTTCTCATTCTGAGAAACGCTAATCTTCTTATCCAGGTAGGCCACTTGATTTCAAAATCTAAACAAAGTGAACAGGCTATGTTGTTCAAACAGGTTGGAGACGGACAGGAGGGTGTATTCATAACAGTTAAACCACAGATGACAACGAGACAGATATTTCACCGGATGTATAAATATGGTAGTGAGAGGAAGCCCAGTGGCCGGCAGTGGGAGAAAATGGATTTTGGCCGACATTCTACAAATTCTCATAGATGAAACCTTTGATCTCAATACAGTTTTGTTCCTAAAGGCTACATAGACATAGCATTTCTGAGGAGGCTCAGGTCCTTCAACGTGTGCAGTAAACTACTGCATACCTTCTACCAGTCTGTGGTGGCCAGTGCCATCTTTTTTGCAGTGGTGTGCTGGGGAGCAAACATCAAAGCCGGTGATGCTTCTCGGGTAAATAAGCTGATCAGGAAGGCTAGCTCTGTCCTGGGGATGAGCCTTGACACTCTAGAGGAGGTGGCGGAGAGACGGATCCTGGCCAAACTGCTGGCCATCATGTACAACGTCACCCACCCTCTGCACGCTATGGTTATGACGCAGAGGAGCACTTTCAGTCACAGGCTGATCCCACCACGGTGTGCCAGAGAGCGCTACAGGAGGTCCTTCCTGCCGGCGGCTATTAGACTATATAATGCCTCACCGGGGTGCCGTGCCGTCGGCAACATAGATCTGGAACTGTTGGGGTGCTAGGACCTAGTTTAACAATTATGCATCCATCCGTGAGTAACTCTGGTCCGTCAGCACTCATCCACTCAGGACCTATTTATTCATACAGGTCTGTATATACATACTCATGTACAGTTGTTATATCATATCACATGCAATATTGTAAGTAATTATTGGACTTAAATTACGTAGGCATTCACTCAGGAATGCATATTAGTATCCTGCCAGTTGCACCTTTTCTCATTGCTTTTAGTATATCGAATGTGCAATACGTGCAGTTGTCTGTAATTAAACCCTGCGCACTAAGGACTGTATTTTAAGGGAATTACTATTATTACCCCAAATGATATCATACACACATTTAGCTATTAAAGTATATCTTCCTGTCATTTACCTGTACAGTTTGTGTAACCATGCAAGTATTCACTTATCTGTAATTATAACTTTATACGTAACTGTACAGCTAATTTAACCATGCAAAATTTTCACTTACCTGTTCATTTACCCAGTCTGTCTATTAAGTAAACTATATAACCCTCGCTCATATCATACGCATTTTTAGCTACTGAAGTATTTCTCTGCCATCGACCTGTATAGTATAGTTAACCATCCAACATCCACCAATGTATAGTCTACATATTCAGCCAACCACTCATACTATGCAATGTCTTTTTATAGCTTTTTTTGCACTCCAGATATCTTGTATTTCTATACTTTTTCCATACTGCCGCTCTATGTATCATGTACCGTGTATCTGTCTTTTGTGTACTTTCGTTGTGGCATTTTGCACCTGCCCTGTGTTTTGTTGTAGCTGCTTGACAATGAAATTTCCCCCCTGGGGGATCAATAAAGTACCTATCTATCTATCTATCTATCTATCTATCTATAGCCTAATACATACTTTAGGTGAATTAACGGCATTGCAAGATACAGATTACCAAGATATAGCCTATGTGCCCGGTTCCGACTGTCTGGCTCGCCTGTTTTTCTTCGCTAAGAAAATCGCTAGTGTGTGTTTGGTCTTCAGGCTGTTGCATGTAGAGTAGCTCAGCCTAGTCATTGAGAGCACCTACTTTAGTGAACTTGCGCAAGACATTGCAAGTCAAGAAATTGACAGACACAGCGATAGCTTATACATATTTTGATTACCGATGCACGGTTTTGACTATCTGCCTGGTGTCCGACATGCCTACCTATGCCCCTGCCCTCTCTTTCTTTGCTGTAAAAAAATGACAGTATTCTCGAAAGTAGCCTTTGGCAACTAGTTTCCGCCATTGCAAAAATACTGAATCTAAGAGTCGGTTCCTAGCAGAATCGAAGCTTGACACCGAGAAATGGGAGTCGACGGGCAAGGAATAAATTATTTGAGTCGACTCACCACCACTAAGCAGCAGACAGTTGTAGCAAACTCAAACTAACAATGAAAAAACACCCTAGCTGTGAAAAGCTTTAGTAGCCTTTCGTGTCAATTCAATCAAACTTCTCCATATGACCTTTGGATTTAAAAAAAACTATTCCCAAATGCCGTGAGACCATCCGCCAACGTGGCTGGTGAAATAGACATTCTAACCAGCCAATTACAAAATCTACCCGCATTTGGTGGGTGTTAATTTCCAACCCTACATAAGACCCACTAATAACCAGGCAGGCCGAAACTCCCATCTACCAAAACATGGTGAAATTTCAGGAGGTCTTTTCAAACAGCTCTTACACTAAAAGGGCATTATCATAACTTCACAATATTATTCCAGACTCAGTGTGGAAATATATATAACACACAGAATTGACATTTTTGACTGCACTAGGTCTTTAACAAACCATAGAACTCTCTATGCACAAAGACTACTTTTAACAATTTACATTGAATGTTTTACAAAAACTCATTTACAGGACGAACTGAAGATACAAAGTTTGGTAACAATAAAACTGAGGGAGTTTTACCGTAATTCTGCAGTTTTTCCAGTAAATGTATTTTTCCCCTCTGTGTAAATTGTTCAAAGTAGTCATTGTGCATAGAGTTGTGGTTTGTTCAACTTTGAAATCATTGATTTTTGTTTGGCATAAATATTAAAGTGCAAAATCGGAGTCTCAGCATAATTATGTTACTGTGGAAATGCACTTATGTAACTACAGTTGAAGACAGAAGTTTACATACACCTTAGCCAAATACATTTAAACTCAGTTTTTTACAATTCCTGACATTTAATCCTAGTAAAAATTCCCTGTTTTAGGTCAGTTAGGATCACCATTTTATTTTAGAAATGTGAAATGTCAGAATAATAGTAGAGAGAATTATTTATTTGAGCTTTTATTTCTATCATGACATTCCCAGTGGGTCAGAAGTTTACATTTTGCCACAACTTTGTAAGTATGCTTGGGGTCATTGTCCATTTGGAAGACCCATTTGCGACCAAGCTTTAACTTCCTGACTGATGTCTTGAGATGTTGTTTCAATATAGCCACATCATTTTCCTTCCTCATGATGCCATCTATTTTGTGAAGTGCACAAGTCCCTCCTGCAGCAAAGCACCCCCACAACATGATGCTGCCACGCCCCGTGCTTCACGGTTGGGATGGTGTTCTGGGATTGATTTGCACCAAAGTACGTTCATCTCTAGGAGACAGAACGCGTCTCCTTCTTGAGCGGTATGACGGCTGCGTGGTCCCATGGTGTTTATACTTGCGTACTATTGTTTGTACAGATGAACGTGGTACCTTCAAGCGTTTGGAAATTGCTCCCAAGGATGAACCAGACTTGTGGAGGTCTACTATTTATTTTCAGAGGTCTTGGCTGATTTCCCCATGATGTTGAGCAAAGAGGCACTGAGTTTGAAGGTAGGCCTTGAAATACAGCCACAGGTACACCTCCAATTTACTCAAATGATGTCAATTAGCCTATCAGAAGCTTCTAAAGCCATTACATCATTTTCTGGAATTTTCCAAACTGTTGTTTAAAAGGCACAGTCAACTTAGTGTATGTAAACTTCTGACCTACTGGAATTGTGATATAGTGAATTATAACTGAAATAATCTGTCTGTAAACAATTGTTGGAGGAATTACTTGTGTCATGCACAAAGTAGATGTCCTAACCGACTTTCCAAAACTATAGTTTGTTAACATGAAATCTGTGGAGTGGTTGAAAAATGAGTTAATGACTTCAACCTAAGTGTATGTAAACTTCTGACTTCAACTGTATAAACTCTGCTGAAGCATTTCAAACAGAATGGTAGGCCCTTTTGTGCATGGTTGGATGCTACTTGTTAGAATAATGAAATAACAAAAGCAATAGTCAGAATGTGACTGTACGTTCCATTACAAAATACATTTGTATGAGATTATTTATTTACATGAATGCTGCTTAATAACCTTTATACAAGTGATAATGATTTGCATGCTGCGACTGATATCTTCCCCTGCCCTGTTCACCCCTCTAATGCCTTGCAGTCTGCATCAGACAGAGCAGCTTAGAATTAATTCCAGTTTCCACTTCCAACATGGGATATGCTGACTAATGTGCTCTCATCCCTCAATCACAGATCCCTAGTAGAGATAAACAGTATCTCATCTATACACATCAACATCATATGACACTACAGGAGCAGAAACCAACCTGTCCTCCTCTTTATCACACAAACTGAATGATTCATATGAACCCTAGGCTACGTCTTTTGAGACTGGGGAACTGTTATTCAGCAAAGCTAGTAACAGAGTTCAACATGATAGAGTATCTTCATGGAACCTATCAAATGTTCAGTAGGCAATTAATACATTGCTATTTAACACTGGATTAAGAACAACTCCCTAGCAACATTTTGATTAATTATTTATTGGTTTAGAACAGTTTAGCTAAAAGCTTCTGTCCTAACAGCAAGTCCATTGTGTGGCTAATCCCAGGTTGGTCAATATAGAGCAGTTTGTGACTGGCACTTGCTCACACTGAAGTAGTTAGTGTGGAGACTGATTAGACAAAGCAATAAGAAATCTATGAACAAAAGGTCGTCTTAACTCAATGTCGCCACCGTACACACGTAGTAGTAGCTGTACAGTTGGAAGAAAGGTTGGTATAGCTATAGACATTTAACATTTATGCTGACCTCCTTGAGCTGCTGTTGCTCCTGTTTGAGGGCCTCGTACTCCTCCTCCAGCTGGGTGTGTTTCTTCTTCAATTCAGCGCTCTCCTCCAGCACCACCAAGCCATAACGGGCCGCCTGTAGTTTCTCCTCGTTGGCCTCCTGGAGCTCCAAATTCAGCCTTGCCACCTCCGCCCTAAGGTCCATACCCCCCATCTCCATCTCATCTCTCTCCGCCTCAGTCTCTGCTTGGCCTGCCTCCTCAAGCATCCTGTCCTCCTCCTCCCACATTCTTTCCCCAATGCTCCGCTGAGACACCTGCTTCCTCTTTCAATCCTCCTGCCTCATTACTGCTAGCTGTGGGGGAGGAGGAAGTAAGGAAACGCAGCCCAGGAACATTGATTGTGTCATCATACTGTTCACAGCCACAAATAGTAACCAATGAGTTATAAGTAAGTTCAAACTAATCTGAGGTTTAACAATACAATTTGATATCCTAATAGTTGCTGGCAGTAGACAACTGGCTAAGATGGCGTGAAGTGAATAATAAATTTGGCAGCCCAGTCACAGACGGTCAAGAGTCAGATTATGTGGTTAACGTTAGATTAGTTTAACTGTCTCGTCTGTCACTTTACTTGTGATCTTTGTTGTCAGGGTAAAGGAAAATGCAACTGAATGCCTGTAGATGTTACTGTGTGCAGGCATTCAATAAGCTTATAGGCTACCGTTAACTTACCAACCATGTTGGAAAACAGCTAGAAGCATTTCTGTGCACCTGCGTCGATAACGTCTGAAAAATGTGTACTCGACCAATAATATTATATTTCATTTGTTAGCTAGTTAGCAGTCAGATAGTTTAGCAGAGTTTATTCTTCTAACTAGTTAAGTTACCAGACACGTAGATTCTCAGACAGGTACTTACCATTTTCTTAGCTAGCTACACTAGCTAGTTGTCAGAACTGTCAAAAACAAAGACTCCTAGCCATCTGTGGTCAGACTAGCTAGCTTGCTAGGCTAATTATCTACCTAGAATTCAGCCGCTAGTTTACAAGTCAATCGCATAGCTAACGCGTTAGATAGCTGGCTAAATTACTCACTTCCTATATCGATTCACCTTGGTCACCAAAAGCACCGTTACTTCAAAATCTTGTGTCGAAATTAAGCTAACCGGCAGCGCTCAGAGAAAATGTGACACTTCGTCGTCGAGTTTCTGTGTGGACAACCTACCCGCCCCGGTTTTTCAACCAATGTGCTTTCTAGCTTGAGTTAGTGCTTTGAAAGTCATTGCGCGCCGAAGTACTGAGTGAGTAGACACAGACCAGTGAAAGACTGCCCCCTAGCAACGTCGAGCGTCACAACGTTTGGAATGACTACAGACCATAGATTTACAGTATATAGACGTTGTATCTGTCCAACTATGTCGTCTGTGAGAGCACGGGCAGCGATATTGAGGCCATCCATTTGAAGTACGGATTGGAACCAGTTCAGTGAACAGAACCGGAAAAGAAATATATTTTTTAGGATCAGAACCTGAAGCGAAAGTGATCTATACTGTTGGAACCAGTTAATCATGTTATTTTTGTCCCACAAAAACGCGACAAAGTGCCTATACAAAGCCCTGACTGTCACTCAGAAACGTATTTCATTGCCCACCTGTCAGATGGAAACATTTTCTAGTGTGTTTATGCTACCTGCCCCTTCCCCTACAATCGTGATTCAGACATTAGGGAGAGAGATTTTTAATTAGAGAAATTGATTCTGCCAACACAACCAGCTATGCAGCCTACAGTGTTGTATGTACCCTTAACCTTTTTTCAACTAACTATCAAATATGTTGATTAAATATAACTTTAATGATATAATGAGTAATTCAGGAATGTCACAAGTTAATTGACAGGAGAAAACTCCATAAAATAAATAAACTATACAGATCGCAATCTTCTTCCTCTTCTGTTTAGTTTAACAGGGGTTGGCATCCAATAAGTTGCATTAACGTCCCCAACTGAACTAAAGTATCAATTCATTACACTTTGTGATACAAAATGGGGAAACTATACAAAATATTTAATTTTGAACATATCATTTGTCTCTGTGCTGCTGTTTGTTACTTCTTGGCTACTTGCCAAGTTTTACGTTTTTATAACGGTTTAAATCCATTTTAATTTAATACATTTACCCACGTCTTAGTTATTTTTATTTTCTCGGTCTACGTTTTTGTATTGTAATTTATTTTATTTTTTCATTCAACTTTTTTTTATCCCGGACGCTTTATCTGGACATGGTTCTACAGGACTTCCACCAGCCGAAGCTAAGTAGTAACATTATTAACACTACGTCATCTGACGTTAACTGCAGTCACTGTATTCATAACATACAGGAAAACTATCGCCTTATGGCGAGGATAGCCTCGCTGCAAGCCCAGCGTCAGACGCAATCATTAGGCAATGGCAATTTAAGTGTAGGAAAGGATGAAATTGCGTCTGTGCCACCAGTAACTACAGTTACTAGTAAAAATAAGTTACCTTACAAGTTATGTTGGCTGACAATCTGTTAGCTATGCTATCCTTACGAAGCACACCATTACCACAGTATGTACCGGTGTGTTAGCTAGCTACCTAACGTTAGTTGGCTACTAATACATCAAACTTGCCAGTATATTACCAAACGTTTATTGACTAGATTATTCAAATTATTCTTAGTTTAGCTAAGTGGTATAGTCGTTGTGCATTCTCAATGGACATTCGGGTGCTTTCGTTCATTTGCACTGGCTATCTACTCCGATTTCAGTCCACTCTCATCTGAGTGTACCAGAGTGCAGAAAAACGGATTAATTTACAAGCGCTCAACACCCATTGAATATGGCCGGTGTCAGTAAAAGTCGGCAAAAAGCGTAATTAAATTGTTTCCAGCAGCACAGTTACAGTCACCAACGCTCTGGATTATATGAAAACTGCCTAACCAGCTCTGCTAGGGCGAGTAAAATAGTCAGTGAGGTGTTCTCTCATTTGTGTCTGGAAGTATCTATCAAGCTAGCCAACGTTAGCTTGGTGCTTGGCTGCCGTTGTAAGGTCAGAATGCTTGAATCAACCATGTTCAAATCACCTGTAAACACATACTGGACAGGTGGAAACTCGTCCGAGCTTCCAGTGTGCGCTCCGAGAGCGAAGCGCTCTGAATTTACAAATGGACATCTGACAACGCTCTGAATTTGCAACTGAAATTCACGAACGCCCAGCGCACTTGAATTTAAGAACACACCCGAAGTCGTAAAATGTCTAGCTATTAATATGTTACGCTAACAAGCTCGCAAGAGGTTGCATAGCAACAGCATCAACTTCCGGTAGACAGGTGACGAGCTAGTACGCTCAACTGAAAGGAGACTGTTCGTTTACAGTATACTAAAATTAACTAATGGTATGTAGTATATACTCATTAAGTATATAGTTAACAGTGTGTTTAGTATGGGTATCCAAACACAGCTATTGACTTGTCAAACCCCAAACGGCCTGGTCTGCTTGGTCTGTTTTGCAAGAGTTCCCGGAAGTCTAGCGATTTTGTGCCTCTAGAAAGTCTGTACTTTGACTCTGTATTCCGTACTTCCGGGTCACTTCCGTGTTGTCCAGTCGTCACGTTTCAAGTACAAATGTTGTAAAGCAAAATGTAAAAAAATATGTGAAAAGTTGGTCACGAGTGTTGTAAAACCATGAAGATTGTCAGTTGGAACATTAATGGCATAAGGACTTTCAAGGGCGGAATTAAAAGTGCGCTCGATTCGCTGGATGCAGACATAATATGTGTCCAAGAGACAAAAGTAACAAGTAAGAATTTTACGCGGGAGATTCTACAGTATATTTTGAGTGACAAGGAGTTGGCAGGCATGATAGCTCAAACAGATTGGCACTCAGGCTATTTTGATAATGTAACAGGAACCATATGGTAAAAGTGTGATTGTACAATACATGTGACATTTTCTGCATCAATTTGAACTCTTGACAATATTACAGCTAGGCTACATACTGTATCTGTCATGGTGTGTTTGTCTGTGACAGGAGACCTGCTGGATGAGAGGACTGCTATTGTTGAAGGTTATAACTCTTATTTCAGCTTCAGTCGTGCACGCAGCGGCTACTCAGGTTGGGACCATTCATTATTTTCCCCAAAGTATTGATCTTCAGGATCACGCGAGCCTAGATTGTCATTTTCATCTGAACAAAATAGCCACATAATCCCTTTTATATCAGTGAGCAAGCCACAATGACCCTTGGGTCCCCTGGAAACAGTGTCCACGGTCTGTTTAAATAGTTGCATTGATAATGGAACTAATGGATTACATTGGTCCATTAGTTCAATTATCACAAATTCCTGACAAAGAAAATAATTAACCCATGCTGTATGATATCATACACACATTTAGCTATTAAAGTATCTCTTCCTGTCATTTACCTGTACAGTTTGTGTAACCATGCAAGTATTCACTTATCTGTAAATATAACTGTATACTTAACTGTACAGCTAATTTAACCATGCAAAATTTTCACTTACCTGTTCATTTACCCAGTCTGTCTATTAAGTAAACTATTATTACCCTCGCTCATATCATACGCATTTTTAGCTACTGAAGTATTTCTCTGCCATCGACCTGTATAGTATAGTTAACCATCCAACATCCACCAATGTATAGTGTACATATTCAGTCTTTTTTATAGCTTTTATTTTTTTGCACTCCAGATATCTTGTATTTCTATACTTTTTCATACTGCCGCTCTATGTATCATGTACCGTGTATCTGTCTTTTGTGTACTTTCGTTGTGGCATTTTGCACCTGCCCTGTGTTTTGTTGTAGCTGCTTGACAATGAAATTTCCCCCCCGGGGATCAATAAAGTACCTATCTATCCTATCCTATCTATCCATCCTATCTATCCTATCTATCCTATCTATCTATCTATCTATCTATCTATCTATCTATCTATCTATCTATCTATCTAACCACAAAAATAGCATTCTGTATTAAAGGATGTTTTGAGTCCTATGTTGTTCTCCCATTGCACCTTCACATTCCCACATTAATATGTACCTCCTAATCTGTTTATTAAATAGGAGTTGCTACTTACTGCAAAGACAGTGCCACCCCATTTGCTGCAGAGGAGGGCTTGACCGGCCTGCTGACGACCAACCATGAGGGGACCATTGGATGCTATGGTGACCCGAGAGAGTTCTCCAGTGAAGAGCTGCAGCTCCTGGACAACGAGGGAAGGGCTGTTCTCACACAGCACAGAGTCATGTACGGAGGGAAAAAAAAGACCTTTATCACATGATTTGTCCCATGCTATTTTCTAGGTTTTATGAAATAAAGTAAGGTAATGTATCAATTGTTAACTTGTTGTGGCACTGAAAAGCCATTGTGTTTCTCCTATGATCTGAGTGTCTCTTTGTTTTTGTGTGCCCACTTGCTTTTTCACAGTTGTGAAGACCGACCTGAAACGGTTACAGTTATCAATGTATACTGCCCACGAGCTGACCCAGAAAAGCCTGAACGTAAACAGTTCAAACTGCAGTTCTACAAGCTGCTTCAATGTCGGGCTGAAGCCATTTTGGAAGCTGGGAGGTGAGTAGGCTATATGCAGGGGGACTTGGGTTTGGTGGGTATCATAATAGGGGACAAACTGATATGAGTATTGCTCAATGCAATTTATTGGAAGTCTCATTTCTCTTAGTTTTCTCTGACTCTTCCACCCAGCCATGTAATCATCTTGGGAGACGTGAACACATCCCACCGGCCCATAGATCACTGTGACCCAGATGACATAGTAAGTGAAATAATCAGAATTCTTTCAGGTGATAGGTTTGATGTCCTCATTCACAGACAATCACATTTACTTTTGAGTTTCGACATCTGTTTATTAATAGCTGACATATTGTTACTCGTGCTGTCTGTTTACTTTGATTAGGACGATTTTGAGGATCACCCCGGGAGGAAATGGCTAAATGGTTTACTGGTTGATGACAGTGAAGGAAAGGAGTGTGAAAAAGAGGATGACAATGAGGAAGAGTCTGAGAATACCTCATCAAAACCCCTCAGCAGCGGCAAGTTTGTGGACACCTTCCGCCATTTTCACCCAACACGCTCCAAGGCCTTCACCTGTTGGAACACTATGACTGGAGCCAGGCAGACCAACTATGGCACACGCATCGACTACATCTTCGCAGACCATCCCTTGGTTAAGTTGGGGTTTGTGGCAGCAGACATCATGCCAGAGGTGGAGGGATCTGATCACTGCCCCGTCTGGGGGAAACTCAGCTGCCCCCTCCTGCCCAGCTCCAAGCTGCCTCCCCTCTGTACCCGCCACCTACCAGAGTTCGCTGGCAGGCAGCAGAAACTCTCTCACTTCCTGGTCAAGATGGACCAACAACAACCTGCCAAAGAGGCCTGCAGGGACCCACTACCAGGATCTCAGGAGGCTAGGGAGACCAGAGAGAACTTGAATCCACTGGGAGCAGCAGGGACCAGCTCCACTGGAAAGAAGAGAAAGTTGGCAGTGGAATCTGGTATCCCAAAGGGCAAAAAGATGAAGACACTGAAGGCTGCTACCCCAAAGCCCCAGGGCAACCTCCTAGCCTTTTTCAAGCCCAAATCCACACCTGTAGCCCTAACCAGGGAAGGTCATGTCAGTCAGTGTGAGAGGGGAGAAGACATAAATGAAGTGAGCCCATCACAGCCACAGACCCTCAAGGGAGGATATTTTGCAGGAAAAGATGTCCCTTCAATTACAGGCACTTGCACAGAAGATCCCCAGGGTGCCTGTATAGGAGACAAAGTCCTTGCACCTGGCAGAACCATAGAGGATGCCAGTGTCAATAGTCAAAACCCGGGGAAGGATGCAGCCCTGGCTTCAGAGCATACTGTAGACCCCTCATGTCCCAGGAAGGGGGCGTCACTTGGGGGGTTCTGGAAGACAGTCCTGCGTGGGCCACCCCCACCGCCCCCCTGTAAGGCGCATGGGGAACCCTGTGTACTCCGCACAGTCAAGAAGGCAGGGCCAAACATGGGCAAGCAGTTCTTTGTGTGTAACCGCCCTCAGGGCCATGCATCCAATCCTGAGGCTCGCTGTAACTTTTTTTCCTGGGTGGATAAAGGAAAATAGTTACTATACCGTAGAAACGTACTGACATTTCCTCCATGTAGTGTTTTATTAGCATTGTTCATCTGTCATTTTGATCTATTAGTCAAGTAAAGACAGTAGTTTTAAACTTCTCTAACGTATTTCACGTATTCACGTTCAGGGGCCTCCATCTCACCATATGGCAAGCATCCGAAAGTTTACTGTTGGTGTTGTGTATATTTACTGCTTATGAAATGACAATGGATGCTAGACTTAGTCACAGAGTGATCTGTTTCTCTTCATCTATAACGCAACACGAGCATGAATAGACAGTGTTTATTGTCAGAAAATAGACTGTTGTCAATTTAATTATACCATGGTTTTCCTTGTGTGCTGCTGTGCTGTGTTTTTGATGCTCACTAGATGGTAGCAGTGATCATAGCTGAAAGCAAAATCACCCAATTATTTCAATAATTGTCCATGTAATTTATCATTCTGTAGAGCTCAAATATGGAGTGGTTATGCCAAGGTTTCGTATCCTTCCTAAGCTTACTAAGAATTATTTTATTTGAATTTATGGTCTTTCAGATTTGCATGTCAAGAGTTGAGGAAGCTCTTGCGAAACCATTAGACTCCCCATATTATTTCTATTTCCCCTATTTGATTTACGACACAGACAGTGTTGATGGTGGTAGTTAAACTTGGTCAGCCTTGCTATGGAAGTTCTAGTTAGATGGCCAACAAATAATTTATTATGTTTTTGTCTGATGACAACTTCATTCTCAGATCAGTATGTTTAACTTAAAGCTGCGATGAAACATATGTAATATATTAGGATGCAGAGCTTAATTGTCTTTTCATTTAACATGTATCTATTGTAGTAGGGTATTTGAAAACCTGCTGTAGGTAATAGTCTGCCTTTTGAGTGAACATTCCCCCATGTACTCCTCATAGTGATGTTCTGTCGGTTGTGTTGAGGAACAGAACACCTTAGGGCCTTACTGTATCGGGAGTTGCTAAGTAGAAGTATCTGCTTCTACTCATGCAGTTTCTCTCGCCTCCCCAACCAACCCCCCCCCCCCCCCCCTCCCTCTCTGTTGCAAGGAAGGCGTTTCACTCTACTTGTGCATGTAACATTGAAACATTGAAACTCCTCTCATGCAGTTCCAAACAAGACTCCCTGGCTTGCCAGTATAAATTGGGACATCATGGGCAGCACCTATATCTGCAACTGAAGCATTTGTTAAGTATATCGGCCATCATTCCCCGGGGGGCCCTGAGAGACCTGTCTGTCTGTTAACTTAATTGACTAAAAAATAAAATCACAATGTTTTTGGGCCACTTAGTCGGAAATAGGGACTAGTGAGTAGACAGGACCGTGTTTTTATGGACTCGCACACACAATCAATCGTTTTTCCTGTTCAGTGCTATATTTGTACCCTATAGAGTCTTGGCACCCCACTTCAAGCTCTTTGACCACAGTAAAAGTCCAGCAACACTTGCTATGACCTACCTTTTTGTTCAAACTCACCTGTTTTGTTTTCTAGGGACTTTAGTGAGTAGACTGGACCATGGTTTTGTTGAGTCTCAATAGTTTTCCTGTACAGTGCTAGTAGCCTATGCTATTTACAGACATGTTATTCTTTATTTGACCTCTTAAATATGAACAAATATTAAGCATTGTTAATGTTTAGGTAATTTTCTTTCATATATCAATAAATACAGGTTATTGACACCTTATACTATTATGTGGGGGACTTTTAATCAATCAACATTCTCTGATCGGGAAGTGGTTTTTTATTGTTGCTGACGAGACACCACTGAAGACGACGCCATATCAATGACCATCTTTTTTAAGTGGTCAAAGCAGAGATTATGGATACATTTCACTGCTGCCTCTGGCCAATTAAGGTCATCAGTTTATCTACTGTAGCTTATATTGTGTGCAATTATTTCTAGAAGAAAACTAGATTAGGATCTATCAGATATTCGCAATTTATAGACACAGTCAAAGATTAACTTTCTCGTTGTGTTTTTGTTGCTGAAATGTTTCCCCGTTTAACCTTTAGCATACTGCTAGTGTTGTTCATGATCATGTGACAGCCACTATATATTGTCAGTAAAAGGGAAACGACTTACACTCCCCTAAGTATTCATTTGGACAGTGAAGCTAAAATGTTTAAAGTAACTGTCCAGTGTTTCCAGATTTCTATGAAATATGACCTACAATTAATTACAATAACTGAAATAGTTTTCCTCCCAATTTAAAAAAAAATTAAGTATGTTAAAAAGCAGCCTATCTGTGTTGGAATGATGTGGGCGTATACCGGTCATTAAAAATATTAACGCGGGTATACTGCTGATTGGCCATCTTATCCACCTCACGAGGATGACATCATCAATATGACTTTTAAAAAGTGAGATTTTCACTCGACAGTTACTTTAATTTGTCTCTACTCCAGAATTTTGGATTTGATATAAAATGTTTTATATGAGGCGAAAGTACAGAATGGCACCTATTATTTATTGTATCTGTTTTAGCTGTGGGGGATAAAAGCCATTTAACTATACAGTTTCGTCTTTAAATTAGGCTACTTTTATTAATTATAACAAATTGATTACTATATTCTTTTTTTTTTATCACCCAAGTTTGGTAGCCTACATGCTGTTGGATGCTCATATGGTCATGGGAATGGTTGTTCATGAGGCGGTTACAGCGGTACAGGGATAGACATCCTTTTTACATGCAAGTCTGATTGGATACAGCGTTGGATTATCAACCTCAATTTAACTATTGTTTTTTTCTTTCTTTCTGAGGGCCAATCGGGGACATTTAAGGGGACTGCTCCAGCCGGGGACAGGCCACCGACATCGGAGAAGTAACCATACAGTCACCATGTCATCACTTGTGGATATCATTGTGGTGGGAGCTGGGAACCGTGGGGAGACGCACTCACACTTTGCCTCCATCCTCAACGCATGAGAGTAAGACTCCCCAACCTCTCTACATCTGATCTTGTCAATATTGACAGAAAGAAATTAAATAAGTTTACCATCTGATCTTAGTAAGATATAGGATCATTCACAACTTCTTTCCATCAGAACTGAAGTGTGCTACCAGCTATTTGGTCTCGACTAAGGTTTCACATAAAAGTGATGATGATGATAATGGCAGCAATGATTACTCAAATTCATAGTAGGTTGTTGGAGTGGCTGATCCCAGGACGACAATGGCAACAATGATTACTCAAATTCATAGTAGGTTGTTGGAGTGGCTGATCCCAGGACGACAATGGCAACAATGATTACTCAAATTCTTAGTAGGTTGTTGGAGTGGCTGGAGGTCGCAGTTGTAAACGAGAACTAGTTCTCAACTGGCTTACCTGGTTAAATAAAGGTGAAATCAAAAAAATTAAAATATCCACCCGTGCAGAGAAGCACGAGATTGAACTTCACTCAACATTCTAGAGTTTTCCCCTTCAGCTAACACTATCAACGTTTCGCTCTACTGTGGGAATTGTGATCGAATCAATGCAATATTAGCCAAATTCAATGTAACATACCGACACAAAACAAATTATGCAAGACTTAGTAATAATAATAATTTATTTGATTGACTGACAGCCCTAGTTAAAAAAAAGCTTGTTCTTCATAGGTGTTTCATAGTTTGGATCTCTGTCACTTTCACAAAGAGCACGAGGTGTGTAGTCTACCCATGTCATCAGAACGGATGTGGTACAACTGTCTGTTTTGGACACTGAATAAACTCTTACTAAATATTTTCCGATATTTTACAAATGTTCCATCCCGAGAATAAATCACTTTTCTCCCGGGTAACCCAGTATTTCCCGCCGAAACCGGAAGTAACCCGGTATTTCCAGCCAAAACAGGAAGTGTCATTCAAAAGCATTATAAAGCAAATAAATATGTCTGGATTTGATTAGAGCTTTGATCAGCATAGAAATCAGCATAAAACCTGATGCTACCTGACCCTGATGATCCATGTATTAAATACATTTTATGAGTCTTACATTAATGGCATTTAATGAACCCAAGCCCCAAAAAGCCCAAATGATTGTCCATTATCTAGTACATATAGGATACTGCACATTACGCACAACAGAAAAACAGAAAAGCCCATAGATGTAGCTAGCTATGTGCTCTCAAGGGTAAATAAATTAAACTAGCTCCAGTAGGCTAGTCTTTTTGAGTGTGAACTGTATTACTGTACTGTATTGTATTATACTGTATTATATGGACTGGAATTATGCATCTCGTTCAAACCATGATAAAGCAGAAGAGAACGTGATTCTCGTGCAGCACATGCAGCCTACCAAGTTACAAATATTGGCTAGCGAATTTGATTTTAATTTTGAAATATAATAGGGCCTATTTGTATAATTATTAGGCTGAGGCATATATATATATATATGCAGGATGTCATTGTAAATAAGAATTTGTTCTTAACTGACTTGCCTAGTTAAATAAAGGTTACATTTAAATAATAATAAAACATATATATATTATGAATACCTTTCATAATATTTCCCCTAATGTTATTAGCCTACCTCCTCTCTCTCTTTATTGCTGCTTCATTCCTTCCTCCTTTCAACAGATACATTAAATACGTTTTGTTGTTCTTATCTTCATCATAGTAATGACATCTTTGAATAATATAGGACTAGAATTAGATGCAGAAGGTTGTCACTTCTCGTCACCAAGATTGAATGGTTATGGGTCTGAATAAATAACTGCTATAGCCTACCGCCGCCGTGCGTTTGCTCTTCTTTCAAACTACCAGTTCTATTGGCTGCTGTATTTAACGTTCAGAAAAAAAGAGCTTGTGTCCCTCTTGGAATAGTCTATTGGTATAAAAAATGCCGAAAAAATTATTGTAGTCTACTGTAGCTTTTCCTGCATGGGACTCCAAGAGCTAAGGAGCGTTTTTTAAAGGAGAGGCCAGTGAAGCACAGGTGTTTGTGTATTACAAAAGAGACAGGCTATAAGTGAGAAGCTTATTATGGATAACCCATCATTAATTAGCTAAATATAAGGCTAATACTGCATTGAATGTATTACCTGAAAGAGGTAGTCTACGACATCTATATATAGGGCTATATATCAATCTAGATTTTAAACAAACATTTTTTATATTAGGTGCAATTTGAATGGAGTTGATGGAGAGAGAGAAAGCCTGTGAGTGACTGCTCGCTCGTGAACTGATTTAAAGCAACGATGTTCAAGTGATAGGCTGTTTTAAAACTCTGGAGCTGCAATTAAAAATGTAATAATCTTTACAATTAAAAAACAAAGCCAGATGGAGATTGGTAAATTAGAGACATTCGTTCTTTATATTACTGTAACATAGGCTATGCTGCAGCAAAAGTAAGCCTACCAATCACAAGAAAAAAAGTTAACTGATCTGCTTGGCTTGGTAAGTAATATTGACAAAATAAGCTATTTTTACCCTCTGCATCAAATATGTATGCTCCTCGACAAGTTCATTTACAAAATGTCATGGTAACAGCGCTTCAAACAATGCCGTTAAAAGAAGTCCATGTTGGAGGACAAGCTGAACGGACAATTGGTGTGCTTGCTGAGAATACAATTTTGTTAATTTTCATACTTTTCATGCTTAATCTGTTTCTTAACTTACTGTGGTTGTTAAATAAAAAAAAGTGTTAGTAGCCTAGTCCTGTAACTGCAGGCTACAGATTTGTTCAAATGTAAGACTTTTATTTGATCTAATCTTAAAAATAAAAATTCTCAAGGTACAAGGTTTTAAGAACCAAAACGCAATTACATTATGTATGGTGTTTTTTGTTCCTATTTATGAAATTAGGGCTGCACAATAACAACATATGCAGGCTGTATATGAGTAGCTTGCAAAAAAATGTTGGTGTATGAAGTAGCCTTTATGAAAGAAATGGTTGGAGACCACTGCTCTAGGCCAAACTGTTCAAATATAACCCATATTACCGGAGCTACATTTTATTCTTTCTGTTGGGGCCGCAATGTATGGTTATACTGTATATAGCTGCCAAAAAAAATATAATTTGATAATGATAGTGATCAATTAATAAAACGTTTGCAATATTATTTTTCTTTGAAGATAAGATAATTAGGTGGGTGCATGTGTGAATTGGAGATTAGATTTTTTACATATCCCCTCCCCCTGAGAGTGGGGTAAGAGCCAGGCATCAGCCATTATTGACGGCGACCCTGGAGCAATTAGGGTTAAGTGCCTTGCTCAAGGGCACATCGGACATTTTGTTTCACATAGTCGGGCTCGTGGATCTGAACCAGCGACCTTTCAGTTACTGGCCCAATGCTCCTAACCGCTAGGCTACCTGCCGCCTATTAAACGTAATCAATGACCAAATTTAAATGCAAAACTCCCGTTTGCATTTTCAAGTTGACAGATCTTGTTCAATGCCCTTCCAGATAACACAGAACATTTTTAAAAGATAAATCAAAGTTCACATTTGTAATTGTACTATATTATTGTGATTAGATTATTTGTGACAAAAATACCTGTCAATCAATCACTATGGATGGGATTTTCAGGGAGGATAGCGGGATGTTTAACGATTTTAATTTTTTTGATTTCACCTTTATTTAACCAGGTAAGCCAGTTGAGAACTAGTTCTCGTTTACAACTCGTGTGGGAAGAACTTAGCGTGTGCAAGCAAGGAGGCCTACAAACCTGACTCAGTTACACCCGTTCTGTCAGGAGGAATGGGCCAAAATTCACCCAACTTATTGTGGGAAGCTTGTGGAAGGGTACCCGAAACGTTTGACCCAAGTTAAACAATTTAAAGGCAATGCTACCAAATACTAAATCTGACCCACTGGGTATGTGATGAAAGAGATAAAAGCTGAAATAAATAATTCTCTACTATTATTCTGACATTTCACATTCTTAAAACAAAGTGGTGATCCTAACTGACCTAAGACAGGGAATTTTTACTAGGATTTAATGTCAGGAATTGTGAAAAATTTTGTTTAAATGTATTTGGCTAAGGTGTATGTAAACTTCTGACTTCAACTGTAAATACCCGGAAGAGGGAGGCTCAAACATTTTGTTTTGCAGAGGCAGTGGTGGACTTTGTCTGAGGAGGTGTCTGGCCCAGTTGGGAGATTAGGACAAAGACGTATCCTGCTGTCAACTATCTGACACCATGCAGCGGTCTGCCATGTGGGTCATGAAATTCAATATAGCAATAGTAGCGATAGTAACAACCTACGATGACGTATACTGTAAACTTGTGTTCAGATTAATTAAAGTTATTATTTATGTGACATTCAATTTGGTTATTCGTACTGAGATGACATGCACTGGGAAAGCTGTGCATAATTTAATAGGATAAAAAAAAAAGTTTTAAACATATCTAATGAATAAAAAATTACATTCATTCATATTCATTGCGTATTAACCAAAATGAATACCAGCCCTAGTCTAAAGACATGCAGTGCTGAAGTCAGTCAAGTTTCAGAAGGATGATTTGGTACACAATCAAGATAGATAGGTACTTTATTGATCCCCCGAGGGGGACATTTCTTAAATTGTCAAACACTAGAAGGACATACTGCAATGGACCTGAACAAAGTAAAATATTTGATTTGATGGTTATGGAATGCTTGTGGCTACTTTTTCCATTCATACTCTACTTGTTTAGTCCAATGGTGCTCCATTTGAACCAACAACCTCTGGTCATATACCACTGGTGCCATAGCCTGGTACTGCAGCTACATGTGGTTGAAAGTGTCTCTTTCAGTCAATGCAAACTGTCATCTTTTTTGTTGTTGGTGGTAGCGTTGACCCTCTTACAACACAAAAAGTTTTTTTCCGGAGAAACATACTGTATGTCATTGGTAGATAAAGAGAATGTGGGTGTTGGTTGGGTGTGCTGGCAAAACTCATATCTCAGACTGACTTAGTTTGAACTTAAGTTGCCACCATATAGTTAAACTATACAAACCAGAACATGGACAGATTAGACATGGTCCAAGTACACTTTAACAGCTACAGTCGTATGCAAAAGTTTGGGCACCCCTCTGAGGCTGCATAATTATTTACTCTGTCGTCACAGAAAATGATCGCAGTGGCATGCCATTCATTTTCTAATAAAATCTGAGTACTGGGGTATTGTCCAGACAAAGAGTTTTAGTGTAGCAATATTAAGTTGTATGAAATTAAATCAGATGTGAAAAATAGGCTATGCAAAAATTTGGGCACCCTTGTCATTCTGTTGATTTGAATACCTGTAACTACATATCACTGATTAATTGGAACACACAATTGGTTTGGTGAGCTCATTAAGCCTTGAACTTCATAGATAAGTGCATCCAATCATGAGAAAAGGTATTTAAGGTTGCAAGTTGTTGTTCTCTTTGACTCTCCTCTGAAGAATGGCAACATGGGGGCCTCAAAACAACTCTCAAATGACCTGAAAACAAAGATTATTCAACATTATGGTGTAGGGAAAGGCTACAAAAAGCTATCGCAGAGATGTAAGCTGTCAGTGTCCACTGTGAGGAACATAGTGAGGAAATGGAAGACCACAGGCACAGTTCTTGTTAAGGCCAGAAGTGGCAGGCCAAGTAAAATATCGGAGAGGCAAAGGCGAAAGATGGTGAGAACGGTCCAAAACTGCCCACAGACCACCTCCAAAGACCTACAACATCATCTTGCTGCAGATGGTGTCACTGTGCATCGTTCAACAATTCAGTGCACTTTGCACAAGGAGAAGCTGTACGGGAGAGTGATGCGGAAGAAGCCTTTTCTGCACACACGCCACAAACGCACATTTGGACAAGCCAGCTTCATTTTGGAATAAGGTGCTGTGGACTGATGAAACAAAGATTGAGTTATTTGGTCATAACAAGGGGCGTTATGCATGGCGGCAAAAAAACACAGCGTTCCAAGAAAAACACTTGCTACCCACAGTAAAATTTGGTGGGGGTTCCATCATGCTGTGGGGCTGTGTGGCCAGTGCCGGTACTGGGAATCTTGTTAAAGTTGAGGGTCGCATGGATTCCACTCAATATCAGCAGATTCTTGGGAATAATGTTGAAGAATCAGTCACAAAGTTGAAGTTACGCCGGGGCTGGATATTTCAACAAGACAATGACCCAAAACACTGCTCAAAATCTACCCGGGCATTTATGCAGAGGAACAAGTACAATGTTCTGGAATGGCCATCCCAGTCCCCAGACCTGAATATCATTGAGAATCTGTGGGATGATTTGAAGCGGGCTGTCCATGTTCGGCAACCAGTAAACCTAACTGAACTGGAGATGTTTTGTAAGGAGGAATGGTCCAAAATACCTTCATCCAGAATCCAGACACTCATTAGAGGCTATAGGAAGCGTCTAGAGGCTGTTATTTTAGCAAAAGGAGGCTCTACTAAATATTGATGTGATTTTTCTGTTGGGGTGCCCAAATTTATGCACCTGTCTAATTTCGTTTTGATGCATATTGCACATTTTTTGTTAATCCAATAAACCTCATTTCACTACTGAAATATTACTGTGTCCATCAGTTATTTGATAGATCAAAATGAAATTGCTGATCCAAACACCCAATTATTTATAAATGGAAATCATGGAAATTGTCAGGGTTGCCCAAACCTTTGCATACGACTGTATATAAATGACCAACAGTAAATTGTGCATGTCTTCTAAGGCTGGATGAGAGTGGGCATTCTCCCATGTAGAACCCCAAGGTTTTCCTCTAATTATTCAGTTCAACACTGCTCTCTCTATATAGGCCTAAATGTGTGTCCATCTGTGTTCAGGCACATGAACAAGTGTTAGCGTGTTGAATGTTTACAGTCTTAAAGCAGAAGTACATGCAGGTATCCTTAAAAAAGCACTTATCTCCTAAGCTAATTAAGGCGCTGTGGCCTTGATCTATTCTAGCAGGATGCAACTCCCTCGCTGTCCCCGTATACCCAGTACCACCCACGCTTTCTTTCAGAACACCTCAAATGGCTCACCTTACTACTCATTTTGATAGTATTACTTAGCTCCACATCATTATACTGTACTGTTTGCTTCAATGTTGTTCATAGTTAAGGACCATAAATATGAAACATATAAGGTAAATGTTTTGTTCTTGTCATGTCCATAAAGTTAAACATAATATCTTGAATGTAGACCTGTAGCTACCACTAAATTCCATTTTCAGTCAGGCTGTAATTCAACACTACCTGTGAAAGAACAGACAGGTTTAACATAGGGTTAAAGAGGGGAGGGGTGTTATCAGACTACCTTTCTCTCCCTCCCTCTTCCATGCTCCCTCTCAAGCATGTCCTAAGCTCTCTCTCTCCCTTCCTCAGACCAAGGAGCTTTATAGAGGGGAAAAAAGTCCTCAGTGGATAGTAAGAACACAGAAATTGGTGGATTTTAAAGGGATATACTTCTTAGGCTAAAAGGAAAGTTTCCTCTCCACTATCTGGGTAAGTAGCTGTGTGAGTTGTAGTAGTAGTGTGAGCTATTAAAACAAGGAGAGGCGGTCTTGCATGAGAAAAGGGACATAGAAGCACAGCACTGCAACTGTGGTGGACTGGACTGGGAGGCTCATGGCACACTGATGGTCTTTTCTACCAATGTCTTAAAGGCTTAGTAAACTGGTAGTATCAGACACTGTTTTATGAACTTTTCACATAGACCATATGCTGTTATATTTTGGCGATACTGTAGCTATTCAGAGGAATACGTTATAAGCAATGTTTGGTGGTGTTTTTTTTTTGTAAGTTAAAGAATCTTTGGGCGGCAGGTAGCCTAGTGGTTGAGAGCGTTGCGTTGTGACTGTAACCGAAGGTTTGCTGGTTCGAATCCCCAAGCCGGCTAGGTCAAAACTCTGTCGATATGCCCTTGAGTAAGGCACCTAACCCTAATTGCTCCTGTAAGTCGCTCTGAACAAGAGTATCTGCTAAATGTGGTTGTTTTATAAACCCTGGGTGATCAGCCCCTTCAATAAAGGGTGGAATCCTGTTATATTTCCTGCTGATAACAACTACACTAAAACAGAACTGGTAGCTAACCAGTTCTGTCTAGTTTGTCTCATTTACAAGATGAATAAAAGCATATATGACCCATAGTAAACCGTTAAAGTTGTTGATTTTTCAAATGACAGCCTTGTATAGTTAGTTCATCATCATTAACAACAACCAAATGACCATGGTGAATCGCCCTACATTTTGGTGATACAATTAAAAATGTACCAAAGCCAAAGAGAAACTCTTATTTAAGTACATTGCCGACAGACAATTGGTTATAAATGCCCCATTTGGGGGATGGTTTTTCCTGAAGCTATGAAGCCTAGGCTCCTGGGGCTAACACTGGTCTTTTCACAGCAGCCCATTATTGTCTTCCTGATACATTACTACTGTTGGACTACTGCCAGTAACATGCTCTTATTCTGGTGAATACGGATTTTTCAAGGATTAGGGAGGTTTCAGTCAGTTTCATGCTTTCACATTGTCAATAAAGGCAGTCAGTACCCAAGGTGTAGGGGTCAGAGGCCATCAGAGTTGAGAGAGTTTAGGGCTCAGACCCATGACACTGTGGCAGTTGACAGTAGGGAGTGTGAACTGTGAACACAGGAACTACTCTCCATGCGTTTGTTGTGTTGTGTTGCCCAGAGCAGATCAGCACAGCGTTAAGTCCTTTGAAAGCATTTGTTATTTAAAGCTTTTTCTGGCACATACGTTTTAAATAGCTTTACTTTTCTCCCTGTGCTTCAACAGTATTTCCCTTTATCTTGTCAGTAGTTTTTACATATTGTGGACCCCCTTTGGTTCGTCAAGCAAATGTTAGGCTAGTTAGGTCTGGTTCCTCAGTCTAAGAGTGATCCTCAAAGCAACCTCCACTACAAGTACAGTTATCTTATGTTAAATGCCACACAGAGAGCACAGTGCTGTATGATTGAGGGGGAAAGAAGATAATCCAGATTATGCTAAAATCAATCATGTTTAGCCTTTTCTCAAGTCTTTCAATATACATTGTGCATTGTGTTCTCAGTCCAGCATTTCTTTCCGAACCCAGAGGCCGTGGTCATGTGTAAACTACTGACTCCATCCATGGTCAGGTGAGATTGAATAGTTTATTCAAACAGCTGCCACGGTTTAGGCTTAGTCCAATGTCATTACTTTAAACATTTCATTAGGTTTATCCTGATGTCAGTTGTTATATTCATGTCATTACACCAGTACCATGCTTTCCACATTACACAGTTGCTTTCCACAACAGACTTTCTGTCTGGACAACCCACAACTTCTTGTTTATTCTAAGAGCCAAATATAGACTGTCAGACAGAAAGTAGCCTAATGGTTAGAGAGTTGGGCCAATAACTGAAAGGTCGCTTGTTCGAATACCCGAGCCGACAAGGTGAAAAAACTGTTGACATGCCCTTGAGCAAGGCACTTAACCCAAATTTTTTCCAGGGACACTGTACTACTATGGCTGACCCTGTAGAACAATGTAGGCCGTCATTGTAAATAAGAATTTGTTCTTAACTGACTTGCCTAGTTAAATAAAGGTTAAATACATCAAAAATCATTCAGGTGTATGTTTAACAAAGTATCAAGATGATTATAGTAAACTAAAACAAAACGATTTAGTGAACCGAAATAAAATAATTGACAAACCCGTTTGAAAAACTAAAACTACACTGAAACTACTATCTTCGACTCCAAAACGAACTAATATGAATTAAAAACCATCATGAATTATGTTTCGCTGAATTTTTGTCAAAAATCGGATGGGGTGTTCAATGTTGTTTTCAAGCTTCTGAATCTGTCGGGTCACATTGAGATTGACTTTAATTTAAAGGTAGATTCAATGACGTCACCACGAGCAGCACCGCAGATATTGTCCGCGTTCCACTGCTCAGATGTTGCATGCATCAACCAATGATTGTATACCATGTCATCGACTGTGCAGTTGGGCACCAGATTGCTATAACATGTTGGACGTGTTCCTCTGCTCACTTTAGAACCGCTTCAATTATTACAAAAGAACAATCTGAGGTTGCATTTGAGACTTGGCTCTTCCTTAGTCCATAGGATCTTCATTCCCAGGACAGCCATGGATGTAGGAAGAAGTATGGAGCTCCAAAAGATGAACGGGCAACATAGCAGGGACCTTGGCCCAGATAAGCTCAATTTAGAAGAAGGGTAAGTCTCTGGCTACACCAGATACCCTAACACTGAACACAAGTGCATCAACAGGGTATACCTGTCTGCGTATAGTTACTCACAGCAATACCATTAAGTACTGATACGTGTGATTTTGTTAGCCCTTCATCTTTGTATACGTGTGTTGTGCCACAGTGGTACCACAGCTTTCATGTTTCTAAATGTGTTTTTTTTTCTCTCAAGGTTTGATGGACTGGAGTGCATGGCAGAGCGGGATGAGTTCCTGCCAGGGAAAAGGCCAGGAATAAAGGCACCTCAGTTCACTGATGTGAGTTCTCAGTCTTAGTTTAAAGGCCATTAGTGTGAGCATCAAAGACCTGTTGTATGAGAGTAATTATATTGTGGTATAAAACAACTTTATGTAAAATGTTAAAACTAGATACTGTATTGTTTTGCAGATTGTGTTTGTGATTCTTTCCTTTCTTTTCTCACCCTAGTTTGAGGGTAAGACTTCGTTTGGAATGTCCATATTCAATCTCAGCAATGCCATCATGGGCAGTGGAATTCTGGGACTAGCATATGCCATGTCCAACACCGGTATCATCCTCTTCCTGTGAGTAACCATGCCAACACAACACAAGTCACACTAGTCCTCTCATTTTGTCAAAATCACTGTGGTTCCCTGAGGCTTGACGTCACAACTCTTCTATGACCACTGATCAGACAGATCTGAACGCTGTCGCTGTGTGTGTGTCTGGGTCCAGGCTATATACCCAATAGGGTTAAAGAATGACACTGGTTGTGTTTATAGTATCATCATGCTGTGATGACGCTATAATGATGAGACTATCCAGGCCACACTAGACCGAGTGCTTAGCCGGCAGATCCATAAAGGGAAACATTTTGATTGTTTTACAAGAAAAGTGTAGGGTTATTGTGGGTCTGACTTTCTGGCTGTGTGTGTGTACATACATTATTGAGAAGTCTGTTGAGTGTATAACCTGGTCACTTACTGCTATAAAGACTCAACTCTCCTAATCACAGCCCAGCTAGCACATTTGGTTCCTTGGGAACGTACGTTTTTGGTTTCCCATTGGTTCTTGGAAAGAAGCCATGCATTTAGCCTGTTCTGGGAATGTAGATTTTTGGGTTGCAGGGAGGTACTGAGAATGTTTTACTATGGTTCCCTGACAGGTTTTATTAATGGTATGAGAACGGAAATGAAGGTAATTTGAAGTTTATTAGACTTCTAATAACACTGCTAGCTTAGTTTGGGTTAACTGTTTTGAACTCCAAGCACATATACAACGCATGGAAACACATTTCTTTTTTATTGTGGCACAACGTCAGTGAGATTAGAACCTATGATCTTCTGTTCCCTATCCTTGGAATTAGTTCACTGTGCCACAAGGATAGAGCTAGAATGTTTTTTAACTCATTAATTTTGGTCTATTCAAACAGACCTAATTTCAAAGGAAACAAGAACTCATTAAGGTCAGGTGTGGCCAACATACCTGAACACACTTTACAAATGTATAGAATTGCAAGAAAATTAGCTTTAAACCTGCAAACGAGGCGTGTGAAAAAAGTTTGTGTCATGAACAGTGCTTGTGCCCATAGAAATAGACATGGCACACGCGTGCGCAGGGGCGGTGTGCGATATCCCCCAATGCTTTAAGGTAGGCCTGAGTGAAAAAGTTTGGGAACCCCTGTGATAGAGGATAGCGAGAGTTTTGTTGATGCTGAGAACGGAATATAGCCTATGTGTTTTTAAATAACATTCTTAGATTGTTCTCTGAATTTTACTAATGTTTTTTTGTGTTTTTTATGGAAAGTTTTCTTTGACGTTCTGAGAACATGACTTTAAATAGACCCATGAGAGAACCTGTAGAAAACGTTATGCTGAAGAACTGGAATTCCCAAAGAAGAACATTGTTTCTTAAAGTTCTCTGAACATGACTTTAAATAGAACCTTGAGGAAACATTGTGCTGAAGTACTGAAATTACCACAGAAGCAACATATGGTTCTCAGAATTTTTTTATTTTTTTATTTAACCTTTATTTTACTAGGCAAGTCAGTTAAGAACAAATTCTTATTTACAATGACGGCCTAGGAACAGTGGGTTAACTGCCTTGTTCAGGGGCAGAACGACAGATTTTTACCTTGTCAGCTCGGGGATTCGATCCTGCAACCTTCCAGTTACGGGCCTAACACTCTAACCACTAGGCTACCTGCCGCCCCAATGCCATGTGCTAGCTGCGTATGCTGCACCATTCCCAGAATGTTGTGGGAAGGCTGTATGCAAAATAACCATAGGACAACCATGCTCTCACCAAGCTCTAAGAAACATATGGTTCTCAGAACGTTATGTGCTAGCTGTAAGGCTTGTAAGATGGGTGGAACCAAGGATGTACAAGTGTAGGATCTTAATTTGAGCCAGTTTACTACAGCAGGAAAATAACCCTGCAGCAAAAGGAAATATGAATTATTATGTGGATTATAATTAATGGGCGTTGTTGTAGGTGTTGATCCATTTTTCGTAAAGGAAAATCAAGTCTGAAATTTCAAAGTCGAAATTACAAACTTCAGAAGCATTTTTAATTCTCAAATACACTAGGGTTTTTTTTTAACGCAATGGTACATCTCAGCGCTGGCGGTAGCATTATAAGTTGGGGGTGTCAGAAATATTTTTGCTATTTTCACAACCGGAATTATGGGCGCAGTATCTGGTGGTGGCTCGAAAAAGCTGGGTTTTGATGAAAAAACAAGTTGTAGGTGTGTCGAGGCAGGTAGCAGAGTGGTTAGATTGTTGGGCCCGTAACCAAAATCAAATAGAATCCCCAAGCTGACAAGGTAAAAATCTGTCGTTCTGCACCTGAACAAGGCAGTTAACCCACTGTTCCTAGACTGTGATTGTAAATAATAATTTGTTCTTAACTGACTTAACTGACTAAAATAAAGGTTAAATAAAAATGGATTCTGGCCAATCAAAATGTGCTAAATATGTAGTTGCTTCAAGTTGTCTATTTACGTTATTTTATGTACTGCGTTGTCATCAACTCCAGTAGCCTAGTTTGTTAAATTGTTTGTTAAATTGCCTACAGAAACAAAATAAAAAATGTATATAGGCCTATCCAATCTTTTTTTTTTTGTACCCCTTTTTCTCCCCAATTTCATCATATCCAATTGGTAGTTACAGTCTTGTCCCATCGCTGCGACTCCCATACGGACTAGGGAGAGGCGAAGGTCAAGAGCCGTGCGTCCTCCGAAACACAACCCTGCCAAGCCGCACTGCTTCTTGACACAGTGCTCACTTAATCCGGAATCCAGCCTCACCAATGTGTTGGAGGAAACACCGTACACCTGGCCCGCTACAGCGCAATGGGACAAGGACATCCCAGCCGGCCAAACCCTCCCCTAACGACGCTTGGCCAATTGTGTGTCGCCTCATGGGTCTCCCGGTCGCAGCCAGCTGCGACACAGACGGGTCTCAAACCAGCATCTGTAGCAATGCAGCTTGCACTGCGATGCAGTGACTTAGACCACTGCACCACTCGGGAGGCCCGGCCTATCCAATCTTTGATAAATATGTTGAACATGTTTGCAGTCCACATTGTAAGATGCCTAATTGCATGGCTTCAATATGGAAATATATGGTTAACACCCCCTAAAGTCGAAGTCGGCGCCCCCACTGAAATGTAATTTGTATAATAAAAAAAAAAACATAAAAACGTGTCCGTTTAAGCTAGAGATATTTGTCGCACTTCCGCATCTGCTGTGAAAGGTGACAGAGCTAGAGCAGTGTTTGTCAGACCATGAAGCACAGGCCTGAAGGTCCCCCGGTACCAGTTGAAAACATTAAAGGAAGTACAGTAAATATGGAGACTGTTTAATGCCAAAAATAAGAGGTTAAATAGGACACACACTTCAGAACAAACTTCATTTGGAATTTTTTGGGGGACGATATGTTGTTCCAGTGAATCTGTTATTCAGTTAGTTTGTATGGGCTAATAGCAGTAAGGCCAAAAATAATTTTTCATCAAACCATTTTTACATTTTTTATTTTTGTCCTTGGTATGACCTTCTTCAACCCCCAACCCCCGCAAACCCATAACAGCTTATACTGTTATGGGTTAAACATAGCATTCACACTAATATAGGGGCTAGGCTTACTGTAAATTGCATTTCGTCTGGGCCAAACGTTGTCAATAAGCAATATTAATTTCACTATTGATAAGGCTTAAACGAGAGTGAATAATAAAATTATTGCAAAACTTAACAACTTGTTTTAAATAGGCTATGTCTAAATACAGTTACAGGCACTATATTGGCTCCCTGTGGGCATATAATAGACAATGGAGGCTTGTATGCACATCCAAAGTTTTCAAAGAAACTGGACACAGATCCAATATAAAGAGATTGTCCCCTCACTGTTTTACTGCTCCCAAATATAATGTTTCATAAACATAATGGAACCATCTTACAGATCGCATTTACATTGCATGTGAGCTGGATGTTCACAATAAAGGCAGGACAGTGAATCATTCTAATAAGTTAAATAAGTCAAATCAAATGAAAACAAGATATCTTTATTTTTTTACAACAACAACAATATTTCTAAATAGCTTGGGGTCAGAAGCATGATACCGGCACAAAAAGCACATCTCTCTTGTCCTATGAGCATAAGGGTACTGTGCATTACCGCTCCCGATATTTGCTGCAGGAAATTGTCACTTTTGCGCTTGTGTTCAAGGCCACACCTCAAATATTCTGTACACACAAGGGGGAATCGAAGGATACGGTTTTGCCTGATCTGTGTTGTGTGTGTTCTCAGTCACTTCCTGTATGTGAGTATGTGGTCTGTCTACTGCTCATACACACGCTGCTCTCCTATATCAGATTTGTGGTGATAAATAGCTTGTAGTGATCAGATCAGATCAAAGGCAGGTCTGCCTGGATAGTGTGTGTCCATTGGGAACAGTGAGGGGTGGACTGGCAGGCGGGTACGCTGCAGCACAAATGAATCACACTTGTGATGGTCATTCATAGCTAGTAGTACAACAGCGAGATAAATTGGATCAACAGCGTTACTGAGTCATTAGCCGTTGCAGTGTGATGTCTGGTACCGCGAGACTACTAAGCCATTGATGAGGCCGTGCCAAATGTAACTGATATGTTCATTAAGCTAGTTATGCTGATTTATGTTTGTTTGTGTTTTCAGTTTCCTGTTGCTATTCATTGCCATTTTGTCAGCCTATTCCATCCACCTCCTCCTGAGAAGTGCAGGAGTTGTAGGTAAGACATTCGTAGTATAGCCTACCATTACTTAATATGTCGAAGGAATTAAAGTATGTTAGGAGCATGTGGCTAAGAATCTTATTTATCACCTTAAAGCAGCAACTACAAAAACAATAGTAGCCCTTTCCTGCAGTCAAATTACCTAGTGGCCTCATGAGTGGAATGTTATTAAACATTTTCATAATTTCATAATTAATCAACATCATATATTTTTTTAAACTACCGAAAATCCAGTGTTTCTATGTCAAACAGTTTTGTTATATTTCAGTCTTCTGTGATGTATATAAAGTGTAATATTGGGACGCAAACTCAACATTAAATACATTTCAACTCTATATCTGACATGGTACAGATGTCGTCTTTTTTTTAAGCCCAGAAGCATGTGTGTGAGGTGTATACTTTTGTTTCAAAGTAGATTTGTTTAAGACTACCAAGAAACACTCTGTGTGACCCTGATTTTAGCCCACTGCACTTCAAAGGTTAAGGTTAACATGCATGTGTGTGTTCTCTCAGGCATCCGTGCCTATGAGCAGCTAGGGCACCGTGCCTTTGGACAACCAGGCAAAGTGTTGGCTGGCTCCATCATCACAATGCACAACATTGGAGGTAAAGTACAGTATGTCACTGGCAGGTCATGATTGGCTTCTGTTATTGTATGTAAGCCTCATGTATGTACTTACTTGTGCAAGTACAAGTGCCACTGATAGTGCTCCTGTCATAGAAGGTCTAATGACTTAAGTGACATAATACACAAGTGTAAACAAGTTTTGTTTTCCGTTTCCCATAGCGATGTCCAGTTACCTCTTCATTGTGAAGTCTGAGCTCCCGTTGGTCATGCAGGCCTTTCTGGGCCTGACGGAAAATACTGGGTAAGTGTCCCTAGAAGGCAGTTGTTGTTGTTATTTCATAATGCAGGCTATAAAACAGGAGCGTTTAAAATGTTATTTGATAGATTGTTCTGAAAGTTGGTTCTAGTGTATAATCTGTGTGTTCTTGCTGTCTGTCTGTCTGTCAGAGAGTGGTATTTGGATGGGAGGTACCTGATCATCATTGTAAGCGTCATCATCATCTTTCCACTCTCACTCATGAGACACCTTGGTAAGTTCCCATGTCTTCCACCACCAGTAATTTCACTTCATACTCTTTATTGATATTCTCTTTTTGTAGCATGCTAGTAGTGATGAAACATGCACAGAATAACACAATATGTCTCTATTTCAACACAATGTGATCTTCTGTTATCACCTCACAGGTTATCTTGGTTACACCAGTGGATTCTCTCTCTCCTGTATGGTTTTCTTCCTCATCTCGGTGAGTCCTCTTCTTCATCAACCAACTGGTACTGTCTTGCCAACTCCCATGGAGTATTTGTCACATGCTTCGTAGACAGCAGGTGTAGACTAACAGTGAAATGCTTACTTAGGGGTCCTTTTCCAACAATCCAGAGTTAAAGATCAGATAAAAATGAAATATATACACTACTAGTCAAACGTTTGGACACACCTACTCATTCAAGTGTTTTTCTTTTCTTTTTACTATTTTCTACATTGTAGAATAATAGTGAAGACATCAATAAATAACATATGGAGTCATGTAGTAACCCAGAAAGTGTTGAACAAATCAAAATATATTTTATATTTGAGATTCTTCAAATAGTCACCCTTTGCCTTGATGACAGCTTTGCACACTCTTGGCATTCTCTCAACCAGCTTCATGAGGTAGTCACCTGGAATGCATTTCAATTAACAGGTGTGCCTTTTTAAAAGTTAATTTGTTGAATTTCTTTCCTTCTTAATGCGTTTGAGTCAATCAGTTGTGTTGTGTCAAGGAAGGGGTGGTATACAGAAGATAGCCCTATTTGGTAAAAGGCCATGTCCATATTATGGCATGATCAGCTCAAATAAGCAAATAGAAACGACAGTCCATCATTACTTTAAGACATGAAGGTGAGTCAATACAGAACATTTCAAGAACTTTGAAGGTTTCTTCAAGTGCTGTCGCAAAAACCATAAAGTACTAACAGACACATCTCAACATCAACTGTTCAGAGGAGACTGCGTGAATCAGGCCTCCACACCACTACTAAAGGACACCAAAAAGAAGAAGATACTTGCTTGGGCCAAGAAACCAGAGCAAAGGACATTAGACCGGTGGAAATCTGTCCTTTGGTCTGATGAGTTCAAATTTGAGATTTTTGGTTCCAACCGCTGTGACTCAGAGTAGGTGAACGGATGATCTCTGCATGTGTGGTTCCCACTGTGAAGCATGGAGGAGGAGGTGTGATGGTGTGGGGGTGCTTTGCTGGTGACACTGTCAGTGATTTATTTAGAATTCAAGGCACACTTAACCAGCATGGCTACCACAGCATTCTCCAGCGATACGCCATCCCATCTGGTTTTCGCTTAGTGGGACAATGACCCAAAACACACCTCCAGGCTGTGTAAGGGGCTATTTGACCAAGAAGGAGAGTGATAGAGTTCTGCATCAGATGACCTGGCCTCCACAATCACCCAACCTCAACCCAATTGAGATGGTTTGGGATGAGTTGGACCGCAGAGTGAAGAAAATGTAGCCAGCAAGTGCTCAGCATATGTGGGAACTCCTTCAAGACTGTTGGAAAAGCATTCCTCATGAAGCTGGTTGAGAGAATGCCAAAAGTGTGCAAAGCTGTCATCAAGGCAAAGGGTGGCTACTTTGAAGAATCTAAAATATGAAATATATTTTGATTTGTTTAACACTTCCATATGTGTTATTTCATTAGTTTTGATGTCTTCACTATTATTCTACAATGTAGAAAACCCTTGAATGAGTAGGTGTGTCCAAACTTTTGACTAGTACTGTATATAAAAATAGAAATAGTGACCCAGTGAATAACAAATACAAATATCATGGCTATATATTCGGAGTACCAGTACCGAGTCGATGTGCAGGATGTGCAGGGGTACGAGGTAATTGAGGTAGCTATGTACTGTACATATACAGTAGGTAGGGGTAAAGTGACTAGCAGCTGCGTGTGTGTGTGTGTGTGTGTGTGTGTGTGTGTGTGTGTGTGTGTGTGTGTGTGTGTGTGTGTGTGTGTGTGTGTGTGTGTGTGTGTGTGTGTGTGTGTGTGTCGTCAGTATGCATGTACAGTATGTGCATGTTATGTGTGTGTGGGCGTATGTAGCGTGTGTTGTGGTGTCAGTGTAAGTATGTGTGAGTGTGTGGGTAGAGTCCAGTGTGTGTGCATAGAGTCAGAGGAAGAGAGTTAGTGCAAAAAAGGGTCAATGCAGGAAGTCCAGTTAGCCATTTGATTAGCTATTTAGCAGTCTTGTTCAGAATACTTAAGGCTTGGGGGAAGAAGCTGTTCAGGGTCCTGTTGGTTCCAGACTTGGTGCATCGGTACCGCTTACCGTGCAGTAGCAGAGAGAACATTCTGTGGCTTGGGTGGCTGGAGTCTTCAGTGTTTGACTAAACAGTCAGTTGGTCCCTCCCACTAGGTGATCTATAAGAAGTTCAACATCCCGTGTCCACTGGAGGAGATAACCAATCACGATAACCACTCAGCGTACACCCTGGAGGAGAGTCATGGTAACCACTCATTCGTCACCCCGGCCTACGCCAATTCTGATGTGGATTTCTGTGAACCACAGCTATTCACCATCAATACGCAGGTCAGAGAGGAAGTGACAAGTAATACAGCAGACGTTGTATTTAACATTAAATTGCACATTTTCTGATTGTGAGTTTTCTAGATTTGTGTCTCAGACAATCTAGCTGTGTTAGGATTATGAATGATGTCTCCAGACGGATTTGTTATGGCAATATACAGTATATGTTTACTATACTCAATGAGCATAGTCATGGTTTTTGTTTTCTTTCAGACGGCATATACAATCCCCATCCTGGCTTTCGCTTTTGTCTGCCACCCTGAGGTGCTTCCCATCTACACAGAGCTACAAGAGTAAGTCATGATCTGACACAAATCAGATAAGAGATGCAACACATATCCCTGTGATCCACACACATGCTACAGTAGACTCTACTGCCATATTCAGGTACTAACTACTGCCATATTCAGGTACTAACTACTGACAAATTCAGGTACTAATCTATCTTTGTCTGTCCACTGCGAACTTAGTGCCACCAAGAAACGCATGCAGACAGTTGCGAACATCTCCATTCTGGCCATGTTCGTCATGTACGGGCTAACAGCTATCTTCGGTTACCTCACCTTCTTTGGTAAGATACTGCTCCTGAAGCAATGAGAATACTGAAGTACTAATTATGTTCAGACTGTTCACTCACTAATGAAATTTCCCCCCGGGGGATCAATAAAGTACCTACCTACCTACCTACCTACCTACCTACCTACCTACCTACCTACCTACCTACCTACCTACCTACCTACCTACCTACCTACCTACCTACCTACCTACCTACCTACCTACCTACCTACCTACCTACCTACCTACCTACCTACCTACCTACCTACCTACCTCATGTTGTTACTCTGTTGTTACCATATTGAGAAGTCTGGAATTGGACAACTGGTGTATGAACGTATGGTTATGACCTTTTTAAGGCATACGTGTGTCTTGACCTATAACCCCCATTCTCTGTTCCCCTGTGTTTTAGGTGGAGTAGAGTCGGAGCTCCTTCATACATACATTAAAGTGGACCCTTTGGACACTCTGATCCTGTGTGTGCGTATGGCGGTGCTGGTGGCTGTTACTCTCACTGTCCCTGTAGTACTCTTTCCGGTGAGACTCAAAGCTATCATGCAGCCCTGAACAGTATGATAATTACAATTTGGCTTGAAGGGTCCAGTAATGTTACTAGAATTCATCTTTACTCTGAAGTAACTGCAGTACGATTATGAGGATAGTGAAGCCCTTGACCTGCAAGACCCTTCTGCTACGGTCGCTAATTGGCTAACAGGTTTCAAGAACGTATGCTTCTCCTGAGACATGGGTTGCGTCCCAAATGGCACCCTATTCCCTATACAGTGCACTACTTTTGACCAGGGCCCACAGGACTCTGGTTGAAAGTAGTGCACTATGTAGGGGAATAGGGTCTCAATTGGGACGCGGCCACGGTGTATCATGCAGGCCTGTTCCTCCTCCCCCCTCTTTAGATCCGCAGGGCCCTGCTGCAGCTGCTATTCCCTGAGAAGCCCTTCCACTGGGCTCGCCACATCACCATCGCTGTGTGTCTCCTCATCATCGTCAACCTCCTGGTCATCTTCGTGCCCACCATCCGAGACATCTTCGGCATCATCGGTAATGTAAAATGGCTGACTCTGGTTTCAATGCAAACCTAGTTTAGATTCAGACTATTGTTATCCGAACTATTACCTCCAATAGTTTTGCTCCTATTGAAAATGTTCACATTCGACCTCTCCCCTCCCTCCACCTCTTCACCCCTCCCTTCCCCACTCCATCCATCCCTACCGTCCTCCACATCTTCCCCCCTTTCCCAACCCAGGGGCGACCTCTGCACCCAGCCTGATCTTCATCCTTCCGGGAATCTTCTACATCAGGATTGTTCCTGAAGAAACGGAACCTCTAAAATCTAAACCAAAGATTATGGTAAAACCTAAATCCGTTGTCTCTTCTTCTTTAGCGATGTAGCAGTAAATAGTCTTCAGTAATTACAGTCAAGCTTAATATATGAATTAATGTCAGAGAATGTCCTGTCATCCATCTCTTTGCCTCCCCATCTCTCTCTGCAGGCTGCCTGTTTTGCTGTGTTAGGCTTGGTCTTCATGGTGATGAGTACGTCATTCATCATCATTGATTGGGTGTCTGGAGAGTCTCGGAGTGGAGGCGGACACTAGCAACAGACAACAATAAACAAGAATACCAAAATGCCAACCAAAGCTCTCTCAAACAGGCTGTATCACAACCGGCCGTGATTTAGCGTCCCATAGGGCGGCACACAATTGGCCCAGCGTCGTCCGAGTTTGGCCGGTGTAGGCCGTCATTGTAAATAAGAATTTATTCTTTACTGACTTGCCTATTTAAATAAAGGTTAAAATCATTTTTATTTATTTTTTATTTTTTTAACATTCCCCCCAACGTGCCCATTATTTGACCATAGCCAAATGACAGGGCCTCGGCTGGACATGCAAAATAATATATACTGAACAAAAATATAAACGCAACATGTAAAGTGTTATGTTTCATAAGTTGAAATTAAAGATCCCGGAAATGTTCCATATATTTTTATTCAGTGTATAATTAAACTCCCCCCACAAGATGGCGTTATGTTCCATGTGGCGGTAGGTCTTGTAGGGGTGAAGAAACACAGAACCAGTGCACAGCAACACAAAGCAACAGTTCTGAGGTGACGAACATTGTGGTTTGCTTTCAGGATTCTGTTTTGAGGCACTAGTAAAGTTGTCGGAGAGACAACAGGTTTAAGTGAAATTTCTACTATTTTGACACGATTAACAATGAGAAAACAATGTAATTGTCTTCTAAGGGTAAAGATAGTATTTATGTTATAAGTGTACCAATTAATGGCTTCATCATTGCCAAAGTCACCATTACCTTCCTCATCTACCTCCCTTGAATCTTCAATGAGATATTTGTACACTTAAGGAAGTCAAATGCATCTAATATTCTGGCATGCAGCAGATTTTCTCTTTCTGGTAAAGTTTGACTTTTCGAATAAGATTACAGTATGTTATGTAATTGTCTCTCTTGTCGTTCATTCAGCAATGACTGTGTTATTTTTAGTGTAATCAAATCCAGTGTTTTTGCCCTATGCTCATATACACAGTGATAGGTGTATTGATTCCAGGGCCTCCAGATGTGATCATTCTTGTTAGTTGTTCCATGATACCAAGCTCATGTTAGGATAACGCAGTCAGAGATGTTCCTATGAGTGCAGTTATCCGCAGTGATAATGCCAGAAACCCTCACAATTATTCATGACTGATGAATTTAAAAGCTTTTATTTAAACTCTATTTATATTATATCCAGTAACTTGAATTGGATATTTAAAACTTTTCTATTGTTTATATCTATCATGTTGTACATACCAAATATGTACTCCTAGTCATCATGGATTTCTCATGAATATAAATGGAAAAGGCTGTGTGTGTGAGTATACACACAAATGTCCACTCAACGCAAACAAATTCTGACCTCAGCTTCGCTAGTCAGTCAGACTCAAGAGCAGAAGTATTACGATGTCTACTGCTATCTTTAGACTTGGCTTTTCTGAGTAAGTCTGTGAGAGCTCAGACAAATTGAGTCCTGTATAAGACTTGGTAAGCTGAACTATGGGCCGACGTTTTTAAGAGAGAATGGAGTCTGTGTTTTTGTATTTGGTCTTTAAAAAAATTTATTTGTTTGTTATTTGTCCCAAAAAGGTTTCATGTAATTAAATGTTTTGAATCAGATTTGTTCTCTTTTCGAATAACTATCACATTGAAAATTGTTGTCTGAGTAGCGTAAATTGAGTATCTGAGAAGAGTTAGACATTTTTAGCAATGAGACAATGACAAAAAAAGATTCCGTAGTCAGACCATGAAATAGTAAAGTAAAACCATTCAACCATGATCAGCATTATGAGCGAGAGAAAGGGGAAAAAAAATGTGGTTGTCCATTTCCTGCTCTGAGTCTTAGTGTGCATATAACACATTGTAGAAGGCAGAATAGAAACCGTCTGCACCATTTCAACTTGTTATTCTAACAGCCAGTGCCTGTTTGAGGAAGAGGACAGACAGGCACGTCAATGCTCAGCTCATTTTTGATACTAAGTGGATATTCTAAGAGGGGACTATGAGTCGTGGATCTAAGTCTAGAGGACTTCAGGATTACAGTCCCAGCTCTCTGCTGAACCCACAGGAGAATGAGAGGCTGGAAGACCTTCTGGGGAGGAGGTGTGCTGTAAGTCCTTCTTGGGGATAAGGGAGGGGAGGGGATGGTTGGTATGTAGACTAGGAGACTTGTTGGTTGGTGTTTGGGTGGTTGGTACTTGGTAGGCCTATGTAGGAAACTATCTGGTTGATGTTTGGCATGGAGGAGACCTTCTTGTTGGATGTCGTGTGGCTTTTTGGTATATAGGAAAGTATTTTGGTGTATTTTAGGCATGTTGTTATGGTGGTAGGACATCTGTAAGTGTTAAATAGCAACCAACTAAATACAGGTTATTCTACATATTCTGTGTTTTAATTATAGCCTTTTAGCAAGGTCCATGTATACAGTAAATATGATTGAAGCACTGGCAACCAGAAATTCGCCCAGTCTCATCATTATTGTTTCACTTTAATATAAATTACTGAATGAACCCCTCCTACTGTGGCTCTGATGTGTTTTATTTAGTGCGTTGGCAATTTAATTTGATGTAATCTATATATTTTGCAACTTTAAAAGTACTATCTATTGTTATAAATGCGAACAATTAAACATTTTGCATGCTCACCAAGAGTCTCTACAAAATGACTTTTAAACATACATGAGTGAGCAACAGGAAATTCTGGTGTAAACCACTTCCTCTGGTAACAGAGGCAGCAGTTAAACTCAGTTACGTACACTGAGTGTACAAAACATTAAGAACACCTGCTCCATGACAAACTGACCAGGTGAAAGCTATGATCCCTTATTGATGTCACTTGTAAATCCATTTCAATCAGTGTAGGTAAAGGGGAGGAGACAGGTTAAATAAGGATTTTTAAGCCTTGAGACAACTGAGACATGGATTGTGGATGTGTGCCATTCAGAGGATGAATGGGCAAGACAAAAGATTTAAGTGCACCGGTTTGTGTCATGCTGCTGGGTTTTTCACGCTCAACAGTTTCCCGTGTATCAAGAATGGTCCACCAACCAAAGGACATCCAGCCAACTTGACACAACTGTGGGAAGCATTGGAGTCAACACGGGCCAGCATCCCGGTGGAACACTTTCAACACCTTGTAGAGTCCATGCCCAGACTAATTGAGGCTGTTCTGAGGGCATTAGGAAGGTGTTCTTAATGTTTTGTACACTCAGTGTATGTGCAGTCTGCTTTCTTTTGACATACCAACTTCCTGGTTTCTGAGGTAGGCCGAAGCCTTCAGTGGTAGCTGACAAGTCTAACAAAACATTATTCCTACCACAGAGAATGTGATGACATTATTGGGGCAGGTCTTTGCTATGAAAACTACCCAATAACTTTTCGAACCATAGAGTACCAGCTGCTTGTAAGCACTAATCACAGGTCATTTATGTCTGTCAGATGTCAAACATCGTTGGACTGGTACAGTCGACTCCTGATAAATGCAATGACTTCCGATTGTCCTAAATGTTTGAACTTAACCTGAGCACACAAACACATTACCTACAGTAAGTAGAACATGTCTGTATTTGAATTGCACTTGAATAGAGTTTGCACTTTTGTGTGCATTTATCTAGAGCCAACATACATATAAACTATACAGAACAAAAATATAAAAGCCACATGTCAAGCCATGTTTCTTGAACTGAAATAAAAGTTCCCAGAAATGTTCCATAGGCACAAAAAGCTTATTTTTCTCAAATGTTCTCTGCATTTTTGTTTACATCCATCCACCTGACAGGTGTGGCATATCAAGAAGCTGATTAAACAGCATGATCATTACACAGGTGCACCTAGTGCTGGGGACAATAAAAGGCCATTAAAATGTGCAGTTTTGTCACACAACTCAATGCCACAGATGTCTCAAGTTTTGAGGGAGCGTGCAATTGGCATGCTGACTGCAGGAATGTCCACCAGAGCTGTTGCCAGATAATTGAATGTTAATCATCTACCATAAGTTGCCGTTTTAGAGAATTTGCCAGTACGTCCAACCAGCCTTACAACCGCAGATCACATGTATGGCGTTGTGTGGGCAAGCGGTTTGCTGATGTCAACGTTGTGAAAAGAGTGCCCCATGGTAGGGTATGGGCAGGCATTCATCCGCCACCATCACCTCATGTTTCAGCATGATAATGCACGGCCCCATGTCGCAAGGATCTGTACACAATTCCTGGAGGCTGAAAATGTCCCAGTTCTTCCATGGCCTGCATACTCAACAGACATGTCACCCATTGAGCATGTTTAGAATGCTCTGGATCGACGTGTATGACAGCATGTTGCAGTTCCTGCCAATATCCAGCAACTTTGCACAGCCATTGAAGAGGAGTGTGACAACATTCCACAGGCCACAATTTTTGTTTTCTAAGACCAACAGATGCATATCTGTATTCCCAGTCATGTGATGTTCAGTATAATTCAATTCCCTGCGTGTGCGTGGTTGTGTGTGTGTGTGTGTGTGTGTGTGTGTGTGTAGTCCCTGGCCACTACCGTGGCACAGCTGTACATGGCCCTGCCCCACAATCCCATCTGCTGGAGCCTGCAGCAAACTGGGGTGGCCTGCTTTGTCAAGGACAACCATCGCCGTTCCTACTTCATACGCCTCTTCGATGTCAAGGTAACAGGAACATACACTGTCAGTCTCAATGATGGAATATACAGTTGATGTCGGATGTTTACATACACTTAGAATGAAGTCATTAAAACTCATTTTTCAACCACTCCACAGATTTCATGTTAACAAACTATAGTTGGCAAGTATAGGACATCTACTTTGTGCATGACACAAGTAATTCTTCCAAAAATTGTTTACAGACAGATTATTTCACTTATAATTCAATACATCACAATTCCAGTGTGTCAGAAGTTTACATACACTAAGTTGACTGCGCTTTTAAACAGCTTGGAAAACTCCAGACATTTTTGTCATGGCTTCTGATAGGCTAATTGACATCATTTGAGTCAATTGGAGGTGTACCTGTGGATGTATTTCAAGGCCTACCTTCAAACTCAGTGCCTCTTTGCTCGACATCATGGGAAAATCAAAAGAAATCAGCCAAGACCTCAGAAAAACAATTGTAGACCTCCACAAGTCTGGTTCATCCTTGGGAGCAATTTCCAAACGCTTGAAGGTACCACGTTCGTCTGTACAAACAATAGTAAGCAAGTATAAACACCATGGGACCACGCAGCCGTCATACCGCTCAGGAAGTAGACGCGTTCTGTCTCCTAGAGATGAACGTACTTTGGTGCGAAAAGTGCAAATCAATCCCAGAACAACAGCAAAGGACCTTGTGAAGATGCTGGAGGAAACAGGTACAAAAGTATCTATATCCACAGTAAAATGAGTCCTATATGGACATAACCTGAAAGGCTGCTCAGCAAGGAAGAAGCCACTGCTCCAAAACCACCATAAAAAAGCCAGACTACGGTTTGCAACTGCACATGGGGAAGAAAATCGTACATTTTGGAGAAATGTCCCCTGGTCTGATGAAACAAAAATAGAACTGTTTGGCCATAATGACCATTGTTATGTTTGGAGGAAAAAGGGGGAGGCTTGCAAACCGAAGAACACCATCCCAACCGTGAAGAACGGGGGTGGCAGCATCATGTTGTGGGGGTGCTTTGCTGCAGGAAGGACTGGTGCACTTCACAAAATAGATGGCATCATTAGGAATGGAAATTATGTGGATATATTGAAGCAACATCTCAAGACATCAGTCAGGAAGTTAAAGCTTGTTCGCAAATGGGTCTTCCAAAATGGACAATGACACCAAGCATACAGTCGTGGCCAAAACTTTTGAGAATGACAAAAGTATTGGTCTCCACAAAGTTTGCTGCATCAGTGTTCTTAGATATTTATGTCAGTAGTTACCATGGTACACTGAAGTATAATTACAAGTATTCCATAAGTGTCAAAGGCTTTCATTGATAATGACATTCAGTTTATGCAAAGAGTCAATATTTGCAGTGTTGACCCTTCTTTTTCAAGACCTCTGCAATCCGCCCTGGCATGCTGTCAATTAACTTCTGGGCCACATCCTGACTGATGGCAGGCCATTCTTTCATAATCAATGCTTGGAGTTTGTCAGAAGTTGTGGGTTTTTGTTTGTCCACCCGCCTCTTGAGGATCGACCACAAGTTCTCAATGGGATTAAGGTCTGGGGAGTTTCCTGGCCATGGACCCAAAATGTTGATGTTTTGTTCCCAGATCCACTTAGTGGCTGGCCCAAACAATCAGAAAGGGGATTCATCAGAGAAAATGACTCTACCCCAGTCCTCAGCAGTCCAATCCCTATACCTTTTGCAGAATATCAGTCTGTCCCTGATGTTTTTCCAGGAGAGAGGTGGCTTCTTTGCTGCCCTTCTTGACACCAGGCCATCCTCCAAAAGTATTCGCCTCACTGTGCATGCAGATGCACTAACACCTGCCTGCTGCCATTCCTGAGCAAGCTCTGCACTGGTTGTGCCCCGATCCCGCAGCTGAATCAACTTTAGGAGACGGTCCTGGCGCTTGCTGGACTTTCTTGGGCGCCATGACGCCTTCTTCACAATAATTGAACCTCTCTCCTTGAAGTTCTTGATGATCCGATTTAGGTGTAATCTTACCAGCAGCAATATCCTTGCCTGTGAAGCCCTTTTTGTGCAAAGCAATGATGACGGCACGTGTTTCCTTGCAGGTAACCATTGTTGACAGAGGAAGAACAATGATTTCCACCCTCCTTTTAAAGCTTCCAGTCTGTTATTCTGACTCAATCAGCATGACAGAGTGATCTGACTCAATCAGCATGACAGAGTGATCTCCAGCCTTGTCCTCGTCAACACTCTCACCTGTGTTAACGAGACAATCACTGACATGATGGCAGCTGGTCCTTTTGTGGCAGGGCTGAAATGCAGTGGAAATGTTTTTGGGGGATTAACACAGAGGCAGCTAACTTTGTGGAGACCAATACTTGTGTCATTCTCAAAACTTTTGGCCATGACTGTAAAGTTGTGGCAAAATGGCTTAAGGACAACAAAGTCAAGGTATTGGAGTGGCCATCACAAAGCCCTGACCTCAATCCTATAGAACATTTGTGGGCAGAATTGAAAATGCGTGTGCGAGCAAGGAGGCCTACAAACCTGGTTCAGTTACACCAGTTCTGTCAGGAGGAATGGGCCAAAATTCACCCAACTTATTGTGGGAAGCTTGTGGAAGGCTACCCGAAATGTTTGACCCAAGTTAAACAATTAAAGGCAATGCTACCAAATACTAATTGAGTGTATGTAAACTTCTGACCCACTGGGAATATGATGAAAGAAATAAAATCTGAAATAAATCATTCTCTCTACTATTATTCTGACATTTCACATTCTTAAAATAAAGTGGTGATCCTAACTGACCTAAGACAGGGAATTTTTACTAGGATTAAATGTCAGGAATTGTGAAAAACTGAGTTTAAATGTATTTGGCTAAGATGTATGTAAACTTCCGACTTCAACTGTATTTATGTATTTATAAAGCCATTTTTACATCAACAGTTGTCACAAAGTGCATATACAGCCCAGCCTAGATAAGGACCCTTTGTTAATCCACTGTTGAGACGTTTCCCATGAAGATATGAGTTGAAGAAGTGTTGGCCTTTGCCACTTTCAGTTATATTTACAGTTGGTTTTTCCTAGAAAGGACAGCTGATCTGGGAGCAGGAGCTCTATAACCAAATGGTCTACCACTGCCCTCGGCCATTCTTTCATACCTTTTCTGCAGATGTAAGCACACTTATCTTTCCCTACAATAATATTCCCTGGATACTCATGATGATGGCCTGACTGTAAATCCAAAAATGAGTGATTGTACTTTGGTCTTTTCTTGAGCCTATTCAAATGTTTCCTTCCAATCCAATGCAGGACTGCCAAGTGGGGCTGAACTTTGCAAATGAACAAGAGGCTGAAACCTTCCTAAATGCAGTCGATGAGAAGATCAACCAGAGAAACCGTCAAGGTCAGGGTCATTTGTTGTACAATCCAAGATAGAGAATATTGTTGGGATTGAAATGATATCAGACTGTATATTAGACTACTATGTCCTCCATGTTGGTTATTGGTGAACTGTCCCACTGGGCACAGACGTCAAATCAACGTCTATTCCATGTTGGTTCAACGTAATTTAATTGAAATTATCAGTAAACAACGTTGATTCAACCAGTCATACAGAACATTAGGAAAGTATTCAGACCTCTTGACTTTTTCCACATTTTGTTATGTTACAGCTTTTTAAAAAATGTATATATATAAAAAAAAATCCTCATCAATATGCACGTAATACCCCATAATGACAAAACAAAAACACACAGAAATGTTCGCAAATGTATATAAATAAAATATAAATATAATGTAAATATCACAAATACCCCAGTCTGAGGTCCTGAGCGCTCTCGAGCAGGTTTTCATCAAGGATCTCTCTGTACTTTGCTTTGTTCATCTTTCCTTCGATCCTGACTAGTCTCCCAGTCCCTGCCGCTGAAAAACATCCCCACAGCATGATGCTGTCACCACCATGCTTCACCGTATGGATGGTATTGGCCAGGTGATGAGCGGTGCCTGGTTTCCTCCAGATGTGTCGCTTGGCATTCAGGCCAAAGAGTTCAATCTTGGTTTCATCAGACCAGAGAATCTTGTTTCTCATGGTCTGAGAGTCCATTAGGTGCCTTTTGGCAATATCGAAGCAGGCTGTCATGTGCCTTTTAATGAGGAGTGGCTTCCATCTGGCTGCTCTACCATAAAGGCCTGATTCGTGGAGTGCTGCAGAGATGCTTGTCCTTCTGGAAGGTTCTCCCATCTCCACAGAGGAGCTCTGGAGCTCTGTCAGAGTGACATCGGGTTCTTGGTGACCTCCCTGACCAAGGCCAGTCTCCCCCGATTGCTCAGTTTGGCTGGGCGGCCAGCACTAGGAAGAGTCTTGGTGGTTCCAAACTTCTTCCATTTAAGAATTATCGACACCAATGTGTTCTTGGGGACTTTCAATGCTGCAGACATTTTTTGGTACCCTTCCCCACATCTGTGCCTCGACACAATCCTGTCTCAGAGCTCTACGGACAATTCCTTTGACATCATGGCTTGGTTTCTGCTCTCACTGTCAACTGTGGGACCTTATATAGACAGGTGTGTGCCTTTCCAAATCATGTCCAATCAATTGAATTTACCACAGTTGGACTCCAATCAAGTTGTAAAAACATCTCAAGGATGATCAATGGAAACAGGATGCACCTGAACTCAATTTCGAGTCTCAAAGCAAAGGGTCTGAATACTTATGCAAATAATTTCTAAAAAACAGTTTTTGCTTTAAATAAAAAATTATTTAATCAATTTTAGAATAAGGCTGCAACGGATCAAAATGTGGATAAAAATGAAGGGGTCTGAATACTTTCCGAATGCACTGTATTTGAACTAATATATCTCTGACACTGGAAAACATAACAGATATTGTAAGGTGCGGTTCCATAGCTGTGGCTTTTCAATGAAAAGGTTGTGGTGAAGAGGAGAATATATGATCTGAACTGACTTCCTCTGGTTCCTCCTTCCTTCCCTCTCACAGTGTCGGAGAAGAAACAGCGCCCCCTGCCTTCCGGTGGTAAGACTTATTTACTAATACTATGGACACCGATGCCCTTGTTTGAAGTAATCCCCCCAAAATAACCCTTGTATTCCCCCTTTTTCTAATTCTGTGTGTTTTACTTACAGACAGAGGGGGACTACCTCCACTTCCTGGTAAAGGTGAGTATCCCATTGTATGTGTTATATACCTCAGGAACATAACCAACTGACCAAATATCTAAACATATACATTACACATCTCTGACATGGTATCTTTACCCATGAGAGACATACACTGTGACTCATACATGTAAACTTCCATTGTAAAGCAGGACCTGGCAGTCCCACTACTCCCTCCATGGCAACCATGGACATCCAGAACCCAGACATCCAGGCCTCACGCTACCGCTCCGTCACACCTGTGCCTCCCCCTGCCTTTGTCAGTAAGGGAAAGAAGGACAAGAAGAAGGACAAGAAGAAAATCAGTAAACTCTCTAAAGCAGACATTGGAGCACCCAGTGGGTTCACGTGAGTAGATGCTACACACACACATATAAGCAGGCCGATAAAGAAAGCCTTCATGAGCTATCACAACACATGTAACTACATGACACCTAGTCATTACATTCTCTGTCCTCAATGTGCTTAATTTACAAAACCAGGATAGAAACCAAACGTGCCACTCGTACCTTTTTTCAGGTACTCATTCAGGTGTATGTTCCTCTTCCTCTCTCTCTCCCTCCCCTCCTCAGACACGTGAGTCACGTGGGCTGGGACCCCAACAACCTGGACCCCGACCTGAAGAAACTGCTGTCCTGCGCTGGGATCAGTGAGGCTGAGTTGAAGGACGAAGAGACCTCCCAACTCATCCAACAAGTCATCGAGAACTCAGGCGGCATGGAAGCAGTCAAAAAGGCCATGAACACTGGTGAGTGTCATTCTGAGTGTCTGTCTACTGTTCTAGAGTTGCCAACGTCATCACTTCAGTGGATGGGTTGTATTGTACTTCACTGGCTACTGTCCTGGTTATACTATTTTAGAACTAACTGTATATCAACCCTTTTTTTTTTATCCAATATGTTGGCATTTTTTTATCCCATTGCATGTAGATGCTGGGCCTCCTCACCCTCCGCCTGGTAGGCAGGGTCCTCTCCCGCCAGTACCAGGGAGCTGTTCCTCCCCTCCTGCCCCCCCTCCTCCACGGGGAGGTCGCTCTGGCCCCTTGCCCCCTCTCCCAGGACAGCCAGGGCGAGGCCCACCCCACTCCCAGCCCCCTCCTTCACGTGGAGCCCTGCCACCTCCACCCCCGTCAGGCGGTCGAGGTGGATTCCTACCCCCTCCACCCTCTGTGTCCCATAGTTCTCTTCCACCTCCCCCTCCCCCTAGTCACCAGCGCTCCATGCCTGCACCTCCTCCTCCTGCTCCATCCGCCCCCAGTCGAGGAGGCCCAGCGCCTCCTCCACCTCCTCCTCCCCCGCCTCCCCCAGCCCAGAGCTTTGGAGACTTCCCTCCTCCTCCACCCTCCTGTAAAGGTCCTCCACCACCTGCTCCTGCATCTACAGGAGATGGAGGCGGAGTTGGAAGAGGAGCTCTGCTGGACCAGATCCGCCTGGGAAGAAAGCTCAAAAACGTAAACCCAACTTCAAATACAGAAATTGTCTTTGTCAGTGAGAGTGATGTCTATATATTTCAGTTTACATAATCGTTGACCTTTGACCTTTGTGTGTCCCAGGTCCCAGACAGTCCTGAGGCACCTCCGCCTGCCCAGGAAGACTCAGAGGGCATTGTAGGAGCTCTGATGATGGTCATGCAGAAGAGGAGTAAAGTCATCCACTCCTCTGGTAAACATCTTCTCATCCTAATCCTTCATTCTATTCCAAATGAAATGGCTTGTCCTCATTATTCTCAAAACAAATCTCTGCATAACAGCTATTCCTCTCTTCTGTTTCAGATGAAGGTGAAGAAGAAGGAGGGTATGACGATGAAGATGACGACGAATGGGACGACTGATAAGTCACTACTGTACTATTTTTGTGTTTGTGTAGATTTAGCGCTAGATTCAATCTGCAGCGCTGAAGATCAGTGCTCTATCGTTCACCGTAAATGCAGCCTTTTCATTTCAATCTAGCCCTTAGATATGGAAAATGTACACCTGAAGAACGCTACAGATAAGAATTGTGTGAAAGGTCCAAAAGTGAAATAAATCAGCAGAACATAGGACAGAGTAGGTTAGATGGGATAACATATCTTTTATATTTGTCGTTTGAACGTTTCCAGTGTAGGACTCATGCTGAGTATGTACATTACATTACAGTATGTTGTTCAAATATCATTATAAAAGACGGTGAGGTCTTCCTAAGTGTTCCCATTCAAAGTGATGATCTAATATTGCTGGAATGTAGTATTAGAACTAATATTATGCACACATATGATTTCCCATCTTAATCTTCTACATGTAGATATTGTCTGTTTTGTGCAAAGATTCCTAATTTACGTGTCAATCCACCACCATCAACGTGCCTAATTTAAAGAATACTGTATCGCTATACGTCCTCAAACAAACATAGGTCACAAAGGTGTTATAGAGCGTAAGAGTCACCACAATTACAATATCTCATATGGTATTTGTAGACAAATACATACATCACACCATACAATTATTATCTCTCAATGTTGACCAGCAAAATGTACACATTTCCAAACTGAATAAAGCGTGCAAAGTCAAATGTGTTTTCTTTGATATCATAATTATTATGCATGAATAAACCATGGATCTATTATTATCATGTGATATATACACATATCAATATATTACATTTCTATACTGAGAAACTGGGTTGTGTGAGGGTGTCACCATCCGTCATTATACAAAGGGAGATGACACTCATGTTTGGTATCAAACATGGATCTCTAGTCTATCATATGGTGTGTCCTGGTTGGCTAGTGTTGGAGAGGTCCAGTCCGCTATCCGCCCTGGGTCTTCTGGCTCTCTGTGTGTCTCCTGGCTGGCTAGTGTTGGAGAAGTCCAGTCCTCTATCCGCCTTGGGTCTCCTGACTCTCTGTGTGTCTCCTGGAGGTGCGTTTGGGCTGCTGCTGCTTGAGCCCCAGCTGTTCCCAATAAGACTGACAGTACTGGTGGATCAACCTGATTTCTGGCTGGGATGGGGTGTCTGTGAGTGGGAGGGTTGGGGGGTGCTTTGGCTGCTGGGGGTCACGTTGTCCCCCCCACCCGTTGGGAGGGCTGTTGGAGGTCATGGGGTCGTCGTCAGGGGAGGTGAGGGCCACCACAATGTCTCGGTCCAAGATGCGCAGCGCCACACGGGCCACAGTGTGTTTGAAGTTGTTCTCCGTGGCCAGGCAGTGGTACAGACCGGCGTCTGATTGGCTGAGAGACTTCAGAAGGATTCCCTGGGGCGTCTTCAGATACTCTCTGTCCCGGTTGAGCTGAGGGGTAGGGGGGAGAGAGAGAGAGAGAGAGAGAGAGAGAGAGAGAGAGAGAGAGAGTGAGAGGGGTAGAGAGAGTTATGGTAGTGAGGGGGAGAGCAAGGTCTAAATGTGCCTCATTTATATTTCAAAATGTGATATTTGAATAATACTGGTCTCTTTTCAAAGAGCAGAAACCTGTATTTTCTTCCTCACCACTTTCCTTCTTCCTCCCCTCTGATAGAGCCACTTGACTGTGGCCTGAGGAGAGCGAGACTGACACTCCAGAAATGTACTGCTCCCCTCCACACCAAATTGGACTGTCTCTCTCAGACGCTTCTCAACTGAAGGAGGGGAGGAAGGAGGATGGGGGAGGAGGGGGAGGGAGATTATTTTAAATGCCAGTTCCTTGCACATTTGTTTTTATTATTAAATAATTGTAATGTGTGTCACTAAACTCTGAAGATAAAAGTGTTTTGTCTAACCTTTGGCATTGAAGCCTCTGCACTGTTGCAATGGATCCCCGTGTTTCACATCCTGCCTTCGGCTCCTCCTGCGGAAGAGAGAGAGCAGGGTTCATTGAACACATTTCACAAGAACAGACACAGTGAAGAAGACTTATAACGTATTATGATACCCCTTCCACTGTTAGTCGCTAGATGACGTGTTGTGGTGTGTGTTGTGTTGGTGTGTGTTGTGGTCCTGACCTCTTGGTGGCGGGGGTGAAAGCGGAGCAGCTCTCCCCATCCCAGGCGCAGTAAGGGTCCCGTGCCAGACAGCAGTCGGAGCAGGCCCTCCCGTACACCCCACAGCGGTGGAGAGACACCTGAGTTAGCCCCGCCTCTGACGACACATACAGCTGTTGCTATAGTGACAATGAAAACAAGATGTCAGTATCAACAATATCTCTCTATTATTTCCTGTTGATTAACAAAGAGAGAGTTGGGAGATTGGAAATGATGCAGACAATTACATTGATAGAAGCCACAATCTATGTGCAATATTAAAGCTGATCTACCCCCTAAAATAAATAAACAAATAAAAGGAAATCAAGAGTTCAGATTACCCTTTTAGATGATATCTTCATTGTTTTGACAGCAGCATGTGTCTGTAATGAAATGTAATGTCTCACATCAGGATCTACAGAGCATAACCATTGAACGAATGTCCAAGGACAGTGGTTGGAGACTTTTGCTATAACGTAAACAATATTTGGATAATCATTATATGCATACCCTGAAAACCTCCACTTCCTCCAGGATGAGCTCCTCCATGGTGCTCGGGTCCTTAGGTAAAACTATGACCTTTTGGACAGTGCCACGATCTAGAACAACAAAATGTGAAATTCGAACAAGCAAGGAAGTCCTTCAGTCAGCCAATTGCCCTGGGATGGACAGCCACTCACCTGTGCCCAGGAAGAGCACCTCGTATCGGGCGTCTACGGCATCCACCTGGTCCACAACCAGGGCAGTGAAGCGGTAGTCCACACCAGTCCTCACCACCAGGGGGCGACGGTGGATAGGGTACACAGGGTGGTACATGAGGGGATGGGCTCGCATAAAGTTCACTGCCTCATCTGAGAAGTCCTTAGAGGAACGAATACCTGGAGTAAATGTTCCTCCTGGACACTGGGGGGAGGGAGAGGGGGATTATATATTGTGTGTAACAGAGAGAGAAAGAAAGAGAGAGAGAGAGAGAGAGAGAGAGAGAGAGAGCAATACATGTATGATTCGACAGAGGGGAGAATCACTTGAATTTGTGTGTAAAGTATTAATTGGTTGCAGTGAGTAACCAATCTAAACCTACTGTGCCAGGGCGAGGGTAGGGAATCTTGCCAGTGTAGACTGTCCACTGGTAGTTATGACCATGTTTGTGGGAGAAGGGTCCATTGAAGACGTTGCGGATGTCAGCCATGGAGTACACGCAGACCGCTGAACCCTTGAACACAGAGCTGGGAGAGAAAGAAGAGGAAAAGAGAGAATGAGGAATCCAGTAAGTGTCAACCAGTGAAGTGGAGGAAGGAGGAGAGAGAGGTAAACCTACAGTTGCTATATGAAAGTATAAAACCATGAATCTGTGACAGCAGGAAGGGGTATAGCAAGAAGGAGGAAGTGGAAGTGTAAAAGGTGATGTAAGGTGGATATAATGGTGGCCTTACCCAGCAGTAGTGAACAGGGCATAGACCACAGGGTTGCGTTCATCTTGCGTGGGCTGGATGAAAACATCCCCTGGAAGACAAAAAATGAGCTTCCTGCAGATGAGAGACTCAGACCCATAGACTAATAATAACTAATGAGCTAGTTAATCTTTCATTGAGGTCTCTCACTCAGTTCGTCGAATGAGGTCTCCACCCCATCCTCTCCGATCACAGAGCAGATGAGGCGGGCTTTCAGGAAGGTGGTCCATCTGTTGACCAGGGACTTCTGACCCCCTTCGTCATCCTGGGAAGTAACATAGAGGAAGGTAAAGAGGTAAGGGAAGTGTATCACGGTATCATACATATTTTTAACCTCTAAGCATTTAGCCATAAATGATCCACAATGAATGTCATTCAGACTATGTTTATGTATTAAGAGAGTATGAACATTTGAACTCTCACCAGGCACACTCGTCCCACTCTGGCCAGGACACTGGGGCTGGCCCCTCCCAGTGCATCCAAACTCTTCTCCCGGAAGAAGAAGTAGAGTTTGTCATCATTCCTCTCTGCGCTGTCAGGTATCTGTTGAATCTGAATAAACACAGGCTCTGAGAGAGACGGAGAGAGAGAGAGAGAGAGAGAGAGAGAGAGAGAAAGAAAGAAAGAAAGAAAGAAAGAAAGAAAGAAAGAAAGAAAGAAAGAAAGAAAGAAAGAAAGAAAGAAAGAAAGAAAGAAAGAGAGAGAGAGAGAGATGTGAGTGATATAAGAAAGAGAAACCTGCAGTTGTTCTCAGAATTCTTTAGCAGCAGTTTACCATGTTTTCTTATATCCTCATCCGGCTAGAAGGACCATGAAACAAATGGCACCTCTTTCGGAGTCCATCCCTAAAAGGTGGTGCTCTTTTTCAGCTGTAGTAACTCACCATTGAGCCACCTGGAGTCATACTGCTCTGTCCTGACTGCTGTTCTTCCCCCCATGGTCCTAAAGAGAGCTGCGTCTGTCCCCATGAAGTCTACATGGACACCTGCATACAGATTCCCATCTGCAGAGGAGGATGAGAGAGAGGAGGAGGGGAGAGGTTAGGCAACAGTGAAAGTGAAAGTGAAAGGACCTGTTGTTTTCCGTTTTGGGCAGTGTACTAAGTGTATTCATAAGTGAGGTGAAACTTACTGATGAGAGCAGCAACGTTCTCCTGGAAAGGATCATAGGAACATTTGCCCTTCCCTGATTCTAGAAATCCAGGAACCAGCCTGAACACATAATCCTGGAAAGAGAGGGACCAGAAAGATAAGGATCACATGTAATGAAATGAGGAAAGTGTATAGTGAAAGTTTTGAGTAGTCAAGTTTTTTGTAATCTGAGCTGCTGGGCCTAAATATACACAGATATGCTGCAGTTGAATGTCTTTTAGAACACGTTTGGGCATAATGAACCTCTCACCTCTGCCTTCCAGCCTCGGTTGATGAAGGTACAGATGGGTTGGTAGGCTCCGGTCCCGCAGGTGTACAGGTGGGTGCGGTTCCATGGCTCTATCATACGCACAAAGTTTGCACACTCACCCTAGTGTGTGTACACAGACATGGGATTGTTATCAATTGTTGTTGAATGAACAAAACAAGGCAATCTCTTTCAAAACATGAAAGTGGGACATCATTAGTTCACCCTGTAAGGAGAAAGGCCAGGGGTCTTTCACAAAGACAAGTTATTCTCACCTGTCCTCCTTTTCCTGTCATCCGACACTCCCCTTTTCTCTTGTCAGAGGCCGGCCAATGGATCTGTCAGGGAAGGACCACAAAGCTAAAAATGATACCACACACAGTAAATGAGCCCTTTACTTGAGGTCTCTTTACCACCACATTAAACTACCACATTTTACTACCACATTAAACTACCACATTTTACTTCCACATTAAACTACCACATTAAACTACCACATTTTACTTCCACATTAAACTACCACATTAAACTACCACATTTTACTTCCACATTAAACTGCCACATTAAACTACCACATGTATTTATGAAAAACATTTTACCCCCAATTTTGTCTTATCCAATTGGTAGCTACATTCTTGTCCCATCACCGCAACTCCCATACGGACTCGGGAGAGGCAAAGGTTGAGAGCTGTGCGTCCTCCGAAACACGACCCGGCCAAGCCGCACTGCTTCTTGACACAATGCATGCTTAACCCGTAAGCCAGCCACACCAATGTATCGGAGGAAACACCGTACACCTGGCGACCGTGTCAGCGTGCATGCGCCTGGCCCGCCACAGGAGCCGCGAGAGCGCGATGGGAAAAGGACATCCCGGCCGGCCAAACCCTCCCCTAACCCGGACGACGCTGGGCCAATTGTGCGCCGCCTCATGGGTCTCCAGGTCGCGGCCGGCTGCGACACAGCCTGGAATCGAATCAGGATCTGTAGTGACACAGCTAGCACTATGAGTCAGTGCCTTAGACCACTGTACCACTCGGGAGGCCCCTACTAACACATTTCACTACCACATTAAACTACTACATTAAACTACTACATTAAACTACCGCATTAAACGACCACATTAAATAACCCTTATTAAACGGCCACATTAAACAACCCTTATTAAACGACCACATTAAACGACCCTTATTAAACGACCCTTATTAAACGACCACATTAAACGACCCTTATTAAACGACCACATTAAACGACCCTTATTAAACGGCCACATTAAACAACCCTTATTAAACGACCACATTAAACGACCCTTATTAAACGACCACATTAAACAACCCTTATTAAACGACCACATTAAACGACCCTTATTAAACGACCACATTTTACTAACACATTAAACTACCGCATTAAACTACTACATTAAACTGCCATATTAAACTTTCATAAAAGACATATGGGCCTTTTTGAATCAGTTGTGGTTATGTGCGTTTATGTGTGTTCTTCTTACAATGAGTGGCTCCTTGTTGACGTTGTGCATGTCCAGGGCCACCAGATACTCTCTGCTGCCCAGGTAGAGACGGCCCTGGTCCTGATCCATCAGCAGGATGCGGTAGTCACTGGTGTTGAAGGAGAAGGAGAAGGGCCGCGCTGCTCTAGTGTTCAATAACTCTGGGGAGTAGACAGACCCCCCCCCCGCCCCGCCCACACACACACACACACACACACATAGATACACACATGCATAGACACACGCACGCACACAGAGACACAAAGTTAGTGTAAATCATATGAAAAAAAAAGTTCTGTAGCACGAGAATGGAAACATTTTAATATCCAGCAGGACGTATTCCAAAAGCTTTTAAGAATTCAATATTTTATGTGGTCCAAGCTTTTGACTGAGTTTGTGCCATTGACTGAATGTACCGTGTCACTTTGTGGTTGTTATTGCAGTCTCTGAGGACACATTCAGATGAACTCTAAGTAAACGCTTTAAACCAGGTCTCTTCTGTGACACGCTCTCTGAGTGAGTTTTACACCCATTTATTCAGACACTAGAGACGTCACGTCTCCCCGTATTTATTCAGACACTAGAGACGTCACGTCTCCCCGTATCAGGTCCTTATAATGACTGGCCATGTGGGACATATGATAAATGTCCCATGGCATTTGGCAAAGGTTTGTGAACAAACATCAGCATGAAGTACACATATACTGTTTTAGACTGGCCGGAGTAAGGATATCTGCTTTTACATCAAAGTGCTCTGCCGTCTTCCTTTGAGGTGACTGTTTGTCTGAGTACTGTTAACAGGATGCAGTCAATGTGCCGCTAAGATAAGCTGTTGCGCAATCGGATCTGCTCCTGGCTGACACGGGATGGGGTATTAGAGGTGGGGCAAGGTCCGGTTCTGTCCTTCCGAAGTAAACACAGGATAACGAGCCTCTCTGGCAAACCTCTGTCCTCTCAATCCACTGGGGCAAAGTGGACACACAGCCTAGGCTGAAACTAGCAACACCACACCCCTGGGCCCCAACATGGCGACACGATGACTGGCTGCTCTCATCCTCTCCATAATAAACAATGTCAATTGGCACTATCTGATAAACAAACACTTAATGTATCATCATACCGCATTTGAATCAGGTAAACCAGTTCCAGACATGAAAGATCACACCGTTTTATTGTAATATACAGTGAGTGTACAAAACATTAGGAACATTCCATGACGTGGACTGACTAGGTGAATCCAGGTGAAAGCTATGATCCCTTATTGAGGTCACCTGTGAAATCCACTTCAATCAGTGTAGATGAAGGGGAGGAGACAGGTTAAATAATTATTTTTAAGCCTTGAGACAATTGAGACATGGATTGTGTATGTTTGCCATTCAGAGGGTGAATAGGCAAGACAAAATATTTAAATGCCTTTGAACAGGGTAGTAGATGCCAGGCGCACCCGTTTGAGTGAGTCAAGAATTGCAATGCTGCTGGGTTTCCCGTGTGTATCAAGAATGGTCCACCACCCAAAGGACATCCAGCCAACTTGACACAACTGTGGGAAGCATCGGAGTCAACATGGGCCAGCATCCTTATGGAACGCTTTTGACACCTTGTAGAGTCCATGCCCCGACAAATCTAGGCTGTTCTGAGGGCAAAAGGGGGGGTGCAACTCAATATTTGAAAGGTGTTTCTAATGTTTGGTACACTCAGTGTAAGTAAGTAAAAGTGAGGCTTTAAATCATTGCCTCCATAATGCAGAAGACAACCTAAAACCATATTTCTCTGGCTCTATTTCTACCTGACAACTCTAGCTTTATTTAGTCCCTTCCTCTGACACAGTTCCCATCAACCAGGATACATGAAGGGTCTTGATCACGGATCATATATACTGAACAGAAATACTCCTCAGTTTCATCAGCTGTCCAGGTCCTGGTCTCAGACGATCCCGCAGGTGAATAAGCCGGATGTGGAGGTCCTGGGTTGCCGTGGTTGCACGTGGTCTGTGGTTGTGAGGCCAGTTGGACGTACTGCAAAATTTTCTAAAACAACGTTGGAGATGGCTTATGGTAGAGAAATTAACATTCAATTCTCTGGCAACAGCTCTGGTGGACATTCCTGCAGTCAGTACACCAATTACACGCTCCCTCAAAACTTGAGACATCTGTGTGACAAATCTGCACATTTTAGAGTGGCCTTTTATTGTCCCCAGCACAAGGTGTACCTGTGTAATGATCATGCTGTTTAATCAGCTTCTTGATATGCCACACCTGTCAGGTGGATGGATTATCTTGGCAAAGGAGAAATACTCACTAACAGGGATGTAAACACATTTGTGCACCAAATTTGAGAGAAATAAGCTTTTTGTGTGTATGGAAAATTTCTGGGATCTTTTATATCAGCTCATGAAACATGGGACCAACACTTTACATGTTGCGTTTATATTTTTGTTCAGTATAATTAATGATCTTGATCCGGCATTTCTCCAGTGGTCCTTTCCTCCTGTCCCACTCACCCAGTCCAGAAATCATGTCCATGGGAGGGAGTCAGATGCCCCCACAGGCATCTTATGGAACAAAGAGAGTTCCTGTTGCAAACAATGAACAATCAGTCTTTGGAATGGCAGAAAACACAGAGCAGGGGAGCAAATCCCACTTTTCAGCCTATTCTTGGAAATGAGGAAAAGATGATTGGGTTCTAGGGGTGGATTTGACTGACTACCAATACACATTGTTTACAGATATTTAGTTGCAGTCATTGTGGGACAGTTGCAGCAAGCAGACAAGAAATCTAATATCATCCACAGCAATCCAAAGCAATGGGCTCCCGAGTGGTGGAGCGGTCTAAGGCACTGCATCGCAGTGCTAGAGGCGTCACTACAGAAACTGGTTCGATCCTGTGCTGTATCACAACCGGCCGTGATCGGGAGTCCCATAGGGCGGGGCAATTGGCACAGCGTCGTCCAGGTTAGGGGAAGGTTTGGCCGGGGTAGTCCGTCATCGTAAATAAGAATTTGTTCTTAACTGACTTGCCTAGTTAAATAAAGGTTAAATAAAAATAAAAAATCTGATACAATACAGTATCAAAGCAATTTAATTTCATTCGGTTATTTTACCACCAGTTACAGGCTTACCCTTACTTTTAGCAAACATTACGCAAACGTTGGTGTGTGGGCTCAACTTCTGTGACATTCTCTACCACATTGCAACCAAGTAAACTAATACATAATTGAACTAATGGCGCTAATTTCATACCCTGAATGCAAACACAATGCAATGTTGATCTGACCCTTAACACTAATCTCATTCAGCAAACAGTTTATACTCTCAGTGCTGTAGTTTTCATCAGTAGGCTCAATTGAGAGACCACAGACTTCTTTAACGTCTTTATAGGGTCCCACTTATAATTGCTTTATTCAGCATACAGTACCAGTCAAAACTTTGGACACAACTACTCATTCAAGGATTTTTCTTTATTTTTACTATTTTCTACATTGTAGAATAATAGTGAAGACATAACAACTATGAAATAACACATATGTAAGCAAAAAAGTGTTAAACAAATTCTTCAAAGTAGCCACCCTTTGCCTTGATGACAGCTTTGCACACTCTTGGCATTCTCTCAACCAGCTTCATGAGGTAGTCACCTGGAATGCATTTCAATTAACAGGTGTGCCTTGTTAAAAGTTAATTTGTGGAATTTAATGCGTTTGAGCCAATCAGTTGTGTTGTGTCAAGGTAGGGGGTGGCATACAGAAGATAGCCCTATTTGGTAAAAGAACAGCTCAAATAAGCAAAGAGAAACGACAGTCCATCATTACTTCAAGACATGAAGGTCAGTCAATACGGAAAATGTCAATAACTTTGAACGTTTCGTCAAGTGCAGTCGTAAAAACCATCAAGAGCTATGATGAAACTGGCTTTCATGAGGACCGCCACAGGAAAGGAAGACCCAGAGTTACCTCTGCTGCAGATTCTTGGTTACCTCTGCTGCACTACATGATTCCATATGTGTTATTTCACCGTTTTGATGTCGTCACTATTATTATACAATGTATATGTAGAAAAATAAAACCTTGAATGAGCAGGTGTCTCCAAACGATGACATAACCATTCCCACTTCAGGGTGAATTGCCAAATGTAACATAACTATGTGTGTTTATACACCATTTATATATTATGACATGCCTTTATAAATTGTACTTCGTATTAAAATGGGACCCTTTCTACTTTACAGTAATATGTTCACAATGTACATGATCTTCTCATCCCTATATTAGAACCACATACGTCAACATGAAAGTATTTTATTCTAAAGATACTATTCAAATCCTCATTTTTCTCATGGCATAATAAGCTTCTACACCAAAACACATTGACTAATAGAGAACATGACAGTCCAGGTTCTCAGGCCAGACCTGGAATTCTGATTGTAAGGGACTCATGCAGATAATTCTCATTTACAGGCGTTAGTCACCTCTTGTGGTGTAATGTAATGTTGGTGTGTGTGTGTGTGTGTGTGTGTGTGTGTGTGTGTGTGTGTGTGTGTGTGTGTGTGTGTGTGTGTGTGTATGTATGTATGTATGTATGTGTGTGTGTGTGTGTGTGTGTGTGTGTGTGTGTGTGTGTGTGTGTGTGTGTGTGTGTGTGTGTGTGTGTGTGTGTGTGTGTGTGTGTGTGTGTGTGAACCGAGGAGTGACGACAGCATGGGCTAATCACTGTAATCTTTCAGCATTATTTTACAAAAGCCTTCATCCAGGTTACACTTACAGAAATGACTTTCGAACACAATGCCTAAACTTGTATTCACCCAGCACAGTGTTCACCCACTGGTCTAGCAGATCGAATAACCCAGCACAGTGTTCACCCACTAGTCTAGCAGATCGAATAACCCAGCACAGTGTTCACCCACTGGTCTAGCAGATTGAATAACCCAGCACAGTGTTCACCCACTGGTCTAGCAGATCGAATAACCCAGTAGTGTTCACCCACTAGTGTAGCAGATCGAATAACCCAGCACAGTGTTCATCCACTAGTCTAGCAGATCGAATAACCCAGCACAGTGTTCACCCACTGGTCTAGCAGATTGAATAACCCAGCACAGTGTTCACCCACTGGTCTAGCAGATCGAATAACCCAGCAGTGTTCACCCACTAGTGTAGCAGATCCAATAACCCAGCACAGTGTTCATCCACTAGTCTAGCAGATCGAATAACCCAGCACAGTGTTCACCCACTGGTCTAGCAGATCGAATAACCCAGCACAGTGTTCAACCACTAGTCTAGCAGAATGAATAACCCAGCACAATGTTCACCCACTGGTCTAGCAGATCGAATAACCCAGCACAGTGTTCACCCACTAGTCTAGCAGATCGATAACCCAGCACAGTGTTCACCCACTAGTCTAGCAGATCAATAACCCAGCACAGTGTTCACCCACTAGTCTAGCAGATCGAATAACCGATTATTAGATTATGAAGGAAATGTTTCTACTAATAATCTGTAACCCACAAGAATTTCTGATGGAGTTCACTGAAATCGACAGGCCAAATAAGAAATAACTGAACCAACCTGGCCTGGAAGCCATCCCAGCTGACAGATGAGCAGTGTCTGTGTGTCTGTGAGCATGTTCTGGTCAGGTAACTCACCTTTGAAGGACAGGTGTACTCTTGGAGCAGACTGTTGGAGGCCTGAGGTGCAAACACAAACACTCAACAGGAGGACTAGTGTCCGAGTCGCTGTCTTGGCCATATCTGGCAGAAAAAGGTCTGAAAGAGAACGTCACATCATTACATCTGACACTGATCTATTGTGTGTGTGTGTGTGTGTGTGTCAAAGAGAGAGAAAGAGAGCTTAGCTTTGACTATGTACAGACTCAGTGAGTATAGCCTTGCTATTGAGAAAGGCAGCCGAAGGCAGACCTGGCTCTCAAGAGAAAACAGACTATGTGCACACTGCCCACAAAATGGGGTGGAAACTGAGCTGCACTTCCTAACCTACTGCCAAATGTATGACCATATTAGAGAAACATATTTCCCTCAGAATACACAGATCCACAAAGAATTTGAAAAAAAAAAAACAATTTTACTCCCATATATACTGGGTGAAATACCACAGTGTGCCATCACAACAGCAATATTTGTCACCTGTTGCCACAAGAAAAGGTCAACCAGTAAAGAACAAACACCACTGTAAATACAACCCATATTTATGCTTATTTATTTTCCCTTTTGTACTTCTTTTGCACATCATTACAACACTGAATATATACACAATATGACACTTGAAATGTCTTTATTCGTTTGGAACCTTTGTGAGTCTAATGTTTACTGTTTATTTCACTTTTGTTTATTATCTACGTCACTTGCTTTGGCAATGTTAACATATGTTTCCCATGCCAATAAAGCCCTTGTATTGAAATTGAATTGAGAGAGCGAGAGAGCGAGAGAGAGAGAGAGCGAGAGAGAGAGCGAGAGAGAGAGCGAGAGAGAGAGCGAGAGAGAGAGCGAGAGAGCGAGAGAGCGAGAGAGAGAGCGAGAGAGCGAGAGAGAGAGCGAGAGAGAGAGAGAGAAGAAAAGTGAAAGAAGAAAGAGAGAGCTCTTTATCAATGTGTGATTGCCTGTGAGTGTCTGAGTGAGAGCATGGGAGGCATATAGAATACATAGACCTGTTCGTGCTAGACAGCCATACTGGGACATACTGTACATTACCAGTGCTGAATTTCACGCCTCATGCGTATTTCAAAATACATTGCTGGCAAAAGAAACAGTTGGACATCTGAAAACCATTTCTGACAGTTTAGGAGTGTTGGCAGGTAACTGTTTTACTTTTATGTAAGCATTCATTATGTATTATCTGCACTTTACTGAAGAGCATCTTGTATAAATTATGAATACTAAAAGCTGAGTCCATAACGTCCATTAAAATATCTCCCAAACGGTGTACTTTTTAGATGTGCCCTGAAATGCTGTTATTTTTCTAACCTATGTATCAAGAAGGCCACAGAGTAAAGTTGAAGTCGGAAGTTTACATACACCTTAGCCAAATACATTTAAACTCAGTTTTTCACAATTCCTGACATTTAATCCTAGTAAAAATTCCCTGTCTTAGGTCAGTTAGAATCACCACTTTATTTTAAGAATGTGAAATGTCAGAATAATAGTAGAGAGAATGATTTATTTCAGCTTTTATTTCTTTCATCACATTCCCAGTGGGTCAGAAGTTTACATACACTCAATTAGTATTTGGTAGCATTGCCTTTAAATTGTTTAACTTGGGTCAAACATTTCGGGTAGCCTTGCACAAGCTTCCAACAATAAGTTGGGTGAATTTTGGCCCATTCCTCTTGACAGAACTGGTGTAACTGAGTCAGGTTTGTAGGCCTCCTTGCTCACACATGCTTTTTCAGTTCTGCCCACAGATTTTCTATAGGATTGAGGTCAGGGCTTTGTGATGGCCACTCCAATACCTTGACTTTGTTGTCCTTAAGCCATTTTGCCACAACTTTGGAAGTATGCTTGGGGTCATTGTCCATTTAGAAGAGCCATTTGCGACCAAGCTTTAACTTCCTGACTGATGTCTTGAGATGTTGCTTCAATATATCCACATAATTTTCCTTCCTCATGATGCCATCTATTTTATGAAGTGCACCAGTCCCTCCTGCAGCAAAGCACCCCCACAACATGATGCTGCCAACCCCGTGCTTCACAGTTGGTAAGGTGTTCTTCAGCTTGCAAGCCTCCCCCTTTTTCTTCCAAACATAACAATGGTCATTATGGCCAAACAGTTCTATTTTTGTTTCATCAGACCGGAGGACATTTCTCCAAAAAGTACGATCTTTGTCCCCATGTGCAGTTGCAAACCGTAGTCTGGCTTTTTTATGGCGATTTTGGAGCAGTGGCTTCTTGCTGAGCGGCCTTTCAGGTTATGTCGATATAGGACTTGTTTTACTGTGGATTTAGATACTTTTGTACCTGTTTCCTCCAGCATCTTCACAAGGTCCTTTGCTGTTGTTCTAGGATTGATTTGCACTTTTCACAATAAAGGATGTTCATCTCTAGGAGACAGAACGCGTCTCCTTCTTGAGCAGTATGACGGCTGTGTGGTCCCATGGTGTTTATACTTGCGTACTATTGTTTGTTACAGATGAACGTGGTACCTTCAGGCGTTTGGAAATTGCTCCAAAGGATGAACCAGACTTGTGGAGGTCTACAATTGTTTTTCTGAGGTCTTGGCTGATTTCTTTGGATTTTCCCATGATGCCGAGGCACTGAGTTTGAAGGTAGGCCTTGAAATATATCCCCAGGTACACCTCCAATTGACTCAAATGATGTCAATTAGCCTATCAGAAGCTTCTAAAGCCATGACATCATTTTCTGGAATTTTCCAAGCTGTTTAAAGGCACAGTCAACTTAGTGTATGTAAACTTCTGACCCACTGGAATTGTGATGTAGTGAATTATAAGTGAAATAATCTGTCTGTCAACAATTGTTTGAAGAATTACTTGTCTCATGCTCAAAGTAGATGTCCTAACCGACATGCCAAAAATATAGTTTAGTTTATTAACATGAAATCTGTGGAGTGGTTGAAAAATGAGTTTTAATGTCTTCAACTGTACATACGCTACAATTACAAAATTACATAAGGGAGTAAATTAAATAGCACGTTATTTGAAGCGCTTCATAAAACTTCATAAATAGATCTTCATAGACTATAAATGTATTCAATATTTTCCCTTGAGTGCTGAAATTTGTGCCCAGCCATAATTATTAGGCTGTGGTTTGTAAAGCACTTATTCTAACATTATAAACCTAAATTATATTTGACATGGTCCATTTTCTCTCTGCCCACAAGTTTGACTTATGGTTTAAATTGTGTCCTGTGAACATTATTTTACAAAAATCTTTCTTACTTTAAATGTTTTTTCTTGTAAATATTTGTATCTTGTATAGTCGACTGCGCATATTATGTAGGAATGCATTTCATGACCATGACGATCACTGGCTCCTGATAACATCGCAGTTACCTGTGAACTCACATCAAAAGACAGCGAGTAGACGCTCTATCCATATGTAGGCTACCCTTCGTTCTTTGTAATTACTTTGGTCCCTCAACACACTGACTAAACAAACAATACTTGTGATTTTAAAAAAAAACTGTCTAGAGAAAACTTGCCAAAGTAGCCTACCTTTGTTTCTTGTTTAGCCCGCTGGTGTAGGAGACCCGAAACTCACATAATAAGATGTTATCGCTACATTCCTTGGTCGTCCCACAGGAAAATCCGTTCGTAAATGTATTTAATGCTTAAACGTCCACTCAATTATAACTCTGTATAGCATAGACTTCGAAAGTCTCTCTTGATTTATTTCCGAACATAAAAAATATAATGTAGATTTCCGATCAATAATTCTAAAATTATAATTCCAACAAATGTTGTCTTACTCCCATAGCTCTCACCCAACTGAAAATAAGTAAATAGCTTAATGTAGGTCCATATGTCCTCTCCTCGTGAGGGTCCGGTGCTGTGAAGGTCTGTGACTGCAGGTGTTTGGAGGGCTGCCCCCTTTCCTCCTCCCTCCTCCTGCTCCCTCCCTCTACTCCCGTCATCATTACAATACAAGAGTAAAGCTCAAATTGTCCCACTTTAACCGATTTGATGCTGGTAGGGTGAAAAGTCTGCCCAATGTGTACTAGGCTAAAGTACATTTACTTGAATTCTAAATGATGAAAATACATTTAATTCTAAAATGTCATTTTATGGACAAAATATATTAGTGATTTAGAAATGAAAAGGCCATTTCAGGCTATTATTTCAAATGGTATATTGCCCCCATAGACTTCAACTAGGCTATTGTATTCTACACCTTGGCTGTGCATATACAGTAGGTTACATGAATACTGTAGTCATTCTGATGTCACAGTAAATTGAGGCCCCATGATGTGTCCTGAACGATATCTTCAGTGCTGTTCAGCTCCACATGAGAGCCAGGAGAGTCCTAAAGATTATTCAGATTCCTGATGGACCGACTCCTGGGCTCACGACAACGGTCACAAAGTAACCAGGAGGGGGCATTTTAAAGAAGACATTCACTCTTTCAAACCAGCTCAAAGCCTGAAATTACTAAGCACCATTCTCTTCTCTCCGCCATTGATTTTGTGGAAAGCTCTGACTGACACATCAGGCACACAGAAGATGAAAAGGCACAGGGATGTATTAAAATAAGTAGCCTAAGGCTAGGATTTAACTGTTTCAGATAGTGGCCTCTCTGCACTGCACATTCAGAGGTGCATTTGATTTGCACATCATTGTGTCTCAGATGGAAGGAGTTGACGCTTGATTTAGAAAATTGACAGATCCTGTGCCAAATAGTGTGCCAAGTAATTTCTCAGCCAGGTTCAATGTCAGTACAGTACTGAACGGGGCTGTGTTTCATTCCAGGAAGATATTCCCTCCCATCTGCCCTCGTTCCCTCCCTAGGTCTGCAGTTGGATGCTGAATTTATTTACACTCTCCCTCATGCCCATCGTTCTGGCTGGCCTGGCTCATTGGGCAAGCAGGAGATGGAGAACTTTGGGTTACTTTAGTTTGGGCTTTCACTAGTGTGTCCAGATTACAGTACATCCAGGTTGGGAGTGAGCAGTGAGGTCTTTGTGGTCTTTTTTGTCTTGCTTTGTGGGAGACATCCTTCTATTTCCAGCGGAGGAAATGAGTCATGAGTCAGTGCTGAGCTCAGGTTTCCGTACTACGTACTGTATACTCTGAGCGGCCATGGACACAACCACACAGACCGGCTCCCACTGCTTTACAGGGCACCACTAATGGGACTGATATGGGCCTCTCAATGGGCTTATCGGCCCGGGCCCACCCACTATTGCCTAAACCCACTGAGTGAGATGTCGTGTTCACCACCACCACCATGCTAATAGTGGGAATGACGTTTTTGTCTTCTGTTAACATCTGTGTATGTGCAGAGGAAGAATATTTTCTTCAAAGGACACTTCTTCAATATGAGTCAAAGAAACGGTACAGGGGAAGAGCAGATGCTGCATTCAATCATAAAACACATGATCAAAAGACACCTACTGTACAACAATTCTAAATTTCAAGTGCATTAGACAGTCTCCATTTGTAGACAGTCTCCTTCAAAAGGAAGAGTACACCTGCAAACATAACACATACAATGGACATAGACGCCTGTAGTCTGTCTGTCTGGACCTCGCCATCTGACCCTCAGGTAATGTGCCATGTGATTACTGTGGAATTGAAAACCTTTTAAGACAGACAGCCCACAGAGCCTCAAACAGCATCTCTGACAATAAGAGGAGGCAGAGACATCAATCAAAACAACAGGCCAAAGGACAAAACCAAGGACCTAAGAGAAAATATGATTTATTTTCTGAAGGACAATCTTTTATTCACATTTTATCATTCAGGACGGTCCTCAGATCAACAGGAGCTTTTGCTTAGAAAAAAATAAAGTAAAGTGATAATTGTGAAGATAGTGGAAGAGGTGTTGTATGTGACATGCATAAGCTTCACGCTTGAATGAAGTTACGAAAGCATATTTGACAGGAACAGTGCATACGTGGCGCTCATACATTCCAGTCAGTACTTGTACAGTATTGGAACTGGAAGCCGGGTTATTGCAGTTTTTTACAGTAAAGGAAGGCGGCAGCTTCCCTCTGAAGCTGTCTGTCTGCATATGTACGGCCGGTGGTATGCCACATGTTCACAAACCCTTAGTCAGCTATCCAGTCACCATCTGCACAGAAGACAAGACTCTCCCTCTCTATAAAATGCAGATGGGTGAATAGACATCTGTTTAAGAATAATTCCTTCAAAAAAGAGAAAAAATAAACAAGGGGGTGAAAAATGCTCCAGGGATGAGTAAAGGTACAGTGCATCTGTCTTGGGAGATACATCCGTCACCACTTTGGTGGGAGCAGAATGGATAAGCATGCTAATGCTCCGAAGGCTCGTTAAAGATAAATTCTCTATGGCAACAAGGGTCCAAAGGGAACTGTTCTTTTTCAACATGCATTAAGACCTCCACTTCATCTCCATCTTTACTGGTGGTGCCATAATCCCCTCCCATGTTTACCTTTGTCTTCTAACTTACGGAGATCCACTTTGAGAAGTCAAGCTGTGGAAGTGAGAATAGCACTCACTGCATGCACTGAGCCAGTCTCAAATGCTGTTCACACCAGCGATAAGGAATATTGAGCAGTGGGTCCACATAAGCATATGACATTTTAATCAGCTCTCTTTTCATCTACTTCAATCAAAATGGAAATCAACCAAATTATTCCTGGTAACATCTCTCTCTCTCAACATGTCTTTCTCACTCTCTTTCGTTCTTCCTCTCTCCAATCATCCATCCCCAGGTGTGTTTCTTTGTTATGGAGAGACAATAGTGCTTGCATTGTCATTTCTGTCCTCACCCAGTGTGTAACCTCATTGTCTTCTAACAGAAACCAGTGAGGGCAAATTAATGGAGACAGAGGATGCTTCTCTCTGTATACAACAGCCTGTGGAGTGCACAGCATAATGACCTGTAGGAGTGTGTTAAGCTTGTGTTAAGCCTATGTGTGTATGTGTAAATGCATGCATGTGTGTGCAAGTGTGTCTGTGTGTGTGAGAGAGAGAGCGTGTGCAAGCGTGTGAGATAATGCATCTCTCTGTGACTGGGCAGAGCAGTCATCATTCTTTCTGTGATCTCTAAGATAACAGTCATCCATCTGCTGTGCATATCTGTCAGTCCTTCCAATCATCTACCTCCAACCACTCAGCGTCTCCCACGCTCCTTCTTGCTCTCCAATCTCGCTCCCTCGCTCTTCCTCTGTCCACACTTTTTTTTTTGCTCAGTTGAACTTCCCCTAACTTATCTTGCTTACTACAAATTAAGTATATTGCATACTATGACGGGTGGTGAAAACAAACAAGCCACACACACAAACACATGCATACACAGTCTAAAGTATCTGCCATTTTTGGTTCACCATTTTGTACTAAGATGCACCATGGATGAACATATCCCGTCATACATCATTTTGGGGTCCTCTTCCGACAAAGGATCCTATAAATGCCTGATGAGTCAGTAAATTTCCTGATGAAACCAGAGAAGTTAGACATCAAACTTATATAACAGGGAGACTTGCAGTCACATTGACTTGACATCAGTGTGAATCTAACAGAGGTTTGTCTTCCATCTGCCACCCACTAAAAAAAAAACAAAGCCTTAACATATGCTGTTCCAACCACAAAGCACAAGCAGTCTCTGGATTATCTTGTTTTCTCTGCAATCTATGTTTCTGTTTGCCATGATCGATATTGTGGAAACCACCTCAATTAATTCAAACACTTAAAAGCATTTGTGGTTTTGCACTAAAGCCCATGAGGTGATACAGTAACCCACTGGGCTGAGTAAAAGTGGGCTGAGAGATTAAACAAGATGAGGCAGAGATATTGTGTTTGTAGTTGTGTGATCATTTGATGACGTATGCATGCTGTGGTTTTTCCATAGCTTTTATTAATAGTAAGTGCCCCTCCTAGACTGCATGCCTCAGTGTGTTCTGGAGCTAACAGCAGGACAAGTTTTTGCTAGTGTAATACTTATAACTGTGCGTTAAAACCGGAATCAAGGGTTTAAGTGTACCATTGCAACATTGCCGCCGTTCCTTTGTCCGGACCTGTCCAAAAATGCCCCGCCTGAGGCTATTTGCAGAGCCAAGAGCTAACAAGTGAATCCGAATACTGCGTTAACAGAGGCAGCCCAATACTGATATTTTTTTCACTAATTTTGACCAATCACATCAGATCTTTTCACATCTTATCTTCTTCAGAGCTTATCTGATTGATCAAAAGACCAATTAGTGAAAACAATAACAGAACTGGGCTACCTGGATAAACGCAGCCTAAAAAAGTGATATCACATTCTGACCTGTGTCATGTCAAAGCTGTGATACAGGTTGACATCTTCCATAAATGATACACTGATATTGTTGGTGTCTTCAAAACCCTTTGCTTGTTCCTATAAGAATAGGCCAACCTAAACATATTTTACAAACAAAAGTATGTCTTTGCTGTCATAATGTCAAAGTCAGTTGTCATCTTGGGTATCAAGCTCTTTCATACTGAGATTCACAGTACTATACATACTAACTGACTCATCAATGGGCGCAGGAATTCTGTTACCTTGGATACACATTACGCCTATATTCCTGATTCAAAATACTATTTTCTTAACTGTACATCATTTGGTTTACAAAAGCAGTTCAGAGTTGTGATACCATGTATCCTTGCTGTTGTATACTGCCATCTTCTGGTTTGGCAATATATTCAGTCAGAAGGTTGTATTTACATAACTACTAAAACTCAGACAATAAAAAAACAGTAAGCAAAAAATAAATAACTTGCTATTTAATTAGATCTGATTCAAAATGCTGACATGATTTTATCTTAAAAAACTAAACCAAAACTTTTCTTCAGAACACTATAAAATAATTCAGCACACAAAATATAACTTTTTGTTAATGTACCCTATTTGTCAAATTCCAGATGGCTACAGGTAATGATTTAAAATGAACAGATCCGAACTCTGCACACAAAGTTATCTTTAAATATGTACATGCCAATGCCATTAGTCTGTGTGGAAAAGAAAGAACATAAAAACACTAGCTAGTATTGTTACAGTAGTTTAAGAGCTGCCCTGTGCTACAGTTCTGTTACTTTGTCGGACCACACTCGTCAATGCCTTTAAAGGCAACAGTCACTGCAAATATTTGCTCTATACAGCACAACTGTTAAATGTCATAATTCCGACTTAACTTAATTTGATACACTTATTTAAATAAAAAAAAAAAATAAAAAAAATAAGTGATACCATAGTTTCTAAAAAAAAGTTATACAAACACAAAACTCAATGAATGTTAAAATATACTTAAAGAATTGAAATACATAAACGGACTAGAAAATGTGTGAATATTAATTAATATGGGTGCACAGCTACACACTACGTTTATGATAGGAAAGGTGTGAAAACACAGGAGACATTAACTATATTTACCTTATTAAAATAACACAAACTACTGTAGAGTAAACTTATTTTACATAGATACACCCAAACAATGGCAGGAGTGTAAGAACAAATTATATAGTATATGGTCTCCAAAATCAATCAGTTTCCTTCCATGGAAACACTCACGACTAGGTCATCCCTGAGAATAAGATTTGGTTCAGTAGGAAGTGCATCCAAGATGTGTTGGGAATAATATTACAACCTCTTAGAAAATGTCCTTTTTACCTCGTCAAAGATCAGATTTACAATTGTAAAAGTCCAAGATAAATTGAGTTGAAGACGTGATCACTGATACCTGTCAGTAAAAGATCTAGGATTGTTTTATTGGACCATTTGCAACAAGAGATGCTGCCAAATCTTGGCAGTATTAACAAAATTAAATCAGGGGTCTCAAACCTCGTAGAATATTATTGTATTGTTTTAATTTTGAGTAGAATAGCCCTATCAAAAAGAGTTAACTGAATGAATGAGTCAAGATCTAATTCAGGATTAAGTTAGAATCCTTCGAATTTGAGACCCCATTAATAAAGAATCTTATATAAGAATCTATATTTAAAAAATCCAACAAAGACCACAATAAAATATACAGTCAAAACATGGTGCCCTGGTTTTTTTTAATTTACCCTGATTTTAAAATGCAGTCAAGCATTTAGAATTTATTAACAATAATTGAGCTTTTGTGCATAATAAGAAAAAAAGGACAAACAATCTTAGCTTTCGTCCTCTTCTTCGTCCACCTCAACGTCCTCCTCTTCATCTTGGTCTCTGACCTTGCGACCTCGTGATTCATCCACGTCTTCCACGTCCACCTCTTCATCCTTCTCTCCGTATGATGAGTCCTCATCCTCTCTGGCGTCCTGGTCGCTGTCATCAGAGCCTGGGGAATGGAGATGATCAGACCTTTCACAATGGGTTTCCCATTCTGAGCCAATGGGGTGATTAGTACAGGATATAAACAGAGGGGTTTAACACTGGATTATGGTGAAAGTCCAGGAGTAGGAATATAATTATGTTGTGCAATTGTGTGTAAATGGTTAAAAAAAAACTGTGAGTGGTGGATTGAAGTATCAGGTAACCAAAATGAATACACAAATAGACACAAAACACCCCTTAACCCAATAAACTTCCAAAATATAACTTCCAAAGATTATACTTTAAATGCAAGAGGCGTTTTGTACAAACAGTCCTTGGGTCTACTGGCATTTGCAGAAAATTGGCAGATCAGTGTGAAGAAGCTGCTGAGTTTGCATTTCAAAAATCACAGTCTTCCTGAACCATTCAAATAAATAGACTTTCATCCAAACAATGACTTCATGTTCTAAACTGAGCTGCAAAGCCGACCAGCAGATCCAACAACACTCCAGAATAACATTTCTGCTCGTGGACAAAGACTTACCGTCTATTGCCACCTCTCCGTCATCATCCTCCTCTGGGCTTTCATCTGATTCTGAGGACATATTCGCTGTCTATTCAGTTTAATCTGGATTACTCATACAGGGACATCTTACTACACACGTATACACATTTCTCAGGAGGTAGAGGTAAACCAGCAGACACTGTGGCCCTTGAGGACTGGAGTCAGAGCATATCTGTGTTGGAGCATAAAACCTGTCTTTTCCGTAAACCAGCAGACAGTGGGGCCCTAACGGACTGGAATCATGGTCTTCTAAAGCTCTATTACGGTCTTTTTTTATTTAACCTTTATTTAACTAGAAAAGTCAGTTAAGAACAAATTCTTATTTACAATGCCGGCCTAACCCGGACGACGCTGGGCGCCAGCCTATGGGACTCCCGATCATGGCCTGTTATGATACAGCCCAGGATCGAACCAGGGTCTGCAGTGAAGCCTCTAGCACTGGGATGCAGTGCCTTAGACCGCTGCGCCACTCGGGAGCCATTGACTAACCTGCATCTTGGACCCCATGTTCCTCGTCCTCGTCCTCATCCTCCTCTTCCCTGCTAAGACCTCGTCCAGACTTAGCCTGCTCTTCATCATCATCATCCTCATCATCATCCTCATCATCATCATCCGAGTCAGAGATCACCACACAATCCTCCCTGTTGCTGTTGTCAGCTTGCTTGGGCCCACTGGTGCTGTTGGAACCACATGTTGTGACAGTTAGAACAACTTTTACACAAAATGCTTTCTAATAAAAGTGTTATAAAAGTGTTTGGTAGTGTTTTAGGTTCAATTACAGCACATAATCAAGCGGTAATAACATGGTAATAGTATCATGAAGATGGAAAGTCCTTATTGAACAAAGTTCCACAACAATAGGTTTTGTTGGACAGCTTACCTGCCATTCTGCCTGGGTTCCCACAGTGGAGTCAGATAGTATCTGAGAGGGTTTCTGAAAAAGTCATCCTTCAGAATCTATAGATTCACAAAGAGAGAAGAAGAGTGTGTTGGAATAGTGCAGTAACCGTGAGTGTTATACACAGAGCCTAAAATAAAGTCACCAGTGGATTTGTGCAAAGTGTCTTTGCTGGATTACCCCATGAATGTCAGACTGTGCACCAGCTCTCAACCTATGCCAGGCAGTGAGCATGGCGTTACCTGTGCTATGTCGTCCCGGCCAGGACTGGTGTGGTCGCTGAACCAGCTGAAGAAGGTCTGGTAGACGCCGCGTCCCGACCTCCTGGGCTCACTGTGTAGCGTCAGGTTCTGCCCGCGGTGCCACAGGATGGGGTTGGAGAAAGACACTGGAGATCCTGTGAGAGGACATGTAACAGGGAAAGGATATCATCATTGCTGGCCTCATTTACACCCGATAAGCTGATTACACCTCTGCATCTACACCTGTCAAAGATGAAGGGACACCTGGCCCATGTAAAATGTGGGATCCTAGCAAGATAGATATGAGAACTGGATCTGTCACTCACCTGCCATTCCAAGGTGGAGCTCCTTCACTATGATGTTGTTCTGGAAGTAAGGGTTCCGTTTGAAGTGGAACCCGATTCTGTAACCAAGCTTGTTGTTCTTGAAGGATTCAATCTAAGGAGGAGACAAGAATACATTTTAATTTCAGGGGAGCAATAGGACATTTATTTAGACTTTAAAGAATCATTACATTTTTGCAGTGATTATTTACTTACTTCAAGGTTGGTCATGTAACTGAGAGCGCCTTCATCTGTTTTGTCGATGTGCGCAGAGAGATGAGGGTGGTTCAACAACTGTTGAGCTTTGAGCCAAGGGAAAAAGAAATGTGACATACCAACACACTCACAATCAACAACACAAACATGCTCTTTGCACATAATTCACAGACACATGAATTGGAATCATGAAGTAATTTTTTGCCATCTGGAAAAGTGTGTGTATTTGTAATGTTGTGTGTGTAGGAGTATTCAAAAGGATACTGCCGTGACCCAGAAGCCGGGGATGGCCTGTATGATGGAGCTGCGCTGGTCCACATGCGGATGGCGCTGGCGGCTCATTTTCAGCTCTAGCCGCTGGTGGAGCCGCGCACCTTTCTTCTCCAAAGCGTCCAGCCTCATCTGTACCTGAGCCAGAAGGGCCACTGATTGTCGGATCTCCGGGGCCATCTTCACTGACACTATAGCGCACTCTCCGTCATCATCATCATTATCTGATGGGAAAGAGGAACTTGGTGTGGAGGAAGATCCTGGTATTGAGTAGTCTTCCTCTTCCGCATCGGGCATGTCCTCTGCATCATCCCTGTCAACTCCACGCAGTGAGGTAGAGCTGTCTGCCGCTGCTGCCTGTGTGTGAAGACCCCTTTCAGGTTTTGACCGTTCCTTTGAGGACTCACGGTCACCACGCTTACCTTTGTGTCCCATTCTCTCATAATGTCCAACTTTTTTGGAGGAGCAGGGCGTTTGTTTAGCCTCGTCACTCGCAGCTGCTCCTGTGAGACTTGCAAGTGCCTCCGCGGCTGCTATGGCGGCCGAATCAGACTGGTCCAGTGAAGTTGAGGGTCGGCAATCTCCAGTACCAGCACTTCCCTTGGTATTTACGTCCTTTGCATCGCTAGAGACTGGTGCACCCGACGAAGGAGCACTGATGGCGGCGCTGACATGTGCATCAGCGCTGGATTGGTTATTGGCAGTGACAGCTGCACAAATTCCCCCACCAGGTCCCTTTTTCGGATCTAGTCCACTCTCCTCATTTTCACCATTCTTCTCTTCCATACTAGCTGGTACTTTATCGTCATCTTCCCCATTTTTCTTTCCATGAGAATTCGATGGTAATTCAATGGACACCTCGCCGTCCACTTTGGCTAATTTATTAGGAGGAGGGGACTCGCCAGCCTGCTCGTCGGACGGACATCGTTTTTTCGGTGCGGAGTCTGCAGACTTTTTACTATACCTCGTTTTTTCGCTCATTTTTGCCAATTAGTATGCAGTGCTAGCTAACGCAATAACCTACAAATTAGTTAGCTAGCCTAGGGGGTAACGTTAATGGAATAGTTTACCTAGCTAGATTTAACTAGCTACCTTGTTCGTTGCACAAATTACAAGCTAGGTACTAGCTCGTATTTCCTATAAACAGTTAGCAAGTTCCTTTTCCGCGTAAATTTAGCTAGAGGCCTACAGTACTGTATCGCGAGCTAGCTGGCTAGCTAGTTTACCTTCGTATTGCAACTCGGTCCCGTTCTCTTAAAAGCTAGATATCAATTTAGCACTACTTGTGCATTATTTATATATAAAAAATAGAATATTGAATTACGTCTTGGTTTATAATTCCAGAGTCCTGAATTTGTTTACATTTCTCCCTCGCTATTTCTCCGGCAGCGATGTTTATTACATTTCTATATAGGAAAACAATCCGCTGATTGGTTAAAGTACGCCGCGCTGAAACATATCCACCAATCATACAAAGGGGGTATGTTAAGTGAGTCAGCTTTACCAACAGAAGCTGCGCTCCCTGCGCTGCATATTTTCAGTACTAGGCGCCGCGCACGTACAGTACAATACTTTCAGTGACATTGAATGCAGTAGCCTGACACTTTATCTATTTTTATAGGATTCTATTTTTTTAAGATGACGTTTACCCTCAAATGTGGCATTACCTTCATATGTGAATTGCTAAATACTTTGGGTTAGGAATAATGATGTACTTCAATTGTAGACCTACCAGCAATTGAAACTTGCTGACTATCACTGACTATTAAAATATAGTATATGGAGAAACAAAATGCTTGCACATGACAAGGGAATATAGTTACATTAATGTCATGACAACAATGTTATTACTGTAGTCATTTAAGTGTTATAACACAGGTATAGAGCAACTTGGCCCTGATGGGCCGCCACCAGGGGGTGAAGGTAGGAAACAACACCTCCACTTCGCTGATCCTCAACACTGGGGCCACTTGGGTGGTTGATGTCATCAAGGACATCAACCACCCAAGTCACTGCCAGTTCACCTCAATATCATCCAGAAGGCGAGATCAGTACAGGTGTATCAAAGCTGGGAAGGAGAGACTGAAAATCAGCTTCTATCTCAAGGCCATCAGACAGTTAAGCAGCCATCAGTTGCACATTAGAGGCTGCTGTCTTTAGGCATAGACTAGAAATCACTGGCCACTTTAAGAAATGGAACACTAGTCACTAAATAATCTTGCATTACTCATCTCATATGTACTGTATTCTATACTATTCTATGGTATCTTAGTCACTTAATAATGTTTACATATCTTGCATTACTCATCTCATATGTATATACTGTAATCTATACTATTCTACTGTATCTTAGTCCATGCCGCTCTGACATCGCTCGTCCATATATGTATATAGTCTTAATTAATTCCTTACTTAGATTTGTGTGTATTGGATATATGTTGTGGAATTGTTACATTTTACTTGTTAGATATTACTGCACTGTCGGAGCTAGAAGCACAAGCATTTCACTACACCTGCATTAGCATCTGCTAAACACGTGTATGTGACCAATACAATTTGATTTGATTTGATTGGTACAAGAGTCTTGTACCAATCATGTTCTGTTCTCTTTAATTACATTATTGCAAAGCCAACCTACTGAGCTTTCCATGCATGTAGTCAGCACTCAAAATATGAAACTCCCGCACAACCCTATTATTGTTACCTGACGACTCACCTTGAATTGAATTCAGTTGCTCAGTTTGCGGAGCAATGTGGATGGAAAGCCAGGCAACTATTATTGGATCACAACAAAGACACAGAGGTGAATGGCAGCGTTACTTATGCCACCTAGTGGATCAGATGGAGTAATGATCCAAAACGAGGGACTACCAGTCTATGGAGTCTGTGAATGAGAACCACACCATTCATTTTCCATAAATAACAGAACACAAGACAGTATATTATTTTTTACAAGGAAGGTATAGGTCTACAATATGCTTGATTATCCATATAGGCCTAGCTATGTTTATTTAGATTAAACATGTCATACAACCTACACTCACCGGGCCTTTTATTAGGTACACCACCCCATTCACAAAAATGGTTTGCTCCTACAAACAGTGAGCCATGTGGCCATGGTTTGCTCTATAAAGCAGGCAGACAGGCATCGAGGCATTCAGCTACTGTTCGATTGAACATTAGAATCAGCTAAACAAGTGACCTAAGCGACTTTGAGCGTGGTATGATCGTCGGTGCCAGGCGAGCCAGATCCAGTATCTCAGAAATGGCAGCCCTCCAGGGCTTTTGACACACAACAGTGTCAAGGGTTTACTGAGAATGGTTTGACAAACAAAAAACATCCAGTCAGCGGCGGTCCTGTGGGCAAAACAGCTTGTTGATGAAAGTGGTCAAAGGAGAATGGAAAGAATTGTGCAAGCTAACAGACGAGCCACAAACAGACAAATAACGGCACAGTACAACAGTGGTGTGCAGAACGGCATCTTGGAACGCACAACTCCTCGATCCTTGTCATTGATGGGCAGACGACCAGAAGAAGCAGCTACAGTGGGAACGCGATCACCAAGTCTGGACAATTGAGGAGTGGGAAATATTGCCTGGTCCGACGAATCTCTGTTCCTGTTGCTTCAGGATTTGGCGTAAGCAGCATGAGTCCATGGACCCATCCTGCCTGGTACAGGCTGGTGGCGGTGGTGTACTGGTGTGGGGAATGGCACACGTTAGGTCACTTGATACCAATTGAGCAACAAACTTTTTGATTTGAACGTTTAGTTCATAATGTTTCTTGATTGGTAGTTAGGCTATTAGCTGGCCAAAAGTAGGCTACATGAAAAGTGCAATACTGTTATAAAAATGTGTTAGTATGGATTTTCAGTGAATTTATGTTCATCACAAAGCTCATCTACATTTCAGGAAAATTAAGATTAATGTAAATATGACCTACAGTTGAATTCGGAAGTTTACATACACTTAGGTTCATGTTAACAAACTATAGTTTTGGCAAGTCGGTTAGGACATATACTTTGTGCATGACACAAGTAATTCTACCAACAATTGTTGACAGACAGATTATTTCACTTATAATTCACTATATCACAATTCCAATGGGTCAGATGTTTACTTACACTAAGTTGACTGTGCCTTTAAACAGCTTGGAAAATTCCAGAAAATTATGTAATGGCTTTAGAAGCTTCTGATTGACATAATTTGACATAATTTGAGTCAATTGGAGGTATACCTGTGGATGTATTTCAAGGCCTACCTTCAAACTCAGTGCTTTTTTGCTTGGCATCATGGGAAAATCAAAAGAAATCAGCCAAGACTTCAGAAAAAAAATTGTAGACCTCTGGTTCATCCTTGGGAGCAATTTCCAAATGTCTGAAGGTACCACGTTCATCTGTACAAACAATAGTATGCAAGTATAAACACCATGGGACCACGCATCCGTCATACCACTCAGGAAGGAGACGCGTTCTGTCTCCTAGAGATTAACGTACTTTGGTGCGAAAAGTGCAAATCATTCCCAGAACAACAGCAAAGGACCTTGTGAAGAAGCTGGATGAAACAGGTACAAAAGTATCTATATCCACAGTAAAACGAGTCCTATATCGTAATAACCTGAAAGGCTGCTCTGCAGGAAGAAGCCACTGCTCCAAAACCACCATAAAAAAGCCAGACTAGGGTTTGCAACTGCACATGGGGACAAAGATCGTACTTTGTCCCCATGTGCAAAATAGAACTGTTTGGAAAATAATGACCATTGTTATGTTTGGAGGAAAAAGGGGGAGGCTTGCAAGCTGAAGAACACCATCCCAACTGTGAAGCACAGGGGTGGCAGCATCATGTTGTGGGGGTGCTTTGCAAGCATTCTTCCAAAGTTGTGGCAAAATGGCTTAAGGACAACAAAGTCAAGGTATTGGAGTGGCCATCACAAAGCTCTGACCTCAATCCTATAGAACATTTGTGGGCAAAACTGAAAAAGCGTGTGCGAGCAAGGAGGCCTACAAACCTGACTCAGTTACACCAGTTCTGTCAGGAGGAATGGGCCAAAATTCACCCAACTTATTGTGGGAACCTTGTGGAAGGCTACCCGAAACGTTTGACCCAAGTTAAACAATTTAAAGGCAATGCTACCAAATACTAATTGAGTGTATGTAAACTTCTGACCCACTGGGAATTGGATGAAAGAAATTAAAGCTGAAATAAATCATTCTCTCTACTATTATTCTGACATTTCACATTCTTAAAATAAAATGGTGATCCTAACTGACCTAAGACAGGGAATTTTTACTAGGATTAAATGCATTGGGCTAAGGTGTATGTAAACGTCCGACTTCAACTGTACATATTATATTGTAACCTATACCCTACAGTAGGCTATGTGCTTATTATCATATGTTTAAATAAAACGACGTGATGGCAAATATGACGATTTGATGAAACATCACTTTCTGATAGGCATTTCAAGAGCCGTTTAAATACACTGTAGCCCATTGTGACACAATGAGACGTTACATAATAAAAAAGAACATGATGTGACATCATGGGAAGATTCCATTCACAGAAAGTAGAGGACTGAAATATCATAATACAACAAAAAAACATCCTGCGGTTCAGTCAGAAGGGAAACCCTTCAGGTAATGTAAAGGAACTTAAAAACAAATCTAACATTGATGTACAATACTGTTGTAATTTGTTATGGCATATTACATAGCCCAATAATAAGAATAATACCAACAAATTAATAAATATAGGACTGACCATAATAGCTTTTAGCACTGTATTAGGCGTGGTTTATTTCCGTCTAATATTATTTAGGAATAAAAAGCACGTTTCCAAACAGAGTGTATTCTATAGTGTAATGTTGGAGGTGGGCGTGTACTGTCTGGGCAAACCGAAACAGAGGGTGGAGTTGCCAGTCCTGGGTTGTACCAACTTCAATAGAACATTTGGGTCAGGCAATACACAGCTAAAATTAGACGGTTATTCTTCTGGGAATAAGGCCTAACTAAAGTTCCAGCTAAGGTCTTCTAAATAAGGAGGACTAGCCTATACGAGACACAAAAGTTGGTATTATAGAGACTCGCACTTGCTCCTCAGTTCTCAATTGGCGTCATGCTGTACAACACGTTCTGAAACTCAGCAGGATAAGTGGCAGTTCTGTTCGTAACGCTGGGTTATCGCTGTACAACCCCGTACCACTGGATTCTATTGGATTCTATCCTCTGACCAGTGCTGCTGACAGGCGACTCGAAGTGTGAATAGCAGAGAAAATGTCTTTTTTAACCATACCATCCCAGGAGGGTATTTTCACCAAGGTGAAGAAAGAGGGGTCATCCGGAGAAGGACGGTGTTATGATGAAGGACAGTGTAATTCGGATGAAGAATACGAAGACAGCGAGGAGACAAACGTCCGTCTCATCCCCAGGTGCTCTCCTGTCCCAAGGAAACGCGGACGATCCATCTATGATGAGACCGCAGAGTATCTGAAAATCAAAGATGCAATTCCCAGCAGGAGAGTGTCGTTTGCCGATACAACAGGTAGAGACCTAACCGACGTGAAGGAATTCGTCCAATTTGATTCGGATGATGAGGATGATGCCATGTGGGAAGAAGAGGAGGCAAAATACCGACCGAAAATCCGTGAACCGACCTACCGCTTAAACCCGGAGTGGACCATACCCACTGCGGCTGCCCTGACGAAAGCAGTGCATATTAATAAAGTAGAGGTGGAGAGTGTGTCACCTATTGAAGACGAGCCCCTGGCATTTACCGTGTTTATTCGAGTCCTTAATATTTCATTTATCAAAACTGTGTGCATTCGATCAACTATGGACAGCTGGAGCACCTACTTTGATTGTCCGGCAGATTATGTTCAGGGCGACGGTGAGACTGATAAATTTTCCTTCAAGCTCTCCTTCTGCCCACCATATCTTTACCATGGGGCTCGCATTGAGTTTGTTGTCCGTTACGAAACTCCAGATGGCGATCACTGGGCGAACAACTCGCACATGAATTACGCGGTAACTCTTCTCGTGTCCTACGAAGACGATGTAGCACAAGCTATCCCTTTTGATCTGCCAGACCTTACAAGTATCCTGAAAACTGAAAGCAGTTACAGGTAAATTCCCTTGATCATCATCCAAGCATCCGATCAATCGGATGACGTCAGTCAAAATAGACCTAGGCCTACTTACTGTAGGCTATGTACAGTCGTATGAAAAAGTTTGGGCACCCCTGACAATTTCCATGATTTCCATTTATAAATAATTGAGTGTTTGGATCAGCAATTTTATTTTGATCTATCAAATAACTGATGGACACAGTAATATTTCAGTAGTGCAATTAGGTTTATTGGATTAACAGAACATGTGCAATATGCATCAAAACGAAAACAGACAGGTGCATAAATTTGGGCACCCCAACAGAAAAATCACATCAATATTTAGTAGAGCCTCCTTTTGCTAAAATAACAGCCTCTAGACGCTTCCTATAGCCTCTAATGAGTGTCTGGATGAAGGTATTTTGGACCACTCCTCCTTACAAAACATCTCCAGTTCAGTTAAGTTTGATGTTTGCCGAGCATGGACAGCCCGCTTCAAATCATCCCACAGATTCTCAATGATATTCAGGTCTGGGGACTGGGATGGCCATTCCAGAACATTGTACTTGTTCCTCTGCATAAATGCCCGGGTAGATTTTGAGCAGTGTTTTGGGTCGTTGTCTTGTTGAAATATCCAGCCCCGGCGTAACTTCAACTTTGTGACTGATTCTTCAACATTATTCCCAAGAATCTGCTGATATTGAGTGGAATCCATGCAATCCTCAACTTTAACAAGATTCCCAGTTCCGGCACTTGCCACACAGCATGATGGAACCCCCACCAAATTTTACTGTGGGTAGCAAGTGTTTTTCTTGGAACGCTGTGTTCTTTTGCCGCCATGCATAACGCCCCTTGTTATGACCAAATAACTCAATCTTTGTTTCATCAGTCCACAGCACCTTATTCCAAAATGAAGCTGGCTTGTCCAAATGTGCGTTTGCATACCTCAAGTGACTGTTTGTGGCGTGTGTGCAGAAAAGGCTTCTTCCGCATCACTCTCCCGTACAGCTTCTCCTTGTGCAAAGTGCGCTGAATTGTTGAACGATGCACAGTGACACCATCTGCAGCAAGATGATGTTGTAGGTCTTTGGAGGTGGTCTGTTTTTGACCATTCTCACCATCCTTCGCCTTTGCCTCTCCGATATTTTACTTGGCCTGCCACTTCTGGCCTTAACAAGAACTGTGCCTGTGGTCTTCCATTTCCTCACTATGTTCCTCACAGTGGACACTGACAGCTTACATCTCTGCGATAGCTTCCCCTAAACCATAATGTTGAACAATCTTTGTTTTCAGGTCATTTGAGATTTGTTTTGAGGCCCCCATGTTGCCACTCTTCAGAGGAGAGTCAAAGAGAACAACAACTTGCAATTGGCCACCTTAAATACCTTTTCTCATGATTGGATGCACTTGTCTATGAAGTTCAAGGCTTAATGAGCTCACCAAACCAATTGTGTGTTCCAATTAATCAGTGATAAGTAGTTACAGGTATTCAAATCAACAGAATGACAAGGGTGCCCAAATTTTTGCATTTGATTTAATTTCATACAACTTAATATTGCTACACTAAAAATCTTTGTCTGGACAGTACCCCAGTATTCAGCTTTTATTAGAAAATGAATGGCATGCCACTGTGATCATTTTCTGTGACGACAGAGTTACACCTCATGACACAACAAGCTGTTTTAGGTCAGTTAGGATCACCATTTTATTTTAAGAATGTGAAATGTCAGAATAATAGTAGAGAGAATTACTTATTTCAGCTTTTATTTCTTTCATCACTTTCCCAGTGGGTCAGAAGTTTACATACACTCAATTAGTATTTGGTAGCATTGCCTTAAAATTGTTTAACTTAGGTCAAACATTTCGGGTAGCCCTCCACAAGCTTCCCACAATAAGTTGGGTGAATTTTGGCCCATTCCTCCTGACAGAACTGGTGTAACTTAGTCAGATTTGTAGGCCTCCTTGCTCGCACACACATTTTCAGTTCTCCCAGCAAATGTTCTATAGGATTGAAGTCAGGGCTTTGTGATGGCCACTCCAATACCTTGACTTTGTTGTCCTTAAGCCATTTTGCCACAACTTTGGAAGTATGCCTGGGGTCATTGTCCATTTGGAAGACCCATTTGCGACCAAGCTTTAACTTCCTGACTGATGTCTTGAGATTCAATATATCTTCATAATTTTCCTTCCTCATGATGCCATCTATTTTGTGAAGTGCACCAGTCCCTCCTGCAGCAAAGCACCCCCACAACATGATGCTGCCACCCCCGTGCTTCACGGTTGGGATGGTGTTCTTCGGCTTGCAAGCGTCCCCCTTTTTCCTCCAAACATAACAATGATCATTATGGCCAAACAGTTCTATTTCTGTTTCATCAGACCAGAGGACATTTCTCAAAAAAATATGATCTTTGTCCCCATGTGCAGTTGCAAACTGTATTCTGGCTTTTTTATGGCAGTTTTGGAGCAGTGGCTTCTTCCTTGCATCCACAGGTACACCTCCAATTGACTCAAATTATGTCAATTAGCCTATCAGAAGCTTCTAAAGCCATTACATAATTTTCTGGAATTTTCCAAGATGTTTAAAGGCACAGTCAACTTAGTGTATGTAAACTTCTGACCCACTGGAATTGTGACATAGTGAATTATAAGTGAAATAATCTGTCTGTAAACAATTGCTGGAAGAATTACTTGTGTCATGCACAAAGTATGTCCTAACCGACTTTCCAAAACTATAGTTTGTTAACATGAAATCTGTGGAGAGGTTGAAAAATGTGTTTTAATGTCTTCAACCTTAGTGCATGTAAACTTCCGACTTCAACTGTAGGTATACAAAATAATTGCAAGCCTATAATAAGATGATAATACAATCTTCTTTTAGAATTTCACATGAATCACATTTGCTAATAGTTTTGATGGACTACTGTGGTGCTTCAACAGTGATGAAAGTTGTCTAAGGAGTTGTGAGGAAGTCAGGGGGAAAGGTCTCAGGACCACTTCTTTTAGGAACACTTGTTCTAGTGCACTGTAAAAATAGAAAGACTAAAAACACTATGATTGTGCAATGAAACCATGAAAAGTAATGCATCTAATCTGAGAGCTGTTGTTTGGAGGGTGTTTGAATGTAAACCCACCAACATGTACTTAAAGAGATTCTCCTGTACTTTTGTATACTTTTTTAGCCAGTAGGTCTGAAAGTAGTGCTCACGAGCCAAAAGTGGCCCCCGAAAATTGCATACTAAGTCACATACAGCGGGTGAAATAAGTATTGAACACGTTACCATTTTTCTCAGTAAATATATTTCCAAAGGTGCTATTGACATGACATTTTCACCAGATGTTGGTAACAACCCAAGTAATCGATACATACAAAGAAACCAAAACAAATAAGTTCAGAAATTAAGTTGTGTAATAATGTGAAATGACACAGGGAAAAAGTATTGATCACATGAAGAAAGGGAGGTTCAAAAAGGCATGGAAAGCCAAGACAACAGCTGAAAACTATCAGTAATTAAAAAGAAATCCAGCCCCCTGTCAGTGCAAATTAATATCAGCTGGTTCAGTCCCAACTGATGGCCTACAAAAAGGTCTCATTGCCAAGGTGTCACACAAGACACATCTCATGATGGGTAAAAGCAAAGAGCTGTCTCAAGACATTCGCAACCTAATTGTTGCAAAACATAATGATGGCATTGGTTATAGGCGCATTTCTACGCGTCTGAATGTTCCAGTGAGCACTGTTGGGGCCATAATACGGAAGTGGAAAGACAATAATTTCACCATAAATTTGCCTCGACCAGGTGCTCCTCGTAAATTTGCCCATTCATCCTTCCTTCAATTATGTGAAGTTTGCCAGTACCATTTGCTGAAAAGCATCCCCACACCATGATGTTCCCACCTCCAAACGTCACTGTTGGTATGGTGTTTTTAGGGTGATGTGCAGTGCCATTTCTCCTCCAAACATGGTGTGTATTATGACATCCAAACAGTTCAATTTTGCTCTCATCTGACCACACTATATTCTCCCAGTATTTCACTGGCTTTTCCAAATGTTGTGCAGCAAACTTTAAACGAGCTTCAACATGCCTTTTTTTCAGCAATGGCCATGGCGGTGGAGTGCATTACTTAATGTTTTCTTTGAGACAACAGTACCTGCTAATTGCAGGTCTTTTTGAAGCTCTCCACAAGTGGTCCTTGGCTCTTGGACAATTCTTCTGATTATTCTTTTCACTCCTCTGTCAGAAATCCTGCGAGGAGCACCTGGTCGAGGCAAATTTATGGTGAAATTATTGTCTTTCCACTTCCGTATTATGGCCCCAACAGTGCTCACTGGAACATTCAGAAGCGTAGAAATGCGCCTATAACCAATGCCATCATTATGTTTTGCAACAATTAGGTTGCGAATGTCTTGAGACAGCTCTTTGCTTTTACCCATAATGAGATGTGTCTTGTGTGACACCTTGGCAATGAGACCTTTTTGTAGGCCATCAGTTGGGACTGAACCAGCTGATATTAATTTGCACTGACAGGGGGCTGGATTGCTTTTTAATTACTGATAGTTTTCAGCTGTTGTCTTGGCTTTCCATGCCTTTTTAAACCTCCCTTTCTTCATGTGTTCAATACTTTTTCCCTGTGTCATTTCACCTTATTACACATAACTTAATTTCTGAACTCATTTGATTTGGTTTCTTAGTATGTATGGATTACTTGGGTTTTTACCAACATCTGGTGAAACCTTCATGTCAATAGCACCTTTGGAAATATATTTACTGAGAAAAATAGTGACATGTTCAATACTTATTTCACCCGCTGTATGTGCACCACGTCATTGCTCTCTCGCTCACTCTGCTGTGTAGGCATCTTGCTAGCTGTCACTGAAATAGCGAGCGTCTGAAGAACATTGGCTAGAACTCAAATTGCTAGGGGGCTGGCCCACATGAGGGAAAATGTAGGGAAAATGGCGCAGAACAGCTTCCAGAAAAACCGGCGCTTTCAAACTAGGGATTTTGTGACTAATTGAGGTAAAACAGTGATTCTGCTCATAGATTATGTATGTATTAACTACACATTGACACATCCAGCCCAAAGCGGGAGGTTGAAAAAATATACTTACTAATCGCCAAAGTTCCGGAGCATGTCTTTAATAATAATTAGTCATTTAAATGATATGTTCATTTCATTTTACCAATTAAATAAATAAATAATCCAAAGTAATATCTTTCTCAAAATGTAAGTATTTTTATTTATGAGGATACACAAAGATATTGAACATTTAGTGATTGAACTAATAAGAAGTCTGGTTTTAATCTCCTTGCACTTCCTATCTTGCCAAGTGCCTGTTTTTAGAGGATTGTGGGTAATTCACATTTTCTTGACTTCATAATTATTTTACACAATGTTGTATGCACGTTTGAACGAAGAAAAGTATATTTCTATATTAGTATTAAGCAGCTTGTTGTGTCATGAGGTGTAATGGATCATGATTAACGGATATCAAAACCATCAGACAAAATTACGATCAATAATGAGACAACCCATTCCCACATTACTTACTGTCAATGGTAGAGGCAAATAAAGTATCTTGTAATGCTTGCTTAAAAACTTCCAGCTACTGCTTGTGGATTGGGCACTGTGCTCAACAATGCCTGCCAAAATGGGTTAAACTGGCAAATGATGAGATAAATACCATAAATTAAAATACTCCTGAAGAATAATTCTGCACTAAACAGGATTCGAAACACCATAATATTGTTTTGAAGCTTTAGAGAGAGGAAATGACATCAAAAGAGAAGGAATGTAATTCTGCACTAAACAGAACCAATACCAACATAGTGTTTTCAACCTTTTCTGGTAGTGCTCCCAGTCCCTGGCAAGGGGTTGCACAACACTTGATTAAGTAGCGTTACAACAGACCATGCCATGTTTCAAAACATCTCAGTATGATGTGTTTCAATACACTTGCAATGTTAAAAGGATACTTTGGGATTTTTACAATGAAGCCCTTCATTTACAGTACCACCCCAGAGTCAGATGAAGTCATGCATACTATTTTTATGTCTCTGTATCCAGTATGAAGGAAGTAAGAGTAGTTTAGCAAGTCAATGCTAACTAGCATTAGACACATTGAATGGAAGTCTATGGTATCTACTAGCAAATCTACTACCATAGACTTCCAGTCATTGCGCTAATGCTAGTTAGAAATTGCACTAACGCTAGTTAGCTAATTATTTCAAACTGCACGCAGGGACAAAAATGGTATCCACAAGCTCATCTGACTGTGGGGAAGTAGATAAAGGGCTTCACTGCCAAACTCCTGAAGTATCCCTTTAAGGTTTGGTCTCCTTTGAGTGAGTGGCTGCTCAGTTGCCACTAGTTTTGGTGTTACAAAGCACTTCATTTGACAAGTTTGCCATATAATAGGCCGACCCACCCAGTGTAGTTACACAAAATCAGATTTGGTTTGCATCAGTGGTTTATGTGGGACAATCTCATAATATTTCAACCAGGTTATATATTGTGATCCAGTCTCCAGTACATTGAAGAGGGGTGGAGATGAGACATGCACACACACCCTCTCAGAATGCCAGCAATCCAGGGGTGTGTGAGCTGTGAGGGGGATCGAAATAGCTTGTATAGGGCAGGTGTCACTTTCAGCCCCGCCGTTCTCGGCCACTTACCCCTGACCTTTCAATGGAAAACCACAGTTGAAAACCATCAGCCCAATCCGGTTTCAATGGAATAGGTCATCTCTGAGGCTCCACCTGACTCCTCCCCTTCTTGCTCCTTTTGGCCTTATTCCTCTAAAATAATCTGATCGTCTGCAGGGCTCTCCTTTTCATTGATAGGATAATATTGCAAAATAGATGTTATTTAAAACATCACATTTCAGTCTATGCTGATAGATAGGTTAGATGGATAGATAGGAAGTGTCCTTCTCTCATAAATGACCAATTGTCCAATTCACACCTCTATTCTTAAAATGAAGGTTGCTGCCCTCGTATTGTGCATCACAGTGTATGCATCAACTGCCACCTTGTGATCAATAGAATCCATCACCCCATCATTATACCCCAAGGCATAACATAAAAACATCAGTGTATCTAGATTTCTGTAGTTTTCCACTGCCTCTCAACACTTGGCATCTGTTTGCAATGGCGGTTCGCCATTGAGAAGGATGGGGATACAGGCTACTGAGTTATTGTTGGCCATCTCACACTCACAAGCATGGAACACATGATGAAACTTGTGATCCTGCGTGTGAGTAGTCAGGGGGTTTGGGGGTCACCTCCCCCTGAAACCCCTTAAAAAGACTGTGGACTCCTGGGATATAGGATATAGATCGATCCAGTCATGTGGGTCATCATTACACTACTGTATGCAGCCCTGAGAGGAGAAAAGGTGGGATTAAGAAGTGGGGCAGTGCAAAAAGGGTGGTTGGTAGTTAACTGAACTCTGAAACCTTTTGAGTGAAAGCTGCCATCCTATGTGGGATGTTAGGAAAGTAAGTAAGTAGCCTTGTCTGAGCCACGGCTATAGGGCAGGATTCTATCTCCTACTTCTGTAGCTTTAGCCAGCTTGATGTGCAAGTACACACCCTGGACAGGACGCTAGTCATAAAGAGAATCTCCAAAATAGCTTGTTTTATCAAGGTCATTAGGCCACAGCATCAGTGACCGATACACTTGTGGCTATTTTCCACTGTCTCTGCCAATTTTATTGTCACAATTTGTTATATGCGATATCTTATATCACTACCCCCTGACACTGTAGACCCTTGCTAATATCAGGTTCTCTGCCAATGGCTCTAACTTGATTTTGATTAGATGGGATGCAGCTAATGTCAGAAGTGACTTTTCGGAGCAGGTTAGTAGAACTTACGCAGCGGGTTTGGGGAATTAGGTTAAGGTTAAGAAAATAGTTAGGGTTAACTAAAATGCTAAAATTCTCCCAGCCGCGACGCAAACAAGCAACTTTTGACGTGACTTCGACATTAACTGCATCCCTTCTTGCCACGACCCTCTAACTCATGTCAAACTCATTCCACGGAGGGCCTGTGAGTTTTTGCTCCACCTTTGTACTTGATTGATCAATTAAGGTCACTAATTAGTAAGGAACTCCCCTCACCAGGTTTCTAGGTCTTAATTAACACCCCTGCTCTAACTCTTCAGAGAAATGACGAGTGAATGGAAGGTAAAGGGAAAACGCAAAGGTCAGGAGGAAGGCGTATCCACTTACATTTCAAAGAGGGATCATGAGGTTTATGTCTTGTGCTATAGTATAAGATTATCTTGGCTTCCATCTTGTAGGCTATTACTCAACACGTAGTGACCAACACGCCACTCCACTAATGTGTGCAATGTGAGAGTAAGGCTCTGTGAGAGTCATGCTTTGTGTAGTCCTACAGTGCATTTGGAAAGTATTTAGACCCCTTGACTTTTTCCACGTTTTGTTACGTTTCAACTTTATTCTAAAATGGATTAAATTGTTTTTTCCCCTTATCAATCTACACACCATACCCCATAATGACAAAGCAAAAACGCACTCCTGCGTTGTCTTGGCTGTGTGATTAGGGTTGTCATCCTGTTGGAAGGTGAACCTTCGGCCCAGTCTGAGGAGCAGGTTTTCATTAAGTATCTCTCAGTATTTTGCTCCGTTCATCTTTCCCTCGATCCTGACTTGTCTCTCAGTCCCTGCCGCTGAAAAACATCCCCACAGCATGATGCTGCCACCACCATGCTTCACCGTAGAGATGGTGCCAGGTTTCCTCCAGACGTGACATTGGCATTCAGCCCAAAGAGTTCAATCTTGGTTTCATCAGACCAGAGAATGTTGTTTGTCATGGTCTGAGAGTAACTCCAAGCGGGCTGTCATGTACCTTTTACTGAGGAGTGGCTTCCATCTGGCCAGTCTACCATAAAGGCCTGATTGGTGGAGTGCTGCAGAGATGGTTGTCCTTCTGGAAGGTTCTCCCATCTCCACAGAGGAACTCTGGAGCTCTGTCAGAGTGTCCATCGGATTCTTGGTCACCTCCCTGACCAAGGCCCTTCTCCCCCAATTGCTCAATTTGGCCAGGTGGCGAGCTCTAGGAAGAGTCTTGGTGGTTCCAAACTTCTTCCATTTAAGAATGATGGAGGCCACTGTGTTCTTGGGGACCTTCAATGCTGCAGAAATTTTTGCGTAGCTTTCCCCAGATCTGTGCCTCGACACAATCCTGTCTCGGAGCTCTACGGACAATTCCTTTAACCTCATGGCTAGGTTTTTGCTCTGACAGGCACTATCAACTGTGGGACCTTATATAGACAGGTGTGTGCATTTCCAAATCATGTCCAATCAATTGAATTTACCACAGGTGGACTCCAATCAAGTTGTAGAAACATCTCAAGGATGATTACTGGAAACAGGGTTCACCTGAGGGTCTGAATACTTATGTAAATAAGGTATTTCTGTTTTTTATTATTGTTAATACATTTTCAAAAAGTTTTTTCACTTTATAGGGTATTGTGTGTAGATTGATGAGGAAAAAAATGTATTTAATACATTTTTGAATAAGGCTGTAACGTAACAAAATGTGGAAAATGGGAAGGGGTCTGAGTACTTTCAGAATGCACTGTATGTCTTGTGCTCTAAAAAACACTAACATAAGATCATGCTGATCAAATGTATATTTACATTTATCTTTACAATAGGATCTTTACACATGAGTGTCTTCCTTGGTTAACAGTCATGTTATGTCTTTGCTTTCAGTATGGAGGATTCTGACTACTTTGCGCAGTTCCCAGAGAAGGATGAAGGTAAAGCAGCACTGCTGCATATGAGTATCACACAGAGTTATTACAAAGTTGTAAAAGATTGAAACTTAAGAAAGAGTAAGGTGACATTTTTATATAATTATTATGACTCTCGCTATATTCACTGTTTCAATAATACTGTTACCTCTCAGGCCAGTCCAATACATCCAATGTACGTTACTAGAGTTTTACATGAAACACAGTAAGTGTACATTTAGAATAATGGGTCTGTGTTATTGACTTTTGACCTTTGTTTTTGAAGATGAACCGGTGACTAAGCCGGTGCCAGACATGGTGAAGCCCAGTCTTCAGTGCCCAGTCATTCTTCAACCAGAACTTAACTTAGAGGTAAGTGTGGAATAACTCATCAGTATTTCTTAACAGTTATCTTTGAACTTGTATACATATATTTATGCTACATTCTCTATGTTGTAAATTTCATCCTGATCCATTAAGGGATGACACACTCTTGGTTGCAAAAGTGTAGAGGAGCACTTTGTGTACAGTTAAAAGAATTCTGTTCACTCAATTCAGCACCTGGAAAAGTTCCATTGGATATGCACATCTACGTGTTTGTAACAGTTTGTCATCGTGAGGATGAGGATTTAGTGGGGCACACACACCATCAATGGCATTGTTGTGTTAACATGTTAGTATAATTTTGATACTAGTATAATAACAGGGATACCATACAGTTACAGTAACTTAATATGAATTGTAAACTGATAGATACAGTATAACAGAAAGGATTTGTAAGAATAGTCCTAAATATGTGCATGCCTATTTCATCATCTAATTTAATGGAATGGCAATGTGGGTATGAATGAATGTGGCACATAGCTAGCAGAGCCATAGATGTATGAATCTGTAGCTAATGCCTTCCCCCTCAGCAGACCGGCTGAAATCATAAACTTCACTGCAGTTTTCATGCATATAATCTCATGCATGTTTAGCTATCTCGTTATTGAATACCAGAGTTTGCTGGTTCATGTTACAGTTGAAAGTTTCAGGTTAAATAACTAGGCCTATGTTATTTTATTCAATTATGGCTAAATCCTAACTTCAGAGCTATACTTCCAACTAAAACCTTCACATAAATCTCCCATTGACATCAATGCATGATTTTCAGCCCATATTGGGTTTTACATTCATTAGGGCATAAAATAATGATATTAGAATAGTTCTTCATTTTGCATGCGACAACAAGCAGTGGAAAATATGTTCTGTTCCAAAATATGGGTGAATTGACTAATAAAGTGCAATTAAAAAAGTATATTTCAAACTCTAATATTTTTTTCTCCAATGACAATTAATTTCACAGCTCATTGAAGCTTCAGCCACAACTTAGGTAACGTGCACGCTGATGGCCACAAACTGCATGAGCTGTTTTTGCTACTTGTATCATTTGTCTTTCAGTTCTTATTAGGGTTGAATTAAGCCGGTTACCGATATTTACTGGAATTTACCACTCAAAACCACTCCCTTTTCCCGGGATAAATAACTTGGATAAATAACTGTGAGAAACCGGTAAATTATAAGAAAGTATTTATAGGAACATCATGGCGTTAAATGGAACTGTTATATTATATGCAATGTCTAAATCTGTCTACGGCCTCTGCATGATGAATCAATGCTCAGGGTCATCTCATCATGGTAACTTTATTTATTACAGTATAAAGACAGAATGCGCGTCTAATTTACCCATCTCAATCTGGCATTGTTTTTTAATTGTTATTTGAAGAATGGGAGAATTTGAAAACGGCCTATCACTCGAATATCGTTGCTTTAAATCAGTTCTTTCTCTTTCTCCATCAACTCCATTCAAATTGCATCCAAATAGATAATCCCGTTCTAGATTGATATATAGCCCTATACAGTGGTGGTTCTGGCTTTTATGTCGCCCTGGGCGAACCCCCCCTTTAGCTCAATTTCTTGTGCGAGTGCACCGTGCCGCCACCGGCACCCATGTCGCCGATACCTATATCCGCCACTGGCCCTATATATAGATGTCCTAGACTAACTCTTTCAGGTAATACATTCAATGCAGTATTAGCCTTATATTTAGCTAATTAACGATGGGTTATGCATAATAAGCTTCTCACTTAAAGCCTCTGTCTCTTGCGCAATATGCAAGCACCTGTGCCTCGCTGGCCTCTCCTTAAAAAACGCTCCTTAGCTCTTGGAGTCCAATGCAGGAAAAGCTACAGTAGACTAGAATAGCTTGTTTTTAGCATTTCTTACACCATAGACTATTCCAAGAGGGATGCAAGTGCTTTTTTGCTGAACGTTAAATACAGCAGCCAATAGAACTCACGGGTAGTTTGAAAGAAGAGCAAACGCACGATGGCGGTAGGCTATAGCAGTTATTTATTCAGACCCATAACCATTCAGTCTTCGTGAAGAGAAGTGAAAGCCTTCTGCATCTAATTCTAGTCCTATATTATTCAAAGATGTCATTACTATGATGAAAATAAGGAAACAACGAAACTTATTTAATTTATCTGTTGAAAGGAGTAAGGAATGAAGCAGCAATAGAGACAGAGGAGGTAGGCTAATAACATTAGGGGAAATATTATGAAAGGTATATTTTTTATTTATTTATTTAAATGTAACCTTTATTTAACTAGGCAAGTCAGTTGAAGAACAAATTCTTATTTACAATGACAGCCTACATATATATGCCTCAGCCTACTAATTATACAAATAGGCCCTATTATATTTCAAAATTAAAATCAAATTCGCTAGCCAATATTTGTAACTTTGTAGGCTGCATGTGCTGCACGAGAATCACATGTTCTCTTCTGCTTTATCATGGTTTGAACGAGATGCGTAATTCCAGTCCATATAATACAGTATAATACAATACAGTACAGTAATACAGTAGTTCACATTGAAAAAGACTTGCCTACTGGAGCTAGTTTAATTTATTTACTCAAGAGAGCACATAGCTAGCTACAACTATGGGCTTTTATGTTTTTCTGTTGTGCGTAATGTGCAGTAGACTATATCATATACTCTATGTATTGGACAATGGCACAATCATTTGGGCTTTTTGGGGCTTTGGCTCATTAAATGTCGTTAATGTAGGGCTCATAAAATGTATTTAATATATGGCTCATCAGGGTTAGGTAGCATCAGGTTTGAATTTTCATGCTGATCAAAGCTCTAATCTAATCTAGACATATTTATATGTTTTATAATGCTTTTAATGACACTTCTGGATTTGGCGGGAAATACCGGGTTACCTAGGAGAAAAGTGATTTATTCTCGGGATGGAACATTGTAAAATACCGGGAAAATATTCAACCCTAGTTCTTATTCACCATGTGTGCATGCTTTTGCATCAGAGTTTCATAATTAACCACCTATTTCTCAAGACAGATACAGTATGTATTTTGTTTTGGATTTCAGAAAAACACATAACTATTTTGGAAATTGATAGATTATTATTTTGGATGTTGATTGCTGTCAGTGTATTTTGTCTCCTACATAAATGCATGGGTCATGTAAACATAAATCTGACCTTTTATGATATGTCCTCTACAATGTTTTATAACATCAAAATGGATTCCAAACTTTCAATATGCATTGAGTTGCTTTTCCTCTGTGGTGATATTAGTGTGCAACACAATTTGTAACTAGTCCCGTGCCTCAAAGCTAGCCTGGTACCAGATCTACAGTAATTGTGCTGTATAGCTATCTTCTAGGTTCTTTGTCATGTCAAACAACGACCTTAGGAGTTGGCTGTACAGCACAAACAGATGTGGGACCATGCTACCCCAAAGCTCTGATGGCCGTCACTCTTATTTCTTTATTTTTGTGTTATTCCTACAGACTGCCGATGACATACCCAGTTCTCCTCTCCCAGCCAACCTAGACCTTCCATTAGCAGATGGAACACTGTCCAGTGCCACTGTATCCCTAGGTAAACAATCACCTCATGTGTCTTCCACATCCACAACACAAGCCAATGAAGTCCTTTCCATACCTGTAGCATCCAAAGCCAACCAACTGACAACTGAACCAGAGCCTTCACGGGAACTGGACTGTGAATTACTAAAACTGTATTGTGAAATACCGAAACTGAACTTTGAATTAGAAGAACGTGTTTCAACACCACTCCACATCAGCATTGCTGAAGCATCAGATGGCAAGAAGGAGGGAAAGGGCAGTACCTTCCAGGAGGAGCCCAAAGATAGTAGTCCCCCCACACCTCTGCATGATCCTTCACCTCTCCCCAGCAATATGGATGAAGTCTCAGATGGTGAGAAAGAGAAGGAGGAGGATAGTAGTCCCTCTACACACCTGCACATTCTAACACCACCTCATGTCAGCATTGCTGAAGCATCAGATGATGAGAAGGAAGAAAAGGGAGGAGGAACATCCCAGGAGGAGCCCAAAGATGGTAGTTCCTCCACACCTCTGAGCTCGTCTCCAACACCTCTCCACAGCAGCATGACTGAAGCCTCAGATGTTGATAAGGAGGAAAAAGAGGATGAGGAGGGAGGAACCTTCACTCTGAAACACACAGAACCACACACCGAACTTGACCCAGCTCACACAGAGATCCAAGCCAACGTGCCTTCTTCACAGGAAGATGTTTTATATCAGTGTGTGCTTTCCGCAACACCAGATGTAGTGGAGGGGGAGTTGGTGCAGGAGGAGGAGGAGGATGTAGATGAAAAGGAGGTGGAGAAGGAGGTGCCGGAGCAGGGGTCAAAGGTGGAGGAGGAAGCAGAGAAAGATGCCGAGGAGGAAAACAAGAAGTCCTTCAGAACTCAGGAGCCTAGCACCAGCTCCTCCAGTCACCTAGAACATCCCTCAGATTCCACCCTCTGTGAGCTCAGCAGAGCTGAGGAGGGTAGCAAATCCCAGATTAAGGTTTCCTCTAAGGCCTCCCCATCTCTCCCTGAAGAGTCTGATGATAAGCAGCTGACATCAATGGATGACGGAACGGCCAGAGAAGATGGAGTCCTGATGATAGAGGCTGTAGGGCCCAAGCTAGAGAGCTCCCAGGCAGGTGGCGAAGTAGGTGTAGTAGACACCTGTCTATGGCACCCTTCTATGGTGACTGTGACACACCTCGGACCCACAGGAGAGGACAGAATGACCCAGAGTCTGGCCAGCCACACTGCTGAGCCACCCAATGACATCTCACATACGTCCCCCCCTGCGTCTCACCAGCGCTTCAAACGAGGGGTGGCAGCCGGACTGAGCGAGCTGGCAGCTGTGCTCTCTGAGGACTCAGGCAGCTCTAAGCAGCAGGATGACATCACTGCTATTGCACATACCTCTCCTGGGTTGGAGAGCCAGACACCTCTGGGAGTTCAGTGCAAAACCATATATTTTGCAGTCACAGAGAACATCTCAGAGTCATCCTTGACCATGACCCAAGATGGTACTAGCAGTTCAAATGAGGAAGACACTACTACAGCGGACGAAGAGGAGGAGTCTTTCCAGGTTTCCTCAGAAACAGGTCTACCAAGCAGATCATCAGAGGCTCAGATCACCAAGCCCCTAACCCCCCAGGCTGAACCGTCCCTGGACAGGACTCTAATCCCATCCATCATGTTCCTGAGTGTGGCCATCGGCCTCGTCGTCGGGCTTCATGAACCCAGCACCTTCCTCTTCATGGCACTATTCTTTGTCTCCCTTTGTTTCTGAGGTGTTTTGAGGAGTTCCTCCTTTCAAAACGTGGGAAGTGAATTAACCCCTTTTTAAGTGCCTTTTCATGTTTCCAAACAAACTTGTATTATGAGCACAATTGGTTTCTGGTGTTTTATTTTTAAATGTGTGCCTGTGGAAGTGTGTATATGTCTGTATGTTTTCACAAAAGAGAAGGGATCTTGTTCGTTAAAAGTAGTGAAACGTTTGCAGTGTTTCATGCAAAGAGTTAGATAATCAACAAAACTGTTTTAGTTTGTTAAAACATAACTATGCAATACATATGCCTAATTTTGTTCTTAAAGGGTTTGAGTAAGATTTTGAGTATAAAACATGGAAATCCAAAGAATTGTTCTAGATTGGGCTGGGAGACTGAAACTGGGGAAGCAGTAGATTGTAAGGTAAACACAGGTTCCTTAGGTAAGGACAGTAGCTACTAGATAAAGTATGTTCATATGACTGACTAATGCAAAATGTTGTAATTTGTGCTCTGAGAATTGCCAGTCCTCACATTGTAGAATAGTGGTGTGCTGTGGTAATCATTTTACAATAGTCTACTGTTGCCTGCTATCAGATGGTACTTCATGCAAGTTGAAGCCTACACAGTTTCACAATTTAGCTAGGTAAATTTAGCTAGGTAGATCGACTGAAATTAGAGTTTTAACAACTGTTCACTGTGATGATACCTGAAAGAATGTTTGAAGTGATTTATGTGTTTGCAATGTGTGTATGTCTGGGTGTGGTGTGTTATGGTGTCCATAAAATCAGATTAATAAATATGTGCTGGTCTTTATTTATTTATTCTTTCTTTCTTTCTTTCTTTATTTCTGTTCTAATTCATGTGATTCTAAATACTGACATGCAAAATCACAGCTTTATTCATTTTGAGATAATCCACTTTCATCGACAGTCATAAGACAAATGACTAACTGCTAAAAATCGACCACACATAAAGTTATGTGACAAACGTTAAAGATACTTTTAGATATAGTTTAAGACTATAGTATAACAATAGTATGTTTTATCAGCCTCTAGCTCAGCAATCTAGATTTTCTCTTGGAACGGATGGTCAGGGGGCCGCAACATAATTATAAATAATTTGTAGACTGCAAATTGGCCGTAAATAGATATAAAATTGGACTAAATCATAATAATTTTAAACCTTGTTTACGTTTGTATATGATCACATGCGTGGGAATACTTGGGAACAGATTTCCAAAATTAAAATGACTCAAAAGTTTGGACACACCTACAGTACTCATTCAAGAGTTTTTCTTTATTTTTACTATTTTCTACATTGTGAAGACATTAAAACTATGAAATCATGGAATCATGTAGTAACCAAAAAAGTGTTAAACAAATATATTTTATAGTTTAAATTCTTCAAAGTAGCAACCCTTTGCCTAGATGACAGCTTTGCACACTCATGGCATTCTCTCAACCAGCTTCATGAGGTAGTCACCTTGAATGTATTTCAATTAACAGGTGTGCCTTGTTAAAAGTTAATTTGTGGAATTTCTTTCCTTCTTAATGCGTTTGAGTTGTGTTGTGACAAGGTAGGGGTGGTATACAGAAGACAGCCCTATTTGGTAAAAGGCCTAGTCCATATTATGGCAAGAACAGCTCAAATAAGCAAAGAGAAATGACAGTCCATCAATACTTTAAGATATGAAGGTCAGTCAACGCGAAAAAATGTCAAGAATTGTGAACGTTTCTTCAAGTACAGTCGCAAAAACCATCAAGCACTATGATGAAACTGGCTCTCATGAGGACCACCACAGGAATGGAAGACCCAGAGTTACCAGAGTTAAGTTCATTAGAGTTAACTGCACCCCAGATTGCAGCCCAAATAAATGCTTCACAGAGTTCAAGTAACAGACACATCTCAACATCAACTGTTCAGAGGAGACTGCGTGAATCAGGCCTTCATGGTCAAATTGCTGCAAAGAAACCACTACTGAAGGACACCAATAATAAGAAGAGACTTGCTTGGGCCGAGAAACCAGAGCAATGGACATTAGACTAGTGGAAATCTGTCCTTTGGTCTGATATGTCCAAATCTGAGATTTTTGGTTCAAACCGCTGTGACTTTGTGAGACTCAGAGTAGGTGAACGGATGATCTCAGCATTTGTAGATCCCACCGTGAAGCATGGAGGAGGAGGTGTGATGGTGGTTTGCTGGTGATACTGTCAGTGATTTTAGAATTCACAGCACACTTAACCAGCATGGCTACCACAGCATTCTGCAGCAATACGCCATCCCATCTGGTTTGCACTTAGTGGAAGAATAATTTGTTTTTCAACAGGACAATGACCCAAAACACACCTCCAGGCTGTGTAAGGGCTATTTGACCAAGAAGGAGAGTGATGGTGCTGCATCAGATGGCCTGGCCTCCACAATCACCCGACCTCAACCCAATTGAGATGGCTTGGGATGAGTTGGACCACAGAGTGAAGGAAAAGCAGCTCAGCATATGTGGGAACTCCTTCAAGACTGTTGGAAAAGCATTCCTCATAAATCTGGTTGAGAGAATGCCAAGAGTGTGCAAAGCTGTCATCAATGCAAAGGGTGGCTACCTTGAAGAATCTTAAATATAAAATATATTTTAATTTGTTTAACACTTTTTTGGTTACTACATGATTCCATATGTTTCTTTTCCTGGTTTTGATGTCTTCACTACTATTCAACAATGTAGAAAATAGTAAATAATAAAGAAAAACCCTTGAATTAGTAGGAGTGTCCAAACTTCTGACTGGTACTGTATATACATTTTTTTTTGCTCAGAATACTTGGGGAGCAAAATAAAACCACCAGCGGGCCAAATTCGGCCCTGGCTGCCAGTTGGGGAACCCTGCTCTAGCTGATTGGCCAGCTAGAACAGAGGGTGGTCACACAGTGTCTCAGGCCTGGATCAAGTCTGCTGATATTACTGAAAAGGTCATGCATTGCAGTGAAGTCACGGTGTCATGCTACAGAGGCCAGAGCCGCTATTGTAAGCTGAGATCAGTGTTTAAAGGCCGAAAATTCGCCAGGGAAGCACCACTGCGAATGTTGTTGTTGCCTACACAGACACAAGTGATGGCAGACTTGCCCCTTTTTGGCTTGTTAACATAAAGTATTTTTGTGCAGCTATAAATGATCTAATCTTTAAGATATTTCAATTGTAATAAAGCAACTCTTATAGAGGAGTTTTATAATCACTGTTGGGACTAGTTACAGTTTATATTACATATAGGTATTGTTCAGTATTGATTATAGTCACGATGCATTTCCACTCAAAAGTCGTGACGTTTGATCTTTCACACATATAAGGGAAAATCATGACTCTCTCTCTCTCTCTCTCTCTTTCTCTCTCTCTCTCTCTCTCTCGAATAGAACCGACGAACTCCGCGAATACGCGAGCAGCATCCACACAAGCAGCCATTTAATTGGGATTACTTTAAAATCATTAATTTAAACACTCAACCTTTTTTAGTTTGACGGTAATGCGATAGAAATTCCAATTATTATAATTTACAATATGCCAAATCAAATGCGGTCCGCTAGAATTAGGCTGACAAATGGAATGTGGACCTTCACCTGACAACAAAAACAGACTGGCTGCAAATTATTGGGTTAATATATGCAAAGCGTTTACTTCTAAATAATGAAAATAGAGACTCATCGAGGTTATTTTGAAGACGGGCGGATGGATATGCGTCTACAAGGAGCGTCAAGACGTTCGTCAAGGGAAACTCGATATTTCACCGCTATGGAAATCTTAGATTTGGATCTGACGATATAGAGGAAGATATATTGTATTGCAGGCTATATAGAAGCTAGCCGCCTACGTGCTGTAACCTCTCTTAAATTGTCTTTAGACTCTCTATTTACCTCCGACATGACAATACATCTGAGGATCGAGCAAATTACATGAAATGATGGACACGAAAATTGGACACATCCTTTGTCTGTGTGAAACTTATGTTAAAGACGCACAGTGACCATTATGCTACCTGTGGCCAAATTGTGTCATCGCTCAGAGGACAGACAAAGCCTATCTTGAGTGTTGCGGTTTCAATATTGACAGGAGAATGTGTTAATATCAGTGTCAGTGCCGCCTCTCTGACTAAAGGTTTCCCGCATCTTTACATATCAAAGAAATCGAGGGTAAGTTATTTCTGTATATGAATAAAATTACCAAATGGAACATGATGATGCACCTGTTTATATCGGTTTCCCTTGCTGAAAAGTCAATGCATTGATGAAGTGATTTGAGTTCATGTAGAAATATGTTTCTTATCAAAGCTAGTCATTAGTAGCAAACGCCTATGATTAAGATTGTATAAATCCACAGTCTTATTTGTAATGAAAGCAGTATAGCAATAATCTTCCATTTATTTAGGCCTCCCTGCAGTCCCGGCTCCAACAACAGGTGCGTTCTTATCATTATATGAGTTGCCTGGGCGCGGCGCTGTTCAGTGGCAGTGGTGCTGATACATCTTCGTTCGGTCCTTTGTTTTAGTTCGCGCTGGTGTGGTGTGGAATGTTTGCGCGCTTGGCACTGTAATGAATTCCCGAAGGCTAGTTAGTTAGATTTCTTTATTGTACCTGCAGCTTCTACAATTAAATTACAAAATGTTTTGGTTGTGGTATTCTAATGTGCAAAAAATAATCTCGTTTCCTCTTCAAAGCCCTGCATGCGATGTATACATTTCCTTGATATATTGTTATTACGTTTATGCCTACATTGTTCAGTGCGGCATATTCAAACATTAGGGAATCATTTATATTTTATGAAGTCAACAGGTGAATCAATCGATCTCATATATAATCATAGGCCCACATCTGCCTCCCAACTCCTTTGTTCCTTTGTTCAGCTGTAGGCCCTAATGGTAACTTCATTCCCGTTTTACAGTGTCGTTTTAATCACAGACGATACATTTTGAGTACCCTTTTTTGGCACAAACACTATTTTCACATTTAAAAGGTGAATGAGTCGCTCTAATGCTGTCTGTCAATAAAGTATCTATCTATCTATCTATCTATCTATCTATCTATCTATCTATCTATCTATCTATCTATCTATCTATCTAATTGTAACTGATTGGTTGTGCTCTGCTCCATCCCCTATACACCCCCATGCATGCACTCAAACACCCACCCTCCTGAACAAAGTATGTGAGCTGTTGTATCTTAGCAACGGGCAAGGTAATTATTGAGCGAGCCAAGGAGCTGGCATGCTGGAGAACTGCTGATCTGATCCCAGCAATAGAAAGACAGGAAGGTGGATATATCCTCACTGTTGCCCAACACACGTTTCTGGAAGCCATGTTTTGGTTTTCTTTGTTGTTTTTATGGATCCGATTCCATCTGACAAAGGTATGAGCCAAGGCTGCCTATTTTGCAGATGAATGATTGCTCTCTGGTAAATGGATAAATATGCTAGCTAGTCCTCCTGGAGTGAGTGTCAATGCACTGTCTTCTGTTTCTTTGTTCACAGGTGCTAAACGTAATGGAGACAAATGAGCCTGTTATGTAGAATGGATCCTCACATTTCCCTGTAAGAGGCGGGACAGAGGGAGGAAAACCCCAGGACGGACGGTAGGAGGGCTGCCGTGCCAGAGGCGGAAGAGTGGCATCGGTCGGAGAGAGAGAGAGAGAGAGGGGGTAGAATCACCCTAGCACTCCTACCCGTAGAATCATAGAGTTGAAGGCATGTCTAACCAGACCCAGATCTTTGGCATTGATGGCCCAGGGAGCCTGCTGGCAGTGTTGGCCTCACAAAGGGCCAGTAGCAGCAGCAGCAGTGAAGGAATCTCAGCTGCGGCCGTGTCTGCCTACATCAAGTTGGTGTTCCTGGGCCTGATCCTCTGTGTCAGCCTAGCAGGCAACCTGCTGGTGTCTTTACTGGTCCTCCGAGACCGGGCCCTCCACAAGGCCCCCTACTTCTTCCTGCTGGACCTTTGCCTAGCTGATGTTGTCCGGTCTGCTGCCTGCTTCCCCTTTGTCCTGCTGTCTGTCCACAACAGCTCGGCGTGGATCTACAGCGCCTTTAGCTGTAAGCTGGTGGCCTTCCTGGCTGTGCTCTTCTGTTTTCACGCTGCTTTCATGCTGTTCTGTGTGGCTGTGACCCGCTACCTGGCCATCGCCCACCACCGCTTCTACGCCAAACGCATGACGGTCTGGACCTGCGCTGCCATCATCTGCACGGTCTGGACTTTGGCCATTGCTATGGCGTCTCCGCCCGTCTTTGACGTGGGGACGTACAAGTTCATTCAAGACGAGGACCAGTGCATTTTCGAGCACCGCTACCTTAAGACCAATGACACTCTGGGCTTCATGCTCATGCTGGCCGTCGTGGTCCTGGCCACTCACGGTTTCTACACCAAACTCCTGCTATTTGAGTACAAGCACCGCAAGATGAAGCCTGTCCAGCTAGTACCGGCTATCAGCCAAAACTGGACCTTCCACGGCCCGGGGGCCACGGGTCAGGCAGCGGCCAACTGGATCGCAGGCTTTGGCCGGGGCCCAATGCCCCCAACCCTGCTGGGCATCAGGCAGACTTTGCACAACCAGCAGCGGGGGCACCTGCTGGGCATGGAGGAGGTCAGATCAGAGAGGAGGCTAGGCAAGATGTTCTACATCATCACTCTGCTCTTCCTGGTGCTCTGGGCTCCCTACATAGTGGCCTGTTTCTGGAGGGTGTTTGTCAAGACCTGCTCCATCCCTCACAGGTACCTCGCCATCACAGTGTGGATGAGCTTTGCCCAGGCAGGGGTCAACCCTATCTTCTGCCTCCTGCTCAATGAGGACTTGAGAAAAGTGCTGAGAGCCCACCTGCCTACATACAGCAGAACTAGACAACACCAACAGCTGCACCGGCATGAGCTGTTGGTGTTCAGCATCACATGACACACTACTGTATAGTATGATGACGGTGGGATTGCCTATCTGACTTTTTTTTGTAAAGAGAATGTTTTCAGATGCTACTATTTTTGCAAATGAATTATGACTTTGTTGTAATGTACAGATTATGTGTGTGTGGACACAGGTGTAGTATGAGAAGCAGGCTTGTAGTAATACTTAGTAATGAACATTCTCAGTAGATTATATCATTTAAATGGCTGAAAATGATGGTAAAACTGCAACCGTCAGCAAAATAGCAAAATATACACTGTGTACAAAACATTTGGAATACCTTTCTAATATTTAGAATATTAATCTGTTCTGAGGGCAATCATTTTGCCCTCAGAACAGCCTCAATTCGTCGGGCGTGGACCCTAGAAAGTGTCGAAAGTGTTCCACAGGGATGCTGGCCCATGTTGACTGCAATGCGTCCCAAAGTTGTCAAGCATGGCTGTCCTTTGGGTGGTGGACCATTCTTGATACACACAGGAATCTGTTGACCATGAAAAACCCAGCAGCGTTGCAGTTCTTAAAACATACAAACCGATGTGCCTGGCACTACCATACCCCGTTCAAAGGCACTTCAATCTTTTGTCCCCCTCTGAATGGCACACATACACAATCCAAGTGACATCAATAAGGGATCACATACACTGGGGGCCAACAGTTTGGAATATTACTGATTCAAGGGTTTTTCTTTATTTGCACGATTTTTTACATTGTAGAATAAAAGTGAAGACATTAAAACTATGACATAACACATATGGAATCATGTAGTAACCAAAAAAGTGTTAAATCAAAATATATTTTATATTTGAGATTCTTCAAAGTAGCCACCCTTTGCCTACAATGTAATTTTTTTTTGCAAATAAAGAAAAACCCTTGAATGAGTAATATTCCAAACTTTTGGCCCCAAGTGTACACGTTCATCTTTCACCTGGATAGTCTATATCATGGAAAGAGCATGTGTTCCTAATATTTTGTACACTTACTGTAGGTTATGATCAACTGCAGTCTAGTTTGGAAAGAATCTCATGTGCATTGTAACAGGATCCATATGATTTTGTAGTTTCCTTTACCATCAGGGAATGTTAGAAATTCATTGTTAATTATTTCTGACTTAAATATGTCTGAACATTCCCTTGTTCAAAGAGACCACTTTTATAAATGCAGAGAACAAAATATCACACATTCTAACAGGGCCGGTCCTGGGCATAAGCGATATAAGGGGTCGCTTAGGGCCCCCAGCGGGCCCCCAAACCCCCCATTTTGCTTTAAAACCACATTTTCTCTATGCCTCATGGAAAAATGGAGAGAATTACAGGAAATGTACAAAAAAAATCTCTCTGCCATCAAGAGTGGGACCACCAAAAGTTTTACCCGCGAGGTGGGGGGCCGAAAACCAAATCTTGCTTAGGGCCCCCAAATAGCTAGCTCCAGCACTGCATTCTAACATCAAGTGTCATTTTCCCAGACTGAAGTTAGCAAATCATGTTTGAACTGGGGTTGAAAAGTGGGGGCCTGGCATTGTTTTCTAATATATTATCTTGTACAGCATTTGAAGTGGCAGTTTTTCCACTCACCAATAAAGTCTACATTTGATGCATTTTGATCTGGCTTCTGAGTAGTGACTTCCAAGTTTCAATGGGACCCATATCCTTAGCAATTAATGAAACAAAAAACAACTTGAGCTCAACATTCAGTGGGTATAATAAAATATTCATTTTGCCAGTTTTACACTTGTAGAAATGTTTTTATAAGATCTGGACCAAGATGAGTAGCATGCTCAATACACAGTGTAGCTTTGGCAATTGAATTACATCCTTTATGGAACGTCTGGCCAAATTACATGATTGGAACTCACAATGGGAAGAGTTACTACAATTCCATCAGTCTATGGCTGTATTCTGATTCTCTACACTTATCCAGAAGTGTGCACTCATTCACTCCCCCACATTGGATTGGTGCAAGCATGGCTGGAGGGAGTTTCCTCCATATTACTGACACAATGATGGGGAGCGTACTAGTGTACACTTCAGTTGGGAAGAGAATTGGGATGTAGTCTTCGTAACATATTGCAACCTCAATGAGAGACAGTAGCTCCATCCACTAATGACTGAGGCCTCATACAATGAGTGACGGGCCTACAGCGAGTAATTGATGCCTTATCAGTCTATTGCAACCCAGTCACAACAAAGCACTTTCCAAACTATCAATGGCTCCTGTAGAACACACTTTTTTAACTTTCACACATGCCAGTGTTGTACAACACACAAGTTTATGAAAGGAAGAGAAGTTCTTCAGCATGCATGCATTTCTATATACATTCATTGAGAGATCAGATAGCAAAAAATGTGGATTTGAGTGTTTTACATGAAAACCAAATAACGCTTAAAAAAATAAAATAAAAATACAAACATGTTAGAAATAAATAAAAAAACATGATGCCCCAAAAAGTAATGAATAGCTTATGATGAAATAGTGCAAAATATTCACAGACACCATAGTATACATTTAAAATGCCAGAAATAAAGTTGAATTGTCATAATGGCAATCCTGGAACAAAGTCAAATGTATAATTTGTCCTTGCCGTACCCCTAAAACTGCTACCCCTAAAACAAGTAATCCCAATCATGAGAGGAGCCTTTTTGGATGATCCAATCACGAGAGGAGCCTTTTTGGATGATCCAATCATGAGAGGAGCCTTTTTGGATGATCCAATCATGAGAGGAGCCTTTTTGGGTGATCCAGTCATGCTGAAATTGGAGTCCATCTTTGTACTCTCCACATCTATTGGATCAACTAGAAAGAGAATGGAAAACAGACAGATTCTGTGATATCTTGAAACAGGTTGTTCTATAACTTAAATGGGTTGTCCTGTGTCTTATCCTGAGTCCTTTCCATCTGCTCTATATCAGATATATGAATTCATACTGCATTTTGTACGCTCTCAAAAATGCAATTCTTTACTGTATTTCCATATCAGTGATCTCATGATCTGTGGATATGATATATCAGATGCAACCTACTATGCATATTGTAGTCGAAGGTGAGCTCCTAGCCAGGGCTGTTTTTTCAGTCTCTCTGTCCCAGCTTTAATGAACCTGTACTGACCTCGCCTTCTGGATGACAGCGTGGTGAACAGGTAGTGACTCTGGTGGTTGATGTCCTTGATGATCTTTTTGGTCTTCCTGTGACATCAAGTGCTGTAGGTGTCCTGGAGGGCGGGTAGTTTGCCCCTGGTAATGCGTTGGGCAGACCGCACCACCCTCTGGATAGCCTTGCCATTGTGTGGTGCAGTTGCCATACCAGGCGGTGATACAGCCCGACAGGATGCTTTCAATTGTGCATCTGTAAAGGTTTGTGAGGGGTTTTAGGTGTTAAGCCTAATTTCTTTAGCCTCCGGAGGTTGAAGAGGCTTTGATGCGCCTTCTTCACCACACAGTCTGTGTGGGTGGACCATTTCAGTTTGTCAGTGATGTGTACGCAGAGGAACCACCTTCTCCACTGCGAGCCCGTCGATGTGGATAGGGGGGTGCACCTTCTTCTGTTTCCTGAAGTCCACGATCATCTCCTTAGTTTTTTTAACGTTGAGTGAGAGGTTGTTTTCCTGGCACTGCACTCCCAGTGCCCTCACCTCCTCCCTGTAGGCTGTCTCGTCATTGTTGGTAATCAAGTCTACTACTGTTGAGTCGTCTGCAAACTTGATTATTGAGTTGGAGGAGTGCTTGGCCACGCAGTCATGGGTAAACAGGGAGTACAGGAGTGGGCTGAGCACGCACCCTGGTAAGGCCCCAGTTTTGAGGATCAGCGAAGTGGAGGTGTTGTTTCCTAACTTCACCCCCTGGGGCGGCCCGTCAGGAATTCAAGGATCCAGTTGCACAGGGCGGGGTTCAGACCCAGGGCCTCAAGCTTAATGATGAGCTTGGAGGGTACTACGGTGTTGAATGCTGAGCTATAGTCAATAAACAGCATTCTTACATAGGTATTCCTCTTGTCCAGATGGGAAAGGGCAGTGTGCAGAGTGATGGCGATTGCATCATCTGTGGATCTATTGGGGCGGTAGGCAAATTGAAGTGGGTCTAGGGTGGCAGGTAAGGTAGAGGTGATATGATCCTTGACTAGTCTCTCAAAGCACTTCATGATGACAGAGGTGAGTGCTACAGGGCGATAGCCATTAAGTTCAGTTACCTGCTTTCTTGGGGACAGGAACAATGGTGGCCATCTTGAAGCATGTGGGGACAGCAGACAGGGATAGGGATAGATTGAATATGCTTGTAAACACACCAGCCAGCTGGTCTGCACATGCTCTGAGGACACGGCTAGGGATGTCATCTGGGCTGGCAGCCTTGCGAGGGTTAACACATTTAAATGTTTTACTCACGTCGGCCCCGGCTAATAAGGCTAATGTTTGAGTGTCCTCAAATAAATAAAAAATGATCACAGAGAAATTCCACTTGTACCTACAAAAGGAAATATATGGAACTTGAACTACTCACACTGTGGTTGACAAAGTGGGAGACATTTCCATAGTTAGCAGCATCAACGGTGTACTCATCCTACACATAGTCCAGGTCAAACAGGTACGTTGCACCCTGTCTGTCATAGACCTGACCCCACCTCTCTGCCTCCTCTGTAGTGATGATCTGGATGGAACACAGCCCAGCCAATCACAACAGAGAACAACCATACAATATAACACAGCCAGGATGCAAGTCCTGCATGAGGCGAAATCCAGTAGTTAGTATGTTGATGTTCGCTTGTCAAATGTGACAGCTGCTGGTGATAATAGAAACGGAGCACCAAATATGGGGACTCTAATCAATATGCGGTCTATATAATCAATACGCGGTCTCTATAATCAAAGTTGTGTCTTTCTTACCTCTCCGACATACTCCATGACGAAGGAATGCCTTCTGATACGCTCAGAGGTGTGTACTCCCCATCCCCGCCCATTGTCTGTTTTGAAGATGCAGAGGGTATGCTGGATCCCTCTCTGTACCACTCTGTTGGGGCAGTCTGGTCCACAGCAACACTTAATGTTGCACTCATAGATGGGCTCCCCAGGCTTAACCTGCCCACACTCGTTGTAGGCAAAGCCATGTAGAACATAACATAAAACTTGGCACCCTGCATTGAGTGACAAGCCAGTTAGCTAATGTTACACAAAGAACACCACAACAGTGGTCGCTTTGATAAACAACTATCATGACTCCATTTAGTTATCATGTTTTCATTCTGTATGAGCATATCGTTAACTAGCTAGGTTGCTAACTATTTAAATGTGATAGAAGATATATTCACTATTGATTATCAATGACAATCAAACAATCATCATGGCATAGCTACGACCATTGATTGCGAAATATCTAGCTGGCTACATTTGACAAATACCTCATTAAACTGTGCTGCGTCAACATTTCGCTAATCAACCCCGTGATAAGGTCTTTTAAAAAAGCGTGATTGTCATAGAACCGCTGTTGTTAGCGAAAGAAAGTAAGCAAAATCCAACTTTTTATCTAGAATGTGTGACCTTACCTTTTAAAAGCTTTCGCCGTGTTTACTCCACCGCCAAAATCCAAGGAAGTCTCGCTAGCCAATGGTTGGATCCAATTCCAGAATGACAGACAGCCCAAACGACCAATAGACTCACGTGTGGAAAAACAAAAACATTTACACTTCGCTAGAGAGCAATTATTAATGGCGTATTTTTATAGGCACTGACTGCAATGGTTCGTTGAACAAAACCTGTAGGAAAAGTGGGATACATGCGGAAAAGAAGCTCTGTGGTAAACACACTAATGCGTTTTGTTCTATAAGATCATCTTAATCAGTTAACGTCATTTTTGTGAATTTTGAAGCATTTATGTAATCAGAAAAAAACAGTCTTCCTAATTCATAAAGGCCATGTTAACTGATATTATATATTTGAACAAAACGTATAAGATCTCCTATGCCTGTGTTAACCTCACCTTATTTCCGGCGTTCATCCCAAAACCCTATTCCTAACGATCCCGAGGTAACTCTTTTCCTTTTTTAGGACTACAAGTTGGCTAGCTCTATTATAACACTATCAATCAAACAAACAAAATAAGCAACTATGCGCGATGTACAGTGGCTACTTTATTCAGTATGTGCATATCATAAATATATTATAGTAATTTGCAACCATGACGTTCAACGACACACAGAGGCACATACAAACATACAACAATATTTTCTTTGAGGTCCCATCAAGTCTTTTTTTTTTTATATATACAGTAGTTATTCCAATATGTCAGTACTGATTTCTATGATGGGTTCTTGATACAATGCCATGCACATCATAGTAGAATAAACATGGGAATGATTTACAGAAAATGGGCAACTCCAGAGGAACAAGGCTGTCATTTAATACTACTGTAATTTTGCTGTATAACTGCTTTACAATAAGTAGTTAGCTCTATTACAGGTCCTAATCTTGACACATGCAAGCCTCTGTGAGGAGCAGTGCAAGCCTCTCAGGACCCTCAGTGAGGAGCAGTGCAAGCCTCTCAGGACCCTCAATGAGGAGCAGTGCAAGCCTCTCAGGACCCTCAGTTAGGAGCAGTGCAAGCCTCTCAGGACCCTCAGTTAGGAGCAGTGCTCCCTTTACATTAAAAACCTAGTAAGGGAATCAATTAGATCGCACTTTGTCTGCTATATTTAAAGGCAATGTTCCCGCATTCGCGGTGACTGCATGGTAACCACTAAATCCCGGCCTTAAAAACACAGATACCCCTTCCCTTCCCCTTGTATTTAGCATTCTAGCAATAGGATGGTTCAAAGTGGTAGTTGCTTTTTTTGTAGTGCATGGAAGGAAGCTTTTGGTTGGTTGGTCACTTCTGCTCCCGCCTCCAGATGATGACCATGCCAGTGGAGTCTGCAGAAGCCAGTAAGCTCTCATCACAGTTGAAGCTGACGTCCAGCACTGGTCCACCATGACCCTGCAGCTTGTTGACTATGGCCTTAGTGTTGCGCTCCACATCGAAGAAGTAGACACAGGCATCCTCACTGCCAGTCACTGGGATATAGTGTAGAAAGGGGGTGCAAAAGGAGGAGAAAAACAGGGTAGAGGGACAAGAGAGAGAATACTTGTGAGAACCAACCTGTTATAACCAATGTTCCCTCTATACTGCGCACTGGGTAGAAGAACTGTTGCCATTTTGAACCATTTCAAGTGTATGAAGGTACAAACTCTGCCTTCCCGGCGGGCCCAGAGAGCAAATCAAGTGCACTATAGGCCTACCGCTGGCCAATCAGATGACTCAGATTACTATGTCTGCAGTAACGTAGCAGGCATAAAAGCTACAGCGAAGTTGATACTGTGAGATTTCAAAACGTTAAAAACCATGACTAGAGAGACAAATACAGCAAAGAGCTGCTGTTTTTATGTGTGAGTTCATGTTTAAGTTCTTAGTCAGCACTATAATCTGTGCCATTTACTTTGAACTGGACTGTGTTTACAGCATGAGTGGTCACGAGTAGATGCGCTTGTTTTGAGATCAAAGCAAGAGCTGCATGTATCCATGTGTGCACATTTTGTTCATATCCCTTGTTAGTTAGTGAATTATTAGCCCAGTTATATATAATTTGTAGTCAGCAATAGGGGAGTGATTGCTTCAAGAGCACAAAATGTGTGCATTTCCAGGCATCTTTGAAAAGCATTTTGACAGGCTTGAATAAGCTAAGTAGTCAACGGGCAGAGGCTAACATAATTTGTCTGATTCTCTGTAATAAATGGTATGGGAATAATAATGCATTTTATTTTGTAAAGTGGTTTCTTGGATCAAAAGAAGTCAGCTCCTTGTCTGAAGGACAAGTGGATAAACAGTTTAATGTCAAGCCCTACATGTTTTTTTCCAAAGGTCTCAGGGAATGGAGGCCTACATTGAACACCAGACATTGGCTGCTACTGTAGTCTGAATGACAGAACAGCTATTTCCATGTTAAAATGTTATGGGATGCATTTTCACCATTGTTTTTGATGGTAGGCCACTCTGGTAGGCCTACAGTATGATCAAATAGCCAAAGTAACCTACATGACCACTGTTAAAACTAACTTAAAGCAGATACAGCCTCAGTGTTCACAGTAAACACGCGCTGGAAATGTTTACAACGTTCAAGTCTGCGCTCAGCAGACCTGAAATTTGCTCAGTGCCGGAACTGACGTTGTTATGACCTGCTATAAGTGCGTGAAGATGGTTATATACAGTAACTACTCTATGGCTTCATTAAGTTGATGCACTGGCAACCAGTACACAATCAATGTTCCTAAGTGTGGTGTCTTTTGTTTATAACATCTATAGCAGATAGAGTGAAAGTCAGAGTAAGGCTGTGAGGCTCATACCAACACAGGCGCCCTGTCTGAAGGACATGAGAGGGCAGAAGATGCTGTGGAGGGGCTGGGAGCCGTGCTTAATGGGGAAGCTCCTCTTCAGCTGCAGAGTGCCTTCATTATCCACCACTCTATAAAGATAAGAGGAACAGAGAACCAGTCAAACTCAACTCAGCATGCAGTGTGAGCATGCCTTCCTTGTTCAATCAACAGCACACAGTACATGACTGATATAACATACACACATTCCAGTGCACGACATTGTAGTTAATCAAGCTATACTGAACTAAAATATAAAACGCAACATGTAAATTGTTGGACCCATGTTTCATGAGCTGAAATAAAACATCCCAGAAATGTTCCATACGCACAAAAATCTTATTACTCTCAAATAATTTTGAGCAGAAATGTGTTTACATCCCTGTTTGTGAGCATTTCTCCTTTGCCAAGATAAACCAGCCACTTGACAGGTCAAGAAGCTGATTAAACAGCATGACCATTACACAGGTGCACCTTGTGCTGGGGACATTAAAATGTGCAGTTTTGTCATACAACACAATGCCACAGGTGTCTCAAGTTGAGGGAGCGTGAAATTGGCATGCTGACTGCAGGAATGTCCAACAGAGCTGTTGCCAGAGAATTTAATGTTAATTTCTCTATCATAAGCTGCTTCCAACGTCATTTTAGAGAATTTGGCAGTACATCCAACCGGCCTCACAACCGCAGACCACGTGTAACCACGCCTTCCCCGGACCTCAACATCCGGCTTTTTCACCTGCGGGATTGTCTGACTAGCCACCCGGACTGCTGATAAAACTGAGGAGTATTTCTGTCTGTAATAAAGCCCTTTTGGGGGGGAAAAATGTTTTCTGATTGGCTGGGACCCTGCCCAGTCATGTGAAATCTCTAGATTAGGGCCTAATTAATTTATTTCAATTGACTGATTTCCTTATATGAACTGTTACTCAGTAAAATTGTTGAAATTGATGCATGTGGCATTTATATTTTTGTTCAGTATATGTATAAGCATTTTGAGCATTATGGATCTAATGGAGCAGCAGTCGCGCTCTCTGACACAGACCTGTAGAGTAGCAGTTTGTTGACACAGGCGTTGATCAGGAGGGAGGGGTCTCGAGCCTCTCTGCTGATCCAGGAGCGGGCAGATATGCTGCAGATCGGGTTGCCCTCACTCACCACAAGCCGCTTGGCTTTGGTCAGCTTCCCTGTGGGTTGAAATTCAGAGTTCACACACAACACTTGTCTGTCCCATACGTGTGGCCTAGCACTTTGGGTTTGTGATAAAGCGCTTCATTAATACAATTCATTGTTATTAATTATTCATAAGAAGTAGGGATGTTTTTCCTCAGTGTACCTGTGGCCATGTCAAACAGGAAGGAGAAGATGCTGCCCCTGTCGTCCCCGGCCCACAGGATCCTCCCAGGGGCGTCAAAGGACATAGACAGTACCCGTCCCGTCAGCTTACTGGAACCCCCCTTCACCTTCTTCCCAGTGGAGATGTTCACCACCTGCAGGAGGTGCTTACTGTTCCCTACCTGCAGGGAAGGAAAGAACAGAGGTCAGGGGGTCAGGGTGAGCATTGGTAAAGGTCAGGAAAGCCGTAAGGAAGAGAGTTTGGTAATTGTGGGGACAGCTAGCATACCAATTAGAATAAAGCAATGTATTGGCCTTGGCCATGCATTCTAAGTGATAGATAGGTACTGATCCCCGAGGGGAAATGTCTTAAGTGATATGTTAGTGTGGATATTGTATGGGTATGAGTTAGTAACTTTGTCTGAGCTTCTACTATGACTCACCACTGTGAGGTTGTTGTTCATGGGCTGGAAGGTGCAGCAAAGCAGTTCGCTGGCCTCCGGGTCTCTGACCTCCCGGATACACCTCCCATCCTCCGTGTTCCAAATACGCAACGTTCCGTCCTTTGATGTTGACACGATGACATCGTTGCTAAGGGACCAAGCAAAGTCGGTGACTGGACCTGCATGACCCTTCAGGACAACCTTCACGCTGGGTGGGGACGGGGTTAGGATCATGATGGACAGGGTGCCATCCAATGAGCAGCAGGCTAGGAGGTGCTTGTCATCGTTAGCAAACTGCAGCCGTGGAACTAGAGAGGAGGGAACCCGACAAAACATAAGAATAAGACATAGAAATACTCACTCCTTGCACTGATCTTTCCATCACATACTGTACTTTCCACTCACCTGCAGAGTCCACATGTTGGTCGAATATGTGGTGCATGCCAGCAAAAGCATAGTTCTCACTCAGAGTGGTGTCCCCAGCCATGGCACGGCTAGCTTCTGCAACAGAGGTTGGCACCAAGGCACCTGGGGGCCTGTAGGCACAAACAAACCCACATTTCTAAATCAGGAAGAATAATATATTACAAATTGGACCATCACTCAAGAAAATTCTGTGCTAATAAAAGTTAAAACAATTCAGTGTTTCAAAAGCAGAGACTAAAAGATGAATGCGGTCAGTAGGGTTGAGTGAGGGGTTGCTGGGGTTACCTCTCATCATAGACTGCCCTGTTCATCTGGGCCTGTATCTGGTAGGAGCCTCTGCTCACAGATCGACGGTGACCACGAGCCCCCTGAGCACGGGGGTCCTCCTCAAAATCCTGTCAAGAAAGAGGGAAGGAGAGAAGGATAAATACAGAGATAGAAAACCATAAGTAGTGAGTGCAAGTGAGGGACTTGCAGTCCATATAAAAAAACTAATAATCTAGCGCGGTTAGGCGGGTCATGTTTCGGGGGACGCATGACTCCACCTTCGCCTTTCCCGAGCGCGTTGGGGAGTTGCACCGATGAGCCAAGATCAGCAATTGGGGAGAAAAAGGGGGTAAAATGCATTATATAATAATAATAACAATACATCTTAAACAGAGACAAAAGTAGGCCTATATAAACTCACCGCCTGTCTTTGAAAGTTTAGTGTGCCTACTAAGCATCCTTATTAGTGTCAGTTACACCATCTGTCTGCCTCCAACCATCTCAATTGACCTAATGTGTATTGACAGTAGCCTATTGTCTTTGTCTCTGTCTCTGTCTATCTGTCTCTCCCTTTCCCTCTGCTCCTTCCTCTCAGTCTAACCTCCATGCGGTCCAGTGTGGTGCGGGAGCTGCGCACACTGCTGGCCCTGAAGCTGCTCTGCTCAGACAGGGGCCCGTAGCGCAGGGCCAGCAGCTGGCTGCGCAGCCTCAGGTAATGCCTGCGCAGCCCCGGCTCAAAGCCACACTTGGCATTCTCCCTGAGTAGCTGGCTGCGCCGGCGGATGTATTGCGTGCGGAACTGTGGGAACGTAGGCGTGCGGTATGCATTGTACCTGTGGAAGGGATCGGGGGAAGTGATAGAGAGACAGACAAACAGTTCCTTAGATTGTTTTGCTTGCACTGCTGTATAAACTCAATATAACATGGAGTAATTAATTATCCAAGTATCACTTTTCACTAATACAAACATGCTGACAGCAGTTTCATTACAATCAAGGTGCTTGGCTAGCCTGGTTTAACCAGACTGACTTCTTCACTCACCATTGTTTCAGCAGCGGTCAGTCTGGTTTATCCAGGCTAGCCCTAGACAGCAATCAATGCAAGATGTGTATCAGTCAACGTATTTGTATCAGTACTGTGGCCATCAGGCAATGCTATGCCACCAGTTTATTGAATGAGACTTACCTTGCGTCCACTGCCAACACCTGCTGCCAAACTGCAGCCATTCCACAAACAGTCAAGGTCGAGAGGAAGCCACAGCCAGGGCAGATGTCAGATATCTATAAACACATAATTATATAATGGTAGGGGAGTAGGCTCCATGATAGCTAATTCAAATTAGCCTCCAAATTTTGCCTCCAGAGTCTGACACAGACAGTCGTGTTGTTGGCTGGGACAGAGCACTGCCAACTATATCGACATAATCACGGGATTAATGTGTCAAAGAAAGCCAGTGGCAAAGAAAGCCTGCATTGGGCAGTGTTGGGTTCAGAGGGTAGCTAGTTACTCCGTCATAGTCAGCTAGCAACAGACGCCATCATCAGAGATGGAGCCTGCTAGCCTTGACAGTGAGAAAGCAAACGGCGTTAGCTAGCTAGCTAGCTACCTTGCTAGTCATGTCTGAAAACTTGACGTCCAGCCCTCAAATGTTACTTAGAACACTGATTTTGTTTAATTCTCCAAATGCAATTCAAACCACGTCCTTTTCCATTACGTGTGTAAATAATGTTGAATAAATAAAGAAAAACCTCAGCAACAGCTCACCTTCCTTCCTTCCTTCCTTCCTTCCTTAGCTTTTCGCCATCCTTGATTGGACTGTCAAATCATGTGACACCATTGTCCTGCCCACGTGCGCAGCTACGTTGACTTGTACAACATATGGTTGACGCAGCATTATGTGCAAACCTAAGCAATATGATTAACAAATCAAATAATATGTATGTAGACCAAAAATGTACGCAGTTTGTAGTCTTGAATGAGCCAGGGAACTATGGCAACTAGGGCGTGTTCCCAAAGAAATACACTGTCCCTGATAATGATAAACAACGACAATGAAATGTTGCAATGTAATGACGCTCTGTTTGAACAGCCTAGTCAATGTTCACTCCTATGAATAAATGAATGAAACATGATTGAGGACATCAACTGCCTGGTTCGAATGTAGTTGTAAAATGTAGACGCTTTTAGAAATCACATTTGGAAATAAAATAATACATCAGGCAATCATCAGCAATCATCAGTTTTGACATCTTCTTGCAAGATAGGCAAGAGAGATTATACCATCTCATCCCTTACACAACTCACCGTGCACGCACACGCACGTACACACGCACACAAATTGTTTATGATGAAAACTCTTTCTTGTTGTTGAACTTGAGAACAATGACACACTACATCGCATTGTCCATACAATGATGGGATTATGAGTTTGGTTTGCACGCTCAGACGTTTCGCCTGAGCTCAGCAAAGGCCCGCAGGACGGTGTCCCTCTCGCGCAGCTGACGGGGCTCTTTGCTTGTTCGCCGCGCTCTTTCCCGAAGGTGCACCGGTGGCGGGAGCATTCAGGAGCCGGAGCCATAAATGAGCGAGTTGGACACCACATAAGCACTGAGTTTTGTAAAAGACACACAGCCTTTGGAGCGCAGCCAAAATGCCAGGAACAAAAGGTATTATTTGTAATGTTAACTTTTATGATTTGGTTAGCCTATATATTTTTTTATTATGGCCTAATTATTTTTATATATATATATTCTAATATATAAATGCTTTTCTCTAGGTAGTGTATAATGTAGCTTATTTATGCCTATGCTATACTGTATGTGTTTAACTCTATTTAGCTAAAAGCTGAATTTGGGACTATCCATCTAGTTCAAGTGTAATTTGCTCCCAGTCTCCTCTACAGTCATACATTGACTATATGAACATTACAGTGGAGACTGCTGAGGGGAGGGCGGCGCACAATAATGTCTGGAACGTAGCTAATGGAATGGCATCAAACACATGGAAATCATGTTTGTTTTATTTGATACCATTCCACCCATTCCACTCCAGCCATTACCACGAGCCCATCCTCCCAAATTAAGGTGCCACCAACCTCCTGTGGAACATTATTGAAAAATGGAAAAGAAAATGCACCATCCCTTTTCCTGGATCATGGGTACAGTTATTTTTAAAGACTAATAAATCAACATTCTTTCATCATTTGTAGGTAACAAATCTGACAAGAAATCAGCTACCAAGGTAAGAACAAGAAACATAATTTTAATTCATTGTAAATTAAAACGTTAAAGTTTGAGTTTGTCTAAATTGTATTTCCCCCCAATTAATCTCCACAGCAACCTCAGAGTCCTAAGGAGCAACCGAAGAAAGCTGATCAGAAAGGAGATGATAACAAAAAGCAAGGAGGTAAGCTTTAGACTAATCTAAGATTGAGGTTAGGAGGATGATGGTATTTGTATTTTGTATTTATTATGGATCTCTTCCTGGGGTCCAGCTAAATTAAGGCAGCCTCATGTACATGAGTTGTCAATTTCTAAGTTTAAATCACCTCAATCCAGTCTATGTTCTCCAAATGATTGAGAGCTGGACCAAGTCAATTACAGTTGGCTATTTCTTAACACCCAATGCTATGTGAGAAGCAGGGTCTCTACTTTGCATGCAGTGTGTCTGCATTAAAGGTATATTTCTGTGTTCCGTCCCCTCGCAGGACAGCCGAAGGGAGAGAAGCAATAATTTCCAGGCATTTGTGAAGATGGCTCTGGAGACTCTGCTGGGATCCTGCCATCACAAGCATGGGGGTCCTCTGGGTAGGCAAGGCTGAAGAGCAGCCTCCCATCCTCTCCCCACCTCCCTTGGACCTGCAGACAGGCCATCTCTACACAACTGCGCTCACATGTTCTCACAAGGGCAGAAAGTGACCCAGATTTCCATCCATCAGTGATCCACTGTGTGTGCCCTTTCTTCCCACCCTGTTTACCCTCCACACCCTCATTGCTCTGGATTGTAGGAAACTTCCCCAGAAACTGAAACCTTCATCTACCCAATCTTTCCCTCTCTTCCCACCCAAAGTTCCTTATTTTGATCAACTGTCTAACGGTCCAAACCATTCTTGTAAATAAGCAAATAAACTATTATTTCCTAAAACAGTCCAGCAGTTTCTTGTTGTTACATGTTCACACAATATGTTTTTGAATGCCACGTAAGAACATGTCTGTACTTCACATAAACTTGAACCAAAGATAGACAGGGATTCAGATTTGATGCAAAATGTATTAAAAAAGTATCACATATCTCCCTCAGTAGCTTCACACATATACTGTAGGTCAAAGTTTGACAAAACAAACAATTGGAGTCAATATTTCACTAGGACAGTGGTGAAAGATGGTGTGCTAAGGCTGTGCACAATGAGACAAATATTTCACCAGATTTATAAATGTGACCCATCCGCTTGGCGTTTCCACTCACTACCAAATATGGTGGTGAGAAAAATGACCAGTGGCCAGCAGTGGGAGAAGATGGAAGGAGATGGATTTTGGCCAACATTTTGCAAATTAAACATTTGATCTCAATAAAAAAATGTGTTCCCAGAACTATAATCGGTTATGAACAGAGTGGACCAAGTTTTGGTAGACTTTACCCTTTGTCAAAGTAAAAAAAAACACTTTGTTTAGGCATGCCAAAGGCGAATTGAGTTATTGCACACTCACACTTAATTAAGCGTTCCCTAACGGAAATGTGCAGATGCATGCTAGAACGGGACAATAGGATCTCGCTAGCTCATGCATGGCTGTGCCCACCACCTTGCTTGTTCAGCCCACTATGACTAATTTGTTCCAGTTGGAAACAAAAGGCTGTGGTCTATATTGGTTTAGTTATAACAATCTTTGCTTGTGCATTGCATGGAAAATGAGCTGAACCTTGTATTCTAAAGGAAAGCCTACTAAATTACAGTATATGTAATCTCTCGTGGACATATCTACGTAAACATATCTGGTACCATAGAATCAGCCGGGAAGGAATGGGATGACGAGCAGCAGTAGTTCCGGTGTTTTTTTTTTTTTGTTCACTGGTTCTTTGGACAAGTATTAATGTCTTTCAAATTTCGGAAGGGGAGGAGACATTCGGCCCATAGACTTGCCAGATAATTTACAAGAAGATGGGGCTCCTCGTTCCGGTTCCGTTCCGGTTAATCAAGATTATGGTATATGTTTTACATATGCCAGTGTTAAGAGTCCCAGTCACAGTTGTTTAAAAGAAACAAAATGTTAACAAAAGTCTATAAGGCGTTGTTTCTGGACGGGCCATCTTCAAATTAACCAAATGAGTAGTATGATTCAGTTTATGTGCAGTATGTTAAGGAGCAGTAAGCATTCCATCATTAATTATTAATTTCCTTAAAAACATGTTAAAAAAAGAGCAGGATATAGAAAATGAACAAAGCCTTTAGTTACTGACGCAACTTCAAATGTCATCTTAATTTTGCATCTAAAACAGGAAGTTATGTATTTTCATAATCCGCTTTACAGCAACATGAAGAACTCTGACTGACCAACTAAATACTTTTGTATTCTTTCTTGACTGAACTACAATAATTGGAAAATATATCACAGTTACATAGTTATTAACAGGACAATGGAAACATTGGCTCAAATTACAGGATGAATGAAGAACATAGTATAAAATACACAAACACCAATTTACATGATTATTTCCTTAAATAAATAAAAACATGGAAAAATACAAACTTCTATTATTTCTACTAAAATCCACAAAGGAAAGTTGCTGCCTTATAATAATGGTTTGTGCTATCATACAAACATAAATGGACACTTTCCTCATCTCCAACCTGGGTTTTACATGCTCTACAGATGTAATAACTAATTAGGTTGTAATAGCAAAATGTAGCATTCTAATATGAAGGAACAGGAAAACAATACTTCAATGGCATATTCCGGAATCACTTCTGAAAACTAGAGAACAGGTTCTTAGCTTTCCATAAAAGAGAGCGAATGATTGACCACTGCCATGCTGACAGGATAGGTATTGATTGAGACCCACAGTGAGATTTCTGATCCTTATCTGCTGTCTGTCTCTCCACAAGGGATGAATGCAGCAGCTCAAACAAAAGGATGTGATTAAGGAAGAGTGGGGCATTATTTCAAGTATCAAAAATAGTTTGTCACCTGCAGGTTACAGTAAGTAGATAGCCCAATCTCTTAGGCGGTGCCCTGAGCACTGCATGTTGTTCTTGAGTAAAATAGTTTATATACTGTACATAGAGGTGGTTGTGTTTACACTTCAGTCCAATACAAGAGGACTTCACACAATAGACTCACATTAATTCCCTCTTGTTATTGCTTCACTTCTCCAGCTCTCTTTCTCTCTCTCTCTCACAGACACACATCTAGAGGATGATGCGGTAGAGCACCCAGCAGCAAAACGTCACCCAGTGGCTGGCCCAGCTCAGCTCCGACCACTTCTGAATGGTGTGGTTGGCCACGTCACTCTGTATACAGGGAGAGAACGTAGACATAGGTTTGTAATGCATAACTCAACCATAATGCTTCGTTCTAAAAGATCTGACGATGCTACGTGATATCGTATCATTAGAGTCATGTATGCATTTGGCCATCTTAGAGCCTGACACCATTCAGTAAATAGTTACCTCCTCGTCATCATACATGTAGTCAACACTGGAGTTGAACAGAGAGCCCAGGTATGCCAAGTGGAAGACTGCCAGGGTGCTGAAGGTTATGTTAATGATGTACACCCACAGGACCTGTGTGGATGGGAGGAGCCGAAGAGATTGCAAACATTCTTATTGGGGATTTTTTGGGCATCGGTTAAAGGAAAGGTATCTGAGTTATTGGCGTTCAAGCAGGTAGAAATCCATCCGGTAGATAGCACTGTGATAAAGTCACTCTCACTACACTGGAAGTTAATAGGAATACGACTTTTAGATGCAAAAACATCTATCATACAGTACATGTCAGATTTCAATACTGGCCGATGTCATAGCTCGGGGGGATGTCTTCTCTCGAATGAGCCATTGATCATATTTTTGCGATATTCCGACCTCAAGAGATGTGTAATTTAACGGAAGCTCTAGGACATTTTTCCTATTTAGTCCAGAGTGTATTGCATGATGCCGTTGCCAGAGATATTACAGAAAGGGGATAGGAAGTGAATGAATAAAGGAATGTATAACACCCCACTCAGCAGACTGTCGACCAATCGCGTTGTCATTCTGCGTCACACGGTTGCTAAGCTAATTGTCACGTAATCCCTTCTTAAAGTCAGTGTATATGTCGAGAAAGGTGCAGATTTTCCTCGAAAGTATGTAATGTCACGATTCCAAAGCTATACGATACTACGGATAGCAAGTTAATTATCTCACATCTGGGAAAATTTGTGTAATGTGTTACTTCTTATTGACAAAATTTGTGCTAATATCATTTTTTTAACTAGCGCCCAATAGACTCCCATTTACTCCTTGAAGGAGAGTGCTCCTTGTCCCAGAATCAACCAGAATGCACCGTGCGGCCCATTGCCATAGCATTGGCAACGTTTCCCATCTCCTCAAAAGTATATCTGCCGTTGCGAATGTTAGACTCCACTCTGTGAGGCACATCGATCTGCAGGTTGAATATGGTGACATAGTAGGCTCCTAAATACATAATCCAGTTTGTTTAGGTGATTTTACAGCTAACTAGCTACGTTACATGCTGATATTGCCAGACAGCCAATAGAGAGAGCATTACATTGTGGATTTTGTAGTTGTCTTGAGCTGCAACAGATTTCCACACCGATTTTCCATGTTGCTACCAACCTTATTATAATGACAAAATTAAACATTTGTTTACAAAAAAAATTCTCTCACATATTAGTGTTATTTAACACTGTAAATTACAGGAATTAATGGATTTGGGTGGATTTTTTCTTTAAGTATAATATATATTGTGAAACGTTGTATGGTCCATTTGCACGGGAACAACATTGAAAAATCTTTAGACTTTACATATGAAAATTCCATTATTCATAAATATGACACAAATAAAATAATTAAACCATACTTTATTGTTCTTGTGAGTGCAGTTTGGCCGGCATTTCTTTGACAGAATACACGCATTAAAAATGGCTGCCAGTCTCTTCCGCAAAACTGGAACACAGGATAATGCGTTAAATTAGTCTCAGGCAGATCAAATATAATTCACAATGATTCATCCTATCATACCTACTCAGCATTCGCTGTGCTTTGTGCCACAAAGCCAAGTTAATTGATTTTTCATTAGTAATAAACAAACTCTATACATCACCTAAAGTTATTCTCCAGATGTAAATAATGTTATTACTGAAAGGTAACTTGGAACTGAAATAACATTTGAAAAGTGTTATTTTTGAATAGTAGGCAATTTATTTTATAGACTTACCATGCTCAATATACGTGATGAACCCGAGAGACAGTAGCACTGCACCCAGGTGGAAGCTGAGACCCTAAAGGCCAAAGGAGGCAGTGGTAAGAAAATATCTCTTACACACCTGCATTCACACACACACCTGCTTGTGCATACTCACATGTAGAAGTGCACTGGCTGTGTATGTCACTAGGATGGCTGAAAATGTCCCAAGGTTGCGAGCACTGGTAAAAACATCTGGGTGATCAGACAGAAACAGTTTTTAGGGAATCAAGTTTGTATTCCAGTTCAAATGGAGTAATTGAGTTGGAATGTTTACTGCTTCACATTTAATTGTAGAAGGGCAACTGTGAAAACAGTAAAAAAACAAAAAAACAGTTGTATTAATTTGGTGTATTTGGTTTAAAGTAGTCTCTATAGGCAGAGTAATAATGCTGTAAATGTGTCCCATTTCACAAAAAGCTTACAGGTGTTGAGCCATCTGGACATGGGCAGATTCCACGAGGTGGCCACCTCCACCATAGACCTGGGAAACTCCACATGCAGGGGCCTAGCAACTGTCATATCCCTGGAGAATAAAAAACATGCATTTCAGTTGGGCTGTTTGAGGAGGAAAAGAGAAACAAAATATTTAAGTTATGGCAAGTCTATGCCAAGCCTAGTCACCATGATGCTTTAATGCACTGACCATTTGAGGTTGTCCTTCTCCTCAGTGAAGCCTGCTCCAGCCAGAGTGGTGGTGGTCTCACTCAGGTAACCCACAAAGTAGTTGCTGAAGTGGAATGAGAGTGTATTCTCATAGGCCAGGAGCCACCTAGAGGTCAAGGGAAGAAGGTTAGATTAGAAGACACCTGTCAAAATAAAAGCCTCAAATCACACTTAAAGGCCCAGTGCAATCAAAAACATGATTTTCCTGTGTTGTATATATATTTCCACACTATGAGGTTGGAATAATACTGTGAAATTGATTTAAATATTTGATAATGCCCTTTTAGCGTAAGAACTGTTTGAAAAGACCGCCTGACATTTCAGCCTGTTTTGGTGGGATGGAGCTTTGGCCTGCCTGGTGATGTGGTAAATTACTAAATAGACCAATAAGAAAATTAGAGTTCCCAACCTTTCTGCCAAAAACAGCTAGTTTTCCCCTCCCCACTCAGACCACTCCCAGACAGTCCTAGCTAAATTATTGCTTGAGAAATTGAAGTTTCTTTTTGAACATTTTAATTGAAAACAATCAATCATTACCCAGAAATGATTTGATATTGAGATTAAAACTACTGCATTGAACCTTTAACAACAATACCATTTTCCATTGTAATATAAATTGCATTAAACATACCTTGCCACAGAACCTCTGCGCAGCAAAGAATTGAAGGAAAACGTGAATCAGTTATAACCATTTTATTTAATACATTTAACTGATATAGACTCACTCTTTTAAGTCTCATGGCATCCCTTGCAGGACAGAGACAGACGTGGTTGTGGGAATGATGGGGATACAGACGTCCAGGTGTCAGGGAGGTGGAACAGCAGGTGAGTTAGAAATGGACATGCAATATCAAAGGAATTACAGAGACAGGTGGAGGATATTGTATTGTCATAATATCTGATAAATAATTACCTGATCTTCCGTTTAGTTTTGCTGGAGATAGAGCCCAGGCAAAGTAAGAACATTAATTGAAAGGGAGAAAAATGCTACAGAAAAACATTACTGAAAAATTGTTCCTACAAAAAACATTTCCGTTGCACTTGTTTTTGAACGATCACAAACGTCAATGTCTGTGGATGCTTTCTATGACCTACAGTAAATCATTACAACAGCACTAAGAGGTAAGGTCATCCACTCACTTGCGTAGCAGCATGTCCCCATAGATAGGGATGAAGTAAGGAAAGAGGTAGGGAGCAACACAGTTAGAGATGATAAGACAAAGCTGGCTCTTCACCCAGCTGACACACACTTTCCATATCCAGGAGAAACTCTGAAGAAGACGAGGAGAACACATTAATACCATCTCTATCTCCATTTCCTTCACCTATCTCCCTCTGTATACCTCTGCTCAAGACAGGACTTAACATTGAGCTTACCAGTTTGCGGCCTTCTATAGCCTCTCTGTAGCTGTTGAAGCTGATCCAGGGCCCAAATATGACAGTCCCCACAAAGTAGATATAGCCCATGAACTCCACAGGAGAGGGCACATTGGCCACCACGCCCCGATCCAGGTCAAAGGCAAGAGAGATGGCCTTCATGGCAACCACCATCTGGGAACCTGCAGATACATAACTCAGTGAGTCTTGAAATATGAATCACAATGTTCATGTTTTCATGTACAACACATAGTTGTAACCTGTTAATAAATCTTTAAAAGGGTTTATTGGGACATACAGTGCCTTCGGAAAGTATTCAGACCCCTTGACATTTTCTATATTTTGTTACGTTACAGCCTTATTCTAAAATTGATTTTTTTTTTTTATCCTCAATCTACATACAATACCCCATAATGACAAAGCAAAAAATTGCTAATTTAAAATAATAAAAAGACTGAAATATTCAGACCCTTCACACAGTACTTTGTTGGCAGCGATTACAGCCTAAAGTCTTCTTGGGTATGACGCTACAAGCTTGGCACACCTGTATTGTGGAAGTTTCTCCCATTCCTTTCTGCAGATCCTCTCAAGCTCTGTCAGGTTGGATGGGGAGCGTCGCTGCACAGCTATTTTCAGGTCTCTCCTGAGATGTTCGATTGGGTTCAAGTCCAGGCTCTGGATGTGCCACTCAAGGACATTCAGAGACTCCTGCGTTGTCTTGGCTGTGTGCTTAGGGTCGTTGTCCTGTTGGAAGGTGAACCGTCGCCCCAGTCTGAGGTCCTGAGCGCTCTGGAGCAGGTTTTCATCAAAGATCTCTCTGTACTTTGCTTTGTTCATCTTTCCCTGCTAGTCTCCCAGTCCCTGCCACTGAAAAACATACCCAAAGCATGATGCTGCCACCATGCTTCACCGTAGGGATGGTGCCAGCTTTCCTCCAGACGTGACGCTTGGCATTCAGCCCAAAGGAGTTCAATCTTGGTTTCATCAGACCACAGAATCTTGTTTCTCATGGACTGAGAGTCTTAAGGTGCCTTTTGGCAAACTCCAAGCGGGCTGTCATGTGCCTTTTACTGAGGAGTGGCTTCCTTCTGGCCACTCTACCATTAAGGCCTGATTGGTGGGGTGCTGCAGTATTGGTTGTCCTTCTGGAAGGTTCTCCCATCTCCACAGAGGAACTCTGTCAGAGTGACCACTGGGTTCTTGGTCACCTCCCTGACCAAGGCCCTTCTCCCCCGATTGCTCAGTCTTGGTGGTTCAAAACTTCTTCCATTTAAGAATGATGGATGTCACTGTATTCTTGGGGACCTTCAATGCTGCAGAAATGTTTTGGTACCCTTCCCTAGATCTGTACCTCGACACAATCCTGTCTCTGAGCTCTAGGGACAATTCCTTAAAACCTGTTTTCGCTTTATCATTATGGGTTATTGTGAGTAGATTCCTCAGGATGATTATTTTTTAAATCCATTTTAGAATAAGGCTGTAACGTAAACAAAATTTGAAAAAAGTCAAGGGGTCTGAATACTTTCCGAAGGCACTGTATGTCTCTAGTCATATCAATGTATTCATATTTAACGTTCAAATGTGATTTCATAGAATGCTGTTCCTTTGTGTATCGGTGTCCCGTATACAGGGCGGTTGCTGCTCAATATTTGATATGTGACTAGAATGATGTTGTAAACAACAGCCAACTTTCCGGGAAATAGACATGTCTTATATGGGCAGAAAGCTTAAATTCTTGTTAATCTAACTGCAGTGTCCAATTTACAGTAGCTATTATTGAGGATAGTGTACAACAAAACAATTATCACAGCAACTGGTTTGGTACATTCACCTCTGAAGATAAATAATGTACTTACATTCAGTAACCTGTCTGATTTGTCATACTGAGGGTCCCAGGGATAAAATGTAGTGTAGTTTTGTTTGAAAAATCCCTTTTTATATACAAATGTAGGAACTGGGTTCTACAGTTTGACCTCTGGCTCCACACCCACCCCGCAGTGCCATCTAAATGTGTGAAGGTTAGTGTATTTTCTGTATGGAAGCTAATGATCCATCATGTATGACATCGATGGGAGTGTGCAAACTTAAATGTTGTATTACCAAAGCATTTTTGTATGTTCTCTATAGTTATCAGTACATTTTAGTCATTTAGCAGACGCTCTTATCCAGAGCGACTTACAGTTAGTTAGTGCATACATGTTCATACTTTTTTTCGTACTGGTCCCCCGTGGGAATCGAACCCACACCTGGCGTTGCAAGCTATGCACTTGAAAACCAATTTGACACATTTGGGGAAAAAACCTGGCAGATTTGATACAAAATATTGGGTAGTGATGTAATTTTGAGGGAGGATGATTATTTTATTTATGAACATGGCCTTATTTCTATTACAGCATATTGGATGACTGTCATTCATATTCCATTCACCCAGCTCAATTTAATATTGATAGGTTTAGCCTGCTACATGATACTCAAATTTTCCCTGTACCCATCATGAGGTTGCTACAACCTAGCCAATGAATGAAAGTTTACAACAAAGGTGCACAAGTCGAGAGAATTTTGAGTAATCGTGGTGACAGACAGTGACAAATTAAATATTGCCTTGCACACTCTTGCCTGCATCTAGCTGATCTAAGGTGTAATCATTAGTCCAACAGTGGCAAGCAAGAGTTTCTATTGGACAAATTCAGGTATGTTTAACCCCGTTTAGTTCCGTTTGCTTCCGTTTAAGAAACCATTTTCAACAGAACAGGCACAATGAATACACTCCTGATCACACTCAAACACAGTTCACTTTCATAGCAGTCACATACAAACAGCTTGTTGTATATATAATTCCTTATTGCATCTATCTACGCGCTCTCCTCCTCTCACCTTTTTCCTTCGCTTGTGGACTTCAGTGAACAACACATCAGCTGTCTGTGACCAGGGAAAAAAAAAATTCCAAGCCAAACCTTCATATCATGACCGCTAACCACTACATACAGCCTACATCGTTTTCACGTCATAGTCAACATAGCTACTAGAACTAACACGTTAGTAAACCCACTACAATCATGCAGCACAGTGTACAGTCAGCAGCAAGCAGTTTAGCAGTTACACTGGCGTGCCCCAGTGGCCATACATTTATAAAACAAAAAGCTTACCTTGACTTGGAAGAGTTCCAGTGTTGGGATAGCCATAGCCAGCTAGCTAACATAGCATCCCTCTCTGTTTAAGCCGGTGTTTGAGTAGGGTAAACTAGCTAGCTGCATTCGATGCTAGCTAAGTAAGTGAAAGTGAAAAAAAATATACCACGCAAGCCTCTTCTTCTTATTGGTGTCCTTGAGTAGTGGTTTCTTTGCCACAATTCGACCATGAAGGCCTGATTCACACAGTCCCCTCTGAACAGTTGATGTTGAGATGTGTCTGTTACTTGAACTCTGTGAAGCATTTATTTGGGCTGCAATTTCTGAGGCTGGTAACTCTAATGAACTTATCCTCTGCAGCAGAGGTAACTCTGGGTCTTCCATTACTGTGGCGGTTCTCAGCAGAGCCAGTTTCATCATATCGCTTGATGTTTTTTGCGACTGCATTTGAAGAAACGCTCAAAGTTCTTGAAGTTTTCCGTATTGACTGACCTTCATGTCTGAAAGTAATGATGGACTATCGTTTCTCTTTGCTTATTTTAGCTGTTCTTGCCATAATATGGACTTGGTCTTTTACCAAATAGGGCTATATTCTGTATAACCCCCCTACCTTGTCACAACACTACTGATTGGCTCAAACGCATTAAGAAGGAAAGAAATTCCACAAATTAACTTTTAAGATGGCACACCTGTTAATTGAAATGCATTCGAGGTGACTACCTCATGAAGATGGTTGAGAGAATGCCATTGGATGTAGTGATCAAGGCAAAGAGTGGCTATTTGAAGAATCTCAAATATCAAAAATATTTTGATTTGTTAAACACTTTTTTGGTTACTACATGATTCCATATGTGTTATTTCATAGTTTTGATAGCTTCACTATTATTCTACAATGTAGAAAATAGTAAAAATAAAGAAAACCCTTGAATGAGTAGGTGTTCTAAAACTTTTGACTGGTAGTTTGTGTATATATATACAGTATATGCAAGAACTAATTACAAAGTATGTACCAACCTCTCATTTTGTGCCAGGTGGTGGTGTCCATCATATGCAGCTCTCTGGTTGGATAAAACAAGAGTAGACCAATTAGAAGCCGTTTGCTGCTAAAACGACTAAGTCAAGTTGTTTATAATCCATTCTCTTTACTTAAAAATGTATGTTGTTGCCTGGTAACAGACAAGGCCTGCCTACCCCATGAGCAGGTAGATGATGATGGTTATGGATAGGAAGGTGCCCCGGTTACTGGAGTGCCGACAGAGGAAGAGGATGAGGTAGCACAGTAGACTAAGCAGCACCACCCACACCATGTGGAGCTCAAAGAACAGGTACAGGGTGTAGAACCCTCCTGCCACAGTGCTCAGGTGTTTCACATAGGATGGGAGGCCTGACCAGGGAACAAAACAACAACACAGGCGAGAATAAGAACATGTAGTAGTAGTAGACAGCTGTAAAACATGCATGTAGTTCTTCAGTTATATATCATAATTTTACTCTCCTAATACTCATCTTGTTCCGAAAGTCACATTTCACACAAAGGAATGTGAAATCTCACCCAGAATCCAGAGAAGTCGGCATAGAAGGCAGATGACCAGAAGCTGCCAGACCTGCTCCAGGCCCTGCTGAGTGGTGGGCAGAAGGCAGCCCTCTGCAAGCTCATGGAAGAACTCCTGTCTGCTGAAGAACCCCATCATGCCATGCACAGGACCTTAGAAAGACGGGGGGAGGGGGAATAATCTATAAGAAGGATATTCTAACAGACAACATTACAATTTCAAATGTATAAGTTCCAACAGAAATAACATCTGTGACCACCACTCTTTGTGCATGTTGCCACTTCTATTTGCCATACCTTCAATCTAAGCCTACAAGAAAGTGTGTGCCCTCAGACCTGGAGGGAAGCAAAAGTAAGGGGTGTAGTGAGCTTTCTATGGCAGTGAGTGGCACTGGTGCAGGCAGCTGTTTGCATCCATGGACTACTACAGTACCAGGCAAACTATTCTGCTAAATCAATATACTGTACAGTTAATCTAAAGATGGCCCAAATAGTCTTCCACAAACTTACAGGTTTATGTTGTTTCCCAAGCTACAACACACAACATTAATTTGCATGCTGGTTTACAAGGAACAACTCACAAATAGCTAGCAGGCTGGCGCCATTCAAATCCGTCCTAATCCGCAGTGCAGTTGTCTTCACACTAACGTCAGCTACTACTTGCAAAGGTCGTAGCAGTATAGTCTTCCATTATTGTGCTCACTTGATAACGATAGCTATCTGCTATTAATGAAATTCGCTGACCATGCTTTCCTCATCAATCAGCAAAAATGATAAGAAAAAACCTACACACAGCGGTGTCTGGATAGTCAGCCGACCCCCACGCGCTACACCGCCAGCGGATGACAGACACTTTTTTCACAAGACTCATCATCATTCCAGATTTGCTTAGATTTTCTAGCGAAAAATTGTTTTACCTCCAAACCAACCCTTCAGTCAGCTGTTCCGTCAAATTAGTTTACTTGTCCGTTTCTTCTATCTGTAGCCACTTGACACAATGATATGAGCTTCATTCACGGTTGGTCCTGATGCAGCGTGATGCTGACACCAAGCTCCAGGTCATAGCATCAGCAGCCGCTTTAGCAATTCATGCAGCCAGTGTTTACTCTACGAACGGATTAACCAATCAACTGCGTCGCTTTAGAAGAATCAGCCAATCATTGGAGCTGGTTGTCCCGATACAGGTAGCTAGCAAATGAACTGCAACTGTTAGCAGAGGTGGCTTTGACTGTACGCCCAATCACAAAGGGTACTTAACGTACCGGTATTATGCGTCCAATAGGACGTATACAGCGAAAAATACGCTCCCCCTGCCGATATCCTTTTGGTCATGGATTTCGCAAATGTGTTCTAGGGGGCAGGGCTTTGTCTCAGACAAACCTTACAGACCATATCGATAGATAATAGATCAATTGATTTGCAAAAAATCTTACAAAGTTGATCAAATGTACGTATATATATGGTCTATATGTGAGAGACTTGGGCTGCGTTTATTGCCAAATTCAATTTATTTTGACCAATCAGATAAGCTCTTTAAAATAGCTGATGTGTAAAGATCTGATGTGATTGGTCAAAATACCAATTAGTGGAAAAAATATCAGAATTTGTCTGCCTTTGTAAACGCAGACTATTTTACATTCACCACATTAATAATACTTGAGTAAAATCGAAGGATTTTAAGGAGTCAACATGAGGCCCTAGAATGTCAAGCTCTAGCTAAGTATTTGTATTTGTTTATTAAGGATCCCCATTAGCTGCTGCCAAGGCAGTAGCTACTCTTCCTGGGGTCCAGCAACATTAAGGCAGTTATATACGATTCTATACGATTTTTTAGCTACTATCACATATCTACAATACAAAATCCATGAGTATGTGTGTGTGTTGAGTGCGTGTCTTATCATGTATATGTGTAAGCGTGTATCTGTGCCTGCGTCTCTTCACAGTCCCCACTGTTGCATAAGATGTATTTTTAACTGTTTTTTGTTATCTGATTCTACTGCTTGCATCAGTTACCTGATGTGGAATAGAGTTCCATGTAGCCATGGCTCTATGTAGTACTGTGCACCTCCCATAGTCTGTTCTGGACTTTGGGATTGTGAAGAGACCTCTGGTGACATATTTTGTGGGGTATGCATGGGTGTCTGAGCTGTGTGCTAGTAGTTTAAACAGACAGCTTGGTGGATTAAGTATGTCAATACTTCTTACAAAAACAAGTAGTGATGAAGTCAATCTCATCTACTTTGAGCCATGAGAGATTGACATCTCTGTGTACATTTAAGGGCCAGCGCTGCTGCCCTGTTCTGAGCCAATTGTAATTTTCCTAAATCCCCCTTTGTGGCACCTGACAACACGACTGGACAGTAGTCCAGGTGCAATAAAACTAGGTCCTGTAGGACCTGCATTGTTGATAGTGTTGTTAAGAAGGCAGAGCAGCGCTTTATTATTGACATAATTCTCCCCATCTTAGCTACTGTTGCATCAACATGTTTTGACCATGACAGCTCACAATCCAGGGTTACTCCAAGAAGTTTAATCTCCTCAACTTGCTCAATTTCCACTTTATTCATTACAACATTTAGTTGAGGTTAGGGTTTAGAGAATGATTTGTCACAAATACAATGCTTTTAGTTTTAGAAATATTTAGGACTAATTTGTTTCTTGCCTCCCATTCTGTTACTGACTGCAGCTCTTTGTTAAGTGTTGCAGTGATTTCACTGACTAGTGTTGTCATCCACATACTGAATTCATAATTCTACCTGGATTATGTTGGAGAGGCTTCCATTCAAGAACACCCTCTGTGTTCTGTTAGACAGGTAACAATATAATATTTATCCAAAATATAACAGGGGGTGCTGTTAAAGCCATAACAAACGTTTTTCCAGCAGCAGACTATGATTGATAATGCCAAAAGCGCACTGTAGTCTAACAAAACAGCTTTTCATCGTCAATGTCTCTCAGCCAATCATCAGTAATTTGTGTAAGTGCCGTGCATGTTGAATGCCTTTCCCTCTACGTGTGCTGAAAGTCAGTTGTCAATTTGTTTACTGTAAAATAGCATTGTATCTGGTCAAACACATTTTTTTCCCCAAACGTTTACTAAGGGTTGGTAACAGGCTGATTGGTCGGCTATTTGAGCCAGTAAAGGGGACTTTACTATTCTTGGGTAGCGGAATTACTTTTGCTTCCCTCCAGGTCTGAGGGCACACACTTTCTTGTAGGCTTAGATTGAAGATATGGCAAATAGAAGTGGCAATATTGTCCGCTATTATCGGACAATATAAGTTGTCAGACACAGGTGGCTTATCATTGTTGGTAGACAACAATAATTGTTTCACCTCTTCCACACTCACTTTTCAGAAATCAAAATTACAATGCTCGTCTTTCATAATTTGGTTAGTTATACTTGGATGTGTAGTGTCGGCATTTGTTGCTGGCCTGTCTTGCCTAAATCTGCTAATCTTGTCAATGAAAAAAACATAGTTTGCAATATCAGTGGGTTTTGTGATGAATAAGCCATCTGTTTCAATGAATGATGGAGCTGAGTTTGCTTTTTTGCCCTAAATTTCATTTCCTCATTAATCCACAGGGATTTAACCGTTTGTACAGTCATTTTCTTAACGGGTGCATGCTTATTAGTAACTAGGAAAAAGCAAATGTGTCAAGTGCATTGTCTGGTTTTTCCTCATTACACAGCACAGACCAGCAAATATTCTTTACATCATCAACATAGGAATCACTACAAAACGTATTGTTTGACCTCTAATACACTATATTAGGCCCAGCCTTTTGAACTGGTTTTCCTAGATATGGCTACTATATTGTGATCACTACATCCGATGGATTTGGATACAGCTTTAAAGCAGATTTCTGCCGAATTAGTAAAGATGTGATAAATACATGTTTATGATTTAATTCCTGTGCTGTTTGTAACTACCCTGGTAGGTTGACTGATAACCTGAACCAGGTTGCTGGCACTGGTTACAGTTTTAAGCTTTTTCATGAGTGGGCAGCTTGATCAAAGCCAGACAATATTAAGGTCACCCAGAAAATATACCTCTCTGTTGATGTCACATACATTATCAAGCATTTCACACTTATTATCCAGATACTGACTGTTAGCACTTAGTGGGCTAAAGCAGTTTCCCACAAGAATGGGCTTTCGGTGAGGCAGGTGAACCTGTAGCCATATTACTTCAACAGCAGTGCTCACCATGAGATCCTATCTAAGCGTTACAGACATGTGGCTCTGTATATAGGCCGCAACACAGCCCCCATTGGCATTTCTGTATCTTCTGTAGATGATATAGCCATGTATTGCTACCACTGTGTCAAAGATATTATCTAAGTGAGTTTCAGAGATTTTCTGGGATGCTTGTTTGTTTTTATTGTTTTACTGGGAAGCTTATCAGAAGTAGACATGACAATGTTATTTATGTTTGAGCTGATAGTGCAGGCTGAGCTGGTTCATAGGCACATGATTACTGTATACAATAGCTGTAGGATCAACAGAGGCATTCAGGGGCGTTGAGGGACATCAATTAGGTTACTTACATTGTGACTGGGATAATGTACATTTGCTGCAGCATTACTACAACTCAGCGACACAATGGTAAGGATTATCAGAGCTGGGCTTGGGTCATTGAGAAGTCATTGTCTCAACGCAGCCGTGAAATGTGTGGACTGAGTCCAGGAGCCAAGATGATTTGGATGTACTACGTCATTCCTGTAGAGCATCTTCTGTTTCCAGAAGGTGTCAAAGTTATCTAGAAAAGTTACTTCAACAGAGATACAGTAAACGTTACTCCGTCCATATCTCTATGGACGACATCGACACAGGGATCTAACTAGAGCTAGTCAAGCTCAGGACCCAGAACAAGATCCATAACAGTTGGTGATGGTGATAACTCATTTTTAGCACTGCTGATGCATATCAAATGTCATGTTTTACATGAGCACAATTGAGTTTACATCTTGTTGTAAGACAAGCATGCCATACAGAGAAGAGATGGGTGCCTCTAACCCTTTTTAATAGTGAAGATAAAAAGTGATAGACATATCTGCTGTAATACACAGCCTGATACAAAGTACTCACATTATTCATCACAGGTATTTTGTTAGCTGAGCCAATATATTTCTATGTATGCCTACATTCACTTTAAGAGGAGTCTCTTGTGACATGATGAAAAATACATTCACTACATGACCGAAAGTATGTGGACACCTGCTCGTCGAACATCTTGTTCAAAATCATGGGCATTAATATGGAGTTGGTCCCCCCTTTGCTGCTATAACAGCCTCCATTCTTCTAGGAAGGCTTTCCAATAGATGTTGGAACATTACTGCGGGGACTTGCTTCCATTCAGCCACAAGAGCATTAGTGAGGTCAGGCACGATTAGGCCTGGCTCGCAGTCGGTGTTCCAATTCATCCCAAAGGTGTTCGATGGGGTTGAGGTCAGGGCTCTGTGCAGTCCAATCAAGTTCTTCCACACCAATCTCGACAAACCATTTCTGTATGGACCTCGCTTTGTGCACGGGGGCATTGTCATGCTGAAACAGGAAAGGGCCTTCCCCAACCTTGGATGCACAGAATCGTCTAGAATGTAATTGTATGCTGTAGCGTTAAGATTTCCCTTCACTGGAACTAAGGGGCCTAGCCCAAACCATGAAAAACAGTCCCAAACCATTATTCCTCCTCCAGCAAACTTTAAAGTTGGCACTATGCATTAGGTCAGGTAGTGTTCTCCTGGCATCCGCCAAACCCAGATTCGTCCGTTGGACTGCCAGAAGGAAAGCGTGATTAATCACGCCAGAGAACGTGTTTCCACTGCTCCAGAGTCCAATGACGGCAAGCTTTACACCCCTCCAGCAGACACTTTGCATTGCGCATGGTGATCTTATGCTTGTGTGCGGCTGCTCGACCATGGAAACCCATTTCATGAAGCTCCCGACGAACAGTTCTCGTGCTGACGTTGCTTCCAGAGGCAGGTTGGAAGTCGGTAGTGAGTGTTGCAACTGAGGACAGCAGATTTGTACACGCTTCAGCATGCGGCAGTCCCGGTCCCGTTCACGTCGCTGCTGACCCGTTGTTGCTCCTAGATATTTACACTTCACAATAACAGCACTCACAGTTGACTGGGGAAACTCTAGCTGGGCAGAAATTTTACGCACTGACTTGTTAAGGTGGCATCCTATGACAGCGCCACGTCGAAAGTCACCGAGCTCTTCAGTAAGGCCATTCTACTGCCAATGTTTGTCTATAGAGATTGCATGGCTGTGTGCTTGATTTTATACACCTGTCAGCAACGGGTGTGCCTGAAATAGCCAAATCCACTCATTTGAAGGGGTGTCCACATACTTTTGTATATATAGTGTACCTGGAAAGTGTCAACAGTCAAGAAATTAGTAAACCCATTATCAATAAAAAAAATACATTTACAATCTACACCCTGAGGTAATTATGCAGAACTCAATCAAAGACAATATATAATTTCATAGCATTTTGAGACACACTCTGGAACTTTAATAGTTACCCAAATTTAACAGCATTATTCACTTAACAGACATTCCTTTGTCAGGTACATTTAGTAATTCATAATAAACAAAAACATGTATCATGATTATTTACACGTACATACATTGGTGAGGGCAATTTCTGGACAGTTTAATGGTTGAGGCCCAGCAAAAAACCCTACAGGCCTCTATGATCTTAATCTAAAAAGCAGATGAACATGATTTGATATGGAAATTCGTTTTGAATGTGTAACATCAGAAAAGTAAGCTAGTTTAATAGCAAGTCATTTAATAATGTATGGACACAGTAATTAGCCCTTTCTTTGCAATGGATCGAATTGAATGAATCAATCATAACACAACCGAAAAATGTATATACTAAAGTAATACACAAAAATTATCACAATCTCAAAGGCAAAACCGTAACATTTCAGAGGAAAGTTTACCATTTTAAATGTGACAGAAAGAGAAAGTTCTTATTTTCTCAAACTCAATGAAGGAATAAACACCAAAATCATGATGTGATGCAAGACAAGTGTTGAGGTAAAACTCATGAAACAGTGTGTCCACATTGGTGGAGAAGAAACAGAACAGCGTTCACCTTTAAAATAAAAATCATGGTCTAACTGATTATCCCATTTATTTCATCATCATGTGGGATCAAAGAATAACCTCAATGTCATAAGCAACTTTTTGCAATTTTTCTCCTCTAGTTAACAACACAGGCCAAAGTTCCTCTTGAGGCACAGAATGTACTTTCTCTGCTGGACCTAGATGCTTGACTCTCCGCTTTTTCTTCTTCTTAGAATGATCATGTTTGGTTGAGAGATCATGGCTTTTCTTCTTCTTCTTCTTCTTCTTCTTCTTCTTGTTGTTAAACTTCTTAAGCTGCTTGGGTGTGAGTGTGACTTGAATGGGAGGTGTGGGTTGCATCGTGGACATGGACTCGAACCCAGGTCGAGGCTCGAGGTCGGGTCGAGGTATGCCGTTGGGGTACTCGTGACGCTGGCAGAAGAGCACACCACACTTCCGGCAGCGGTATGCCTCCTCTTTAGCATGGATGGTGTGGTGACGTTTTAGGTTGTGGTGTGTGGTGAACGAGCGCTCACACTGGTCGCAGGGAAAGGGGCGCTCCCCAGTGTGTACCCGCTGGTGCTCAGTGTAGTGGCTGCGGCTCAGGAAACGTTTCCCACACACACCACAGGGAAAGGGCCTTTCTTCATCGTGGAACTGTTTGTGTCTCACCATCTGAGGAAAAGAGAAGAAGTTCTGGCCGCACACCTCACAGGTAAAACCTCCAACTGGGTTGGCGTGGTGCGAAGGTGGCAATAGCAGAGTGGGGGGCCTCTTGTATGGCTTTAGGGAAGGTTCTGGTGCGATAAAAGGAGTCAATGGGACACTCCGTTTTTGTACTTTCAGGTTACCAGTAGATTCTGTTTGAAGAATAGCCATGGCAGCCTCACGCACTTTGAAAACTGCAGCACCTGCTGCAGCCCTCTTACCCAACACAATGGGCCCACTTTCTTGGTCAGCCATGTCTACCTACTCCACTCACCCTGGCAAAAAGAGTCAGACAAAATACATTTGAGGTAATGTGTTTTGATTGGCTTGATGTTAGCAGTGAAACGAGTCCATACCATAGGATATATATACTTTTGTTTGCTATTTGTAATACTGCAATGTAGCTAACGGTATTAAGCCATTGTTCACCTAGCTAGCTACCAAGTGCTTCTTCGTACCCTCAGACAAACTTAGTTACAAAGCGATTAGTTGTAGCTAGCTATCAAGGAAGAGATTGGATTGTAGCTAGCTGCTATGATAACTAATAACAGTAGTGTTGGCTCGTTCTAGCTAATCGTTAGTTAGCAAGCAGCTCACGCGACGAGGCAGATTTTTCAAGAGGGTTGCTGGACCATCAATATTTGCACGTCTGCAATTGATATACACAAATATTATACAAAGAGGTGGCAGATAATTGAAAAAATACTTACGGTAAATAACGTTTAACGCTATACAGGTGTCAGATGAAATCGCGCGAACTAGACAACTTTCATGGCAGTCTCGAGCACTTTTTGCATGTTAGGTGCATCACTTACAAACTCCCCCAGAAACTTGAGCACCCAATTTTAGTCCCCGTGTATGGCTGTAATGGTTCAGTTCCTACAGTACATGAATACGCCTTTAAAAATATATATTTGGATGTGTATAACAAACTATATGATGACGATAAAACAGGTTTTAGGTATTTAGGTACACACTAGCCTGAACAGACGATCGTGGTCGCTATTTACCTGTTTTTATACGATCACTATAAAAAGGTAAATAGCGACCAATAGCCGCTGTTCAAGCTAACCTGCAATTTGGCCGTGAAAGTGTAATTTGTCTTTGCTGTGTTTGAGAGCATCGATTCTGCTCAGGCGCGGAAATAAGTATGATGGATTTGAGTATTATCGCCGCGATGTTCTGAAATTACATCTGTGTGTAGGCTAATATAATTGAAAATATAATTTAATCAAAATGTTATCATTTTCAGTCTCTTGCTCACAAATTGGTGCTTGATGCAGATTTTCGCCAGGTGTCACTGTTGTCAGCATGATACAAATGGTAGGGAAAATACTTGATAATTCATTTGCCCTATCATTTAAGATTACACAAATTGCTTCATCTGAACTAAATAAAGCAGTGACTTAAATAGGCCTTGAGGAAACAGTGGTGGGCACTAATAAACTGTGTATAAACATAGACATAACATTTCACTGGGTATTTCAGATGGTATTGTCAGTCATAACCAGTACTGCACAGCACAAAACATCAGAAGGCAGTATTGTTCACACATTTGTGTGTGTGTGTGTGTGTGTGTGTGTGCCCGAGTGTGTGCTTGAGCGAGCGGGTGCATGTGTGTGTTAATGTGCGAGATACAGTACAGTAACATTATTTAGAGAGACAGTTGTTGTTTTTTTTTATGGCCAATTGCTGTTATAGGTATTTGAGAAGGAGAGAGGTCAATGATAAATGATAGGGGTAGTGTAACACCACCCCTCTGCACATATGTCCCTGGGTGAGCTTCACAGTACTGTTCTGGGTGAATGCGACTGGGACTTCTGATAGACTGCACTCCAGACACAAGTGTGAAAATTGATCTATCATGCTGCTTCTGAGTTAAATCAATGTTTCCTTTTTTTCTCATTGTCATGCTGAGAGAAACTGCAGACCCCCACTGACACTAGTCTAGCACAAATCTGTATTTTACACTACTGTAACATTCTGTGTAACATATTATCTATTGAATGTGTTAGCTGTGGAGACTCTTGGTGAGATGCATAGATAATCTGCGTCTTGTAGAGTAAGGTGTGTGTGTGTGTGTAAATATTTATTCAATTGTGTTTACATAACAATCCAAACCAGAATTTGGTTCAGTGGCTCATTCAAAAAAGGACTGTTGCATCAGCCCCCCCCCCCCCCCCATCTCAAGGTGACACTCTTCCATCTGCCCCTTGCTCTTCTTGCCAATCTCAACATTCCCTCAATATCTGTTATCCTTATTTTTGTACTGTGATTCTCTTTATCCATCTCTCTACCTATCTCTTCCATTAAAAACCCCCATCACCATCTGTCCCTCAATACCTGTTTGGCTCAAGCATCCTGTGTTTTGAGTGTGGAAAAAGGTTATTTATTGTTGTGGCAAGCAATCATAGTAGCCTGTGTGGGTGTATGTGTGGGGGTGGGAGTGGTGGCTGGGTGGCTGTGTGTGTGTGTGTGTGTGTGTGTAATGTGTGTGTACTAGAGAGAGAGAGAGAGAGAGAGAGAGAGAGAGAGAGAGAGAGAGGTAGATGTAGAGAGAGGTAAACAGTGGTCTGAAAGGTATTTCAAATAACCAATATTTTATCTCTATCTCCCATCTGGCCAGATGGCACCCTGCATCTGTTGTGTTTTTTTGTGGCATCATTCATGCCATAGTCAAGGTGATTGGCCGTCTTTCTTTTCTCTTCCATTTGCACACACTGTATATAGATTTTCTATTGTGTTATTGACTGTACGTTTGTTTATCCCATGTGTAACTCTGTGTTGTTGTTTTTGTCGCACTGCTTTGCTTTGTCTTGGCCAGGTCGCAGTTGTAAATGAGAACTTGTTCTCAACTGGCCTACCTGGTTAAATAAAGGTGAAATTTAAAAAAATACAGTGATCATTCATACATGGTGTTTCACTCCATTGCTCACTCACCACAGCCTGGTCTCATATACTAGACGTAACATAGTAAATGTAAATCCGTGACACTCAAATGTGTATGATCTGTTAGGTTTGGTGTGGTTACATAAAACAGAAGGTTACTTAAGGTAAAAAGAAAGTAGGGTGGTTGGTCAGGGTGGCTGGGTGAGGGTATCACGCGAACGTCTAGCAACCGCCCAAAGGTTGCATGTTTGAGTCTCATCACAGACAACTTAAACATTTTATCTAATTAGCAACTTTGCAACTACTTACTACTTTACTACTACTTAGCATCTTAGCTAACCCTTCACCTAACCCTAACATTAACCCTAAATCCTAGTCTAGCTAACATTAGCCACCTAGCTAACGTTAGCCTTAGCCACCTAGCTAACATTAGCCACAACAAATTGGATTTCATAACATATCATACGTTTTAAATATTCTAATTGCAATTCGTAACATATCATATGAAATGGATGATGGACATCCACAAATTAATACATACCATACGAAACGTAAACTATCATACTAATTAGAGTGTCCGGATGAACGTTTACTATGTTACATCTACCCATGACTCCAGGTTGCTCAGCATCCCCATTTTAATCACCCTCATCCTCACCCCTCCTTGCCTCATCCCATAGGGGGAGAAATAGGACGGCTTAGGGGTGGAGGGGTGAAGGGAGTGGTAAACATGAGAAAAAGAGGGTGTTGTGTGTGTGTGTGATTTCATTTATTAAGAGCCCCATTAGCCGACGCCAATGGCGACAGCTAGTCTTACTGGGGTCCGACATATAACAAAAAAATACATTACAGACAAAAGACTTAGCAATTTACATACATTTAAAAAAATTAACATGTAGTGTGTGTGCATCTATCAGTTACATGTCAGTACATACTCACAACAAGTAGGTCACATGGGGGATTGTAGCTAGCTGCTAGGATAACTAATAACAATGTTAGCTCATTCTAGCTTATCGTTAGTTAGCAAGCAGCTCACGCGACGAGGCAGATTTTTCAAGAGGGTTGCTGGACGATCAATATTTGCACATCTGCAATTAATATACACAAATATTATACAAAGAGGTGGCAGATAATTGAAAAAATACTTACAGTAAATAGCGTTTAATGCTTCCTAGGTTTTGCCTTAAATAACAATAACGAGGCTATATACAGGGGCTACCGGTACCAAGTCAATGTGTGGGGGTACTGGATGGCAGGAAGTTTGGCACCAGTGATGTACTGGGCCATAAGCACTACCCTCGTTAGCGCCTTACGGTCAGATATCGAGCAGTTGCCATACCAGGCAGTGATGCAACCGGTCAGGATGCTCTCTGGTGCAGCTGTAGACATTTTTGAGGATTTGGGGACCCATGCCAAATCTTTTCAGTCTGCTGAGGGGGAAAAGGTGTTGTAGTAACCTCTTCACGACTGTCTTGGTGTGTTTGGACCATGATAGTTTGTTGGTGATGTGGACGCCCAGGATCTTGAAACTCTCAACCCGCTCCACTACAGCCCCGTCGATGTTAATGGGGGCTTGTTCGGCCCGCCTTTTCCTGTAGTCCTTCTTTGTCTTACTCACATTGACGGAGAGGTTGTTGTCCTGGCACCACACTGCCAGGTCTCTGACCTCCTCCCTATAGGCTGCCTCATCGTTGTCGGTGATCAGGCCTGCCACTGTTGTGTCATCAGCAAACTTAATGATGGTGTTAGAGTTGTGTTTGGCCACGCAGTTGTGGGTGAACAGGGAGTACAGGAGGGGACTAAGCATGCACCCCTTAGGGGCCCCAGTGTTGAGGATCAGCGTGGCAGATGTGTTGTTGCCTACCCTTTCCACCTGGGGGCTGCCCGTCAGGAGGTCCAGCATCCAGTTGAAGAGGGAGGTGTTTAGTCCCAGGGTCCTTAGATTAGTGATGAGCTTTGTGGGCACTATGGTGTTGAACACTGAGCTGTAGTCAATGAACAGCATTCTCACATAGGTGTTCCTTTTGTCCAGGTGGGAAAGTGCAGTGTGGAGTGCGATTGAGATTGCGTCATCTGTGTATCTGTTGGGGCGGTATGCGAATTGGAGTGGGTCTAGGGTTTCCGGGATGATGGTGTTTATGTGAGCCATGACCAGCCTGTCAAAGCACTTCATGGCTACCGACGTGAGTGCTACGGGGTGGTAATCATTTAAGCAGGTTACCTTCGCTTCCTTGGGCACAGGGACTATGGCGGTCTGCTTAAAACATATAGATATTACAGACTCGGTCAGGGAGAGGTTGAAAATGTCAGTGAAGACACTTGCCAGTTGGTCCGCACATGCTTTGAGTACACGTCCCGGTAATCCGTCTGGCCCTGCGGGTTTCTGAATGTTAACTTGTTTAAAGATCTTGCTCATATCGGCTACCGAGAGAATGATCACACAGTCGTCCGGAACAGCTGGTGCTCTCCTGCATGCTTCAGTGTTGCTTGCCTCAAAGCGAGCATAAAAGGCATTTAGCTCGTCTGGTAGGCTCGCGTCACTGGGCAGCTCGTGGCTGGGTTTTTCTTTGTTAGTTTTCAAGCCCTGCCACATCCAACAACTGTCAGAGTTCGTCTGAGGGCGTAGTGGGATTTCTTATAAGCGTCCTCTCCATGCTATTGTTCCCTCATTGCTGCCACACTCCCCACTCGCCTGGCTGATTAAGTCAGTATTTCTCTTCTCTCTTGTGCTTTATGGTTAATTACATCAACCTTATTCTTTCCAGTCAATGACCGAAAGGACCCCAATTTATATTAAACCTCTGCCTATTAGCCATCAATTACCTTTGTGCTTATTCTCCCATTACCTGTCTGACATCCAGTCTGGAGGTGTTGTTACCTTGTTGTTATGTTAAGGTATGTTGACAGGCTGTTGTGTTTACACAGGCAGTTCCACACAGCCCACAGGCTCAGCCATGTCTGCCCCGCCAAGAGAGACAGAGCTGTCTGCCACGCCATCAGTCAGTCATGTGCTGAAGGGTTGAGCCACTACAATGCAATTACACTTTAATTTCACCGAGGCAAGGCAGGCAGTCTTCCCTCTCCCTCCACCCCTCCATCACTCTCCTCCATCTCCCTCCCTACCTCCTTCTCTGGCACCCCCCTGCCTTCCTTTCTGCCCCCTCATCCCCTTCCCCTCTGCTCCCTCCTCTCTAATTTTCCCTCTTTCTTTCTTGTGACCCTCTCCCCCCCGTCAACTGTAGGTTCAGAGAAATCTGTTTAATGCAGCACAAAGGCCAAAAGAGGAAAGGAGAGGTAGAGCATGCAAAGAGGAATAGAAATGATATCAAATGAGAGGGGGAGCAATAGAAAGAAAGGAACCTGAATAAACCTGAACTGCGAGGGGACGAAAGACTTGGAGGGGAACTCCCAACCGGCCATGATTAGGAGTCCCATAGGGCGACGCACAGTGGTGTCCAAGTTTGGCCGGTGTAGGCCGTCATTGTAAATAAGAATTTGTTCTTAACTGACTTGCCTAGTTAAATAGAGGTTAAATAAATAAATAATAATAAAAAGACAAAATAAAGAGCGAGGAAGAGAAGGAGTTTGATATTGCTGAGCTACCTGGGGTCCCCTGAATGAGGAACGAAGGGTGAAGCAGAGACTGCCGCTAATGATATATTGATCGGACAGCCTGGGGTCACATATCTCTGGCTGAGAGATAGAGAGAGGTAGAGAGAGAGAGATGTATAAAAATGCCCAGGTGTCCATTATTTTGGTTACCAAGGCTAGAAGAAGAGATCTATGACTTTGAAAAAGGGGTCTCAAAGGAGCATAGGGGGTTTAAAGAGTGTGTGTGTCTCAGTCACCAGATCTCAACCCAGTTGAACACTTATGGGAGATTCTGGAGCGATGCCTGAAACAGCGTTTTCCACCACCATCAACAAAACACCAAATTATGGAATTTCTCGTTGAAGAATGGTGTCACATTCCTCCAATATAGTTCCAGACACTTGTAGAATCTATGTCAAGGCGCATTGAAGCGGTTCTGACGGCTTGTTGTGGCCCAACGCCCTATTAAGACACTTTATGTTGGTGTTTCCTTTATTTTGGCAGTTACCTGTATGACGATAAGAGAGCTAAAACCGTTAACCCTGTCAAACATTCAAACACCCATTGGGTCTCCACCCCCCACCATGCATTTGGCTCAAGCTGATAGTAGAGCTTTTCAAACAGTGAAATGTTGTCTGAGGCATGTGTTCATTGAAATGACTGAGAAGATCACATTGTGTATGAAGTGTGTGTGTTTGGTGTAGGCCTATGTTGCGGTGAATTCAAATGAGTCCATTTATGTTTCAGTGAATTGAAATGAGTTCAGGGTCCAGGTCTCTGTTCAGTATCATTAATATCAGAGCAACTCCCTGCAAGAGCTGGAGATCAGGCGTTTAGGAGGAGGAGGAGAGACTCTGGGGAGCACATTAAGGTGAGATCACTGAGGAGGGAGAAGGGGGTAGAGTGAGGGAGGGGGAGAGGAGATTAATGGTGTTTTCTCAAGGTTCCCTCCATGTGTCGAGGTGTGTGTATGTGTGTGTGCGTGCGTGCGCGCGTGTGTGTGTGAATCAGTGTGTGTGTGTGTGTGTGTGTGAGAGAGAGAGAGAGAGAGAGAGAGAGAGAGAGAGAGGCAAATGTATTCACTAGCAGAGGTGTTGCCATCAGAGTATTGATTCTGGAACACTTTGCTGAAATACAAATGAAACAAACAGATTGGAAAAATACATCAATCTACAGAGGCGATAAAGAGAGATACTCTTTAAGAGAAGATGTCTGGGGAGTTCCTGGAGTTTTAGACGTGTTTATGCACTTAGAAGAGTCTGGTGTCACAGGGTTTTAGTATTAGTCTATGTCTCCCTTGGAAATCTAATTATCTATTCAATTATACAGAGGTGTCCTGTGTCTTGGTTGTAAAATGAAGTGGATGTGCCCCCTCTGAGATAATAGCTGTAGTTAATTTCATAAAATTATCCCCTCCTATCCTCCCATTGTTTCCAGGCCTCTAGAGTCTATAGAACCTGACGTGGTTGTACCTGTGGCACTTTCTTCGGGTCTATGTTGTTCCGGACACTGTGGACAGGGGTCAGAGTAGGGATTAATCTAAGTGTAGGAGTTAAAGACTCTTGCAATGTTGTGGTCCCTCTTAGCACTTTAATTAATTAGTCAATTCTTTCTAAACCCTCATCCTCTTGCCTGCTACTAGTAATCTCTATCCCCACCGGAAGGACAACTCTAAAGCTGCCACCCCCCTACTTTCTACTTTCCACTTTCCTCTCTCCTTCTCTTTGTTTTTTCATGCTGTGCAGTCTTTGCCCTCCACAATAATTCTCTCACCCCGCTACTTCAGTCTCTACCAGCTCCTGTCCACCCACCTCTCTTCCCCTCTCTCATGGTCTCTCTCTCTTCCCCTATCTCGTGGTTTCTCTCTCTGCTCTCTCTTCCCCTTTCTCAGTTCCCCTCTCTCATGGTCTCTCTCTCTTCCCCTCTCTCATGGTCTCTCTCTCCGCCCTCTCTCTTCCCCTCTCTTCACCACTATCATGGTTTCTCTCTCTTCCCCTCTCTCTCTTCCCCTCTCTCATGGTCTCTCTCTCTGCCCTCTCTCTCATGGTCTCTCTCTCTTCCCCTCTCTCATTGCCTCTCTCTCCGCCCTCTCTCTTCCCCTCTCATGGTCTCTCTCTCCGCCCTCTCTCTTCCCCTCTCTCATGGTCTCTCTCTCCGCCCTCTCTCGTCCCTTCTCTTTCTTCCCCTCTCACTTCCCCTCTCTCATGGTCTCTCTCTCTGCCCTTTCTCTTCCCTTCTCTCATGTTCTCTCTCTCTCTTCCCCTCTCTCGTGGTTTCTCTCTCTGCTCTCTCTTCCCCTTTCTCAGTTCCCCTCTCTCATGGTCTCTCTCTCCGCCCTCTCTCTTCCCCTTTCTTCACCACTATCATGGTTTCTCTCTCTTCCCCTCTCTCTCTTCCCCTCTCTCATGGTCTCTCTCTCCGCCCTCTCTCTCATGGTCTCTCTCTCTTCCCCTCTCTCATTGTCTCTCTCTCCGCCCTCTCTCTTCCCCTCTCTTATGGTCTCTCTCTCTGCCCTCTCAATTCCCATTTCTCATGGGAATTCTCTCTCTCTCTTCCCCTCTCTCAATGTCTCTCTCCTCCCCTCTCTTATGGTCTCTCTCTCTTCCCCTCTCTCATGGTCTCTCTCTCTTCCCCTCTCTCATGGTCTCTCTCTCTTCCCCTCTCTCATGGTCTCTCTCTCTCTTCCCCTCTCTCATGGTCTCTCTCTCTCTTCCCCTCTCTCATGGTCTCTCTCTCTCTTCCCCTCTCTCATGGTCTCTCTCTCTCTTCCCCTCTCTCATGGTCTCTCTCTCTCTTCCCCTCTCTCATGGTCTCTCTCTCTCTTCCCCTCTCTCATGGTCTCTCTCTCTCTTCCCCACTCTCATGGTCTCTCTCTCTCTTCCCCTCTCTCATGGTCTCTCTCTCTCTTCCCCTCTCTCGTGGTCTCTCTCTCTCTTCCCCTCTCTCGTGGTCTCTCTCTCTTCCCCTCTCTCGTGGTCTCTCTCTCTTCCCCTCTCTCAATGTCTCTCTCCTCCCCTCTTATGGTCTCTCTCTCTCTTCCCCTCTCTCATGGTCTCTCTCTCTTCCCCTCTCTCATGGTCTCTCTCTCTTCCCCTCTCTCATGGTCTCTCTCTCTCTTCCCCTCTCTCAATGTCTCTCTCTCTCTTCCCCTCTCTCATGGTCTCTCTCTCTTCCCCTCTCTCATGGTCTCTCTCTCTCTTCCCCTCTCTCATGGTCTCTCTCTCTCTTTCCCTCTCTCATGGTCTCTCTCTCTCTTCCCCTCTCTCATGGTCTCTCTCTCTCTTCCCCTCTCTCATGGTCTCTCTCTCTCATCCCCTCTCTCATGGTCTCTCTTCCCCTTTCTCAGTTCCACCCTCTCAATTCCCATTTCTCATGGTCTCTTTCTCCTCTCTCTCTCTCTCTCTCTCTCTCTCTCTCTCTCTCTCTCTCTCTCTCTCTCTCTCTCTCTCTCTCTCTTCCCTTCTCTCAATTCCCCTTTCTGATGGTCTATCTCTTCCTCTCTCATGGTCTCCCTCTCTTCCCCTCTCTCATGGATTTCTCTCTCTCCACCCTCTCTCTTCCCCTCTCTCTTCCCCTCTCTCACGGTCTCTCTCTCGCCCTCTCTCTTCCCTCCTCTCTTCCCCTCTCTCATGGTCTCTCTCTCCACCCTCTCTCATGGTCTCTCTCTCTTCCCCTCTCTCATGGCCTCTCTCTCTTTCTTCCCCTCTCTCATGCTCTCTCTCTCCTCCCTCTCTCTTCCTCTCTCTCATGTTCTCTCTCTTCCCCTCTCTCTCCCCCTCTCTCATGGTCTCTTTCTCTTCTCCTCTCTCACGCTCTCTCTCTCTCTTCCCCTCTCTCTTCCCCTCTCTCATGGTCACTTTCTCTTCCCCTCTCTCTCTTCCCATCTCTCTCTTCCCCTCTCTCATGGTCTCTCTCTCCGCCCTTTCTCTTCCCCTCTCTCATGGTCTCTCTCTTCCCCTCTCTCTCTTCCCATCTCTCATGGTCTTTTTCTCCGCCCTCTCTCTTCTCCTCTCTCTTCCCCTCTCTCACGGTCACTTTCTCTTCTCCTCTCTCTCTTCCCATCTCTCTCTTCCCCTCTCTCATGGTCTCTCTCTCTGCCCTTTCTCTTCCCCTCTCTCATGGTCTCTCTCTTCCCCTCTCTCTCTTCCCATCTCTCATGGTCTTTTTCTCCGCCCTCTCTCTTCTCCTCTCTCTTCCCCTCTCTCATGGTCACTTTCTCTTCTCCTCTCTCATGCTCTCTCTCTCTCTTCCCCTCTCTCTTCCCCTCTCTCATGGTCACTTTCTCTTCTCCTCTCTCATGCGCTCTCTCTCTCTCTTCTCCTTTCTCTTCCCCTCTCTCAATTTTCCTCTGTCATGGTCTCACTCTTCCCCTCTCTCATGGTCTCTCTCTCTTCCCCTCTCTCATGGCCTCTCTCCTCCCTCTCTCTTCCTCTCTCTCATGTTCTCTCTCTTCCCCTCTCTCTCTTCTCCTCTCTCTTCCCCTCTCTCATGGTCTCTTTCTCTTCCCCTCTCTCTCTTCCCATCTCTCTCTTCCCCTCTCTCATGGTCTCTCTCTTCCCCTCTCTCTCTTCCCATCTCTCATGGTCTTTTTCTCCGCCCTCTCTCTTCTCCTCTCTCTTCCCCTCTCTCATGGTCACTTTCTCTTCTCCTCTCTCATGCTCTCTCTCTCTTCCCCTCTCTCTTCCCCTCTCTCATGGTCACTTTCTCTTCTCCTCTCTCATGCTCTCTCTCGCTCTTCTCCTCTCTATTCCCGTCTCTCAATTTTCCTCTGTCATGGTCTCACTCTTCCCCTCTCTCATGGTCACTTTCTCTTCTCCTCTCTCATGGTCACTTTCTCTTCTCCGCTCTCATGTTCTCTCTCTTCTTCCCCTCTCTCATGGTCTCTCTCTGCTCTCTCTCTTCCCCTCTCTCATTGTCTTTTTCTCCACCCTCTCTCTCTTCCCCTCTCTCATGTCTCTCTCTCCGCCCTCTCTCTTCCCCTCTCTCAATTCCCCTCTCTCATGGTCTCTCTCTCTCCCCCTCTCTCATGGTCTCTCTCTCTTTCCCACTCTCTTGGTCTCTCTCTCCGCCTTCTCTCATGTTCTCTCTCTCTTCCCCTCTCATGGTCTCTATCTCTTCCCCTCTCTCATGGTCTCTCTCTCTTCCCCGCTCTCATGTGTTCTCACAGTTCTTCTTCCTCTCTTTCTTTTCCACCAGCAGTGTTCACAGCTGGGTTTTAATTTAAGGAAATGTAGTCATGTGTACTACATATTGGATTTTACTCATTTTAAAACTCTGAAAACCATCTTTCTCTCACCCCTCTCTCTTTCTCTCTTTCTCTCTCTCTCTCTTTATCGCTCTCTTTCTATCTCTGTCAGAATATTGATAAAATCGTAAGAGACCCATCCATTCCTCTTTCCTCATTTCCCCTGTCTACCCTCCCCCTCACCACCTTCCCCCTCCCCCTCCTCCCTCCTGTGTCCTGTAACCACGTTACATCTGTTGTGACACGATTATTAAAATGAGATGGGAATAGGGGACTGGGTAGAGTAGTGTTGAACAAGGAATGTAGAATAGTATCATCTGTCTTTAACCCTCTCATCTCCCCATCTATATCAACAGTAAGACTCTGAAATAAGATCACTATCTCTGTCTCAGGGAAGTAGCTGTTCTTAGACCTTTGCTAGGCCCTTTTAGAGATGAATGACATCGTAAAAACTGAAACCATTGAACTGAATCCGATTGAATAACTTTTTAGAAAATGTGTCTCTTGCCTGGCATGAATATATCACATTGTCCTCCTTTCCCCACTTCTCATATTTACTGACTGACTGGGGCTTTGGCCTGATCTTCTCTCTTCAACTATTAATCAATAATAGAGACAAGGCACAACAATAAATAACAGTATCATCAGTATAAAAGTGAAGTTGCGCATTTTGCACATTTTTGTCACTATTTATATAAATTATTTAGACAAACACGCACAAAATGCACAACTTCACTTTTATGCTGATGATACTGTTATGTATTGTTGTGCCTTGTCTCTCACAAAAGCTTTCCAGAACTTGCAAACTGCTTTTTATACTGTTCAACATACCTTGTGTCAATTGAATTTGCACTTCACCATTCCTCATGAGTCTCTCACTTCATAATTCGTCTCTTTCTTTTTCTCTCTCTGTCTTTCGCTCCATCTATCGCTCCGCCTCACTCTTTCTGTCCCTGGCTGTCACAGAGTTCTCTGCCCCTCATCTCAGTCTTTCCTCTGTGAAATCTCTCTCTTTAAATGACCCCCCCCCCCCCTAGTGGCTCCTTAACTGGGGAGAATGGGCTTGTGGTAATGGCTGGAGCAGAATTAGTGGAATACATCAAACACATGCCCACCTCAGACACACACTCAGACACAATTTGGACATAGACACAATCACATCCTTAGAGACACGATCACATCCTTAGAGACACGATCACATCCTTAGAGACACAATAACATTTGACCTCTACTTGTATTCCCTTTAGTCCCTATAATCTGTTTTTATTATTGCAAACACACAACTCATGGTTCCCAGTAAAGTGTATTATTTACTGGCAGCCCTGTCCTCCAAGTAGTAAATAAGTAATGAGAACATTGTTAAAATTCTGCCGGGATTCCATTGCACTCTACATCCCAACCCTCTCCTTTGCTCGTCTCAAAAAAGCAAGAGCAGACTTTAGTAGAAAGGTAGAAATCTCTCCTTAACATATTCCTCTCCCTCCCTCCCTCGCCCCCTCCCTCCCTCCCTCCCTCCCCTTTCTGTAATCTCTCCTCCTTTACTACATCCACCCATTCATGCTTCTCAGACCTTTAATCTCCCAACAACACAGAAACTCTCTCTGTTTGACTCTCTCAAGTACTGTTCTCTCTCAGCTTTTCATTTACCACTCATGCATACATAATAAATTCAATTAGCATTTTCCAAGACAAGAGCTTATGAGTCCTTGCTTCCTCAATGTGTTACAGTAATGGGCAAGAGTATACTTCTCATTCTGGCTTTCAGTCAGGACAAACCTCATATTGTCAGTGTAAAATTAAAGGGGAAATCTGCAGTTGAAACAATAACAAAGCAAACTCCCCGACACTGTTTTGGTAAAATGCTGAGGGATGGGGCTGGAGTAATGTAACCACTCTCATATTCATAGACAGAGCTATCCATGACATCAACATTATAGTTTTAACCATGTTTTGAGGCTATGCAGTGTATGTTTATATTTACTTTGTTTACAAACAAAAGTGTATCATTTGGGTTATGTCAGTTGAACTAACCTCATGAGGCATTTATATGTTGTATTGTTCAAGGTCCAAAAATGGATGTAGCAACTGCAGATTTCCCTTTTGAAGAATGTTAGAAGAAGGTTGAGTATGGTCTGTATATGTACACAAGCACTGCATGTGCAAATTCAGAAATGGTTCCATTATGTGCATATTTCCAGAGTGTAAGCAATTTTTTAACCTTTATTTAACTAGGCAAGTAAGTTAAGAACAAATTCTTATTTACAATGACAGCCCAGGAACAGTGGGTTAACTACCTTGTCATCTCAGGGATTTGATCCAGCAACCTTTCAGTTATGGGCCCAACACTCTAACCACTTGGCTACCTGCCGCAATGTCAATACACCACACTGAAATTGCACCCCACTGGAGAGCAATAGAATGCAGACACACATACAGGACTGGTAAAGTGCCCCCATATGGGACATAACATACCGGTAGATAGAATGCTGACAGGCGTACAGAACACAGAGGTAATGTTGACTAAATGCGGACATGGTACCAGCAGACAAACTGTAGACATGTACACTGAACAGAAACACAGTGTGAGCATCGCCAGAGCAGAAGAAGAACTGAACTCATGAATACATACAGTCAGAATAGAGAAAGAGATGAACCGTAGACAGAGGTCAGAGCTGCAGAACAGACAAAGCCCGTTTTCTACACGTGCCCTTTAGATAAATGAAGAGTGGAAGGATGGTGAAATGGCAAACATTGATATTTCGGATAGATGAGGGACCATCCAAGTCCAAGGATGCACTATGATGAAATAGATCCCCTCTATTTTGACTGTTTTACAGAATAGGCAGTTGATATTTTAGACAGTTTTTCTCTGCTGTTATTTTCACATTGTCTGTCAAGATAGAGATCTTCAGTAGCCTCACATTTTGGAGAGGGTGACACATGAAGATAACCGAGTCTGACTGAGGTTTGAGTGTAAGTGTGTGTGTGTGTGTGTTCAGTAAAATGTAGGGAGCTTTGCAGCTTACTTAGACACGCTGAACTGAACTGCCTGTAAGCCTGTTGGGTCAGTCAGACAGACACAGACAGCGTGAAATCCTGTTTCAAACTGGCTCAGACAGACCGAGAGGGTCTATAGCTCCATATACCAAATACATAGCCAGTCAATGAGTATATTTATATGCATGATCTGTATGGGACAATGGTTTGTGACAGTGTTGCTGTGTTATGGACAAATATGTGCTTTGATTTATGCATTTTTATAAGAGTTAGAGTACTGAGGTGTGTGTGTGTGGGTGTAAGATTAACACAGAGTGTCCTGAATATTGACAGTGTGCTGACGTTGGTGAAATGACTCACTCTGGTGAGAGAGGGGCAAAAAGAGAGAGGGAGGAAGACAGGAGAGAGGAAGACAGGAGCGAGGAAGACAGAAGAGAGGAAGACAGGAAGACAGAAGAGAGGAAGACAGAAGAGAGGAAGACAGGAGAGAGGAAGAGAGGAGTTAGGAAGGCAGGAGAGAGGAAGAGAGGAGAGAGGAAGACAGGAGAGAGGAAGAGAGAGAAATACAGAAATTATGTTTTTTATAGTTGTTTTTTCTTTTAAAATATTTGTTTTACAGCATTCAGTTTGTTGGGATTCACTGCTTTAATCCTCCCTGTACCCTGGTCTGTGTCTCATAGAGTTACTTGGCTCTAAAACAATTGGCAGTGTGACTGTTGCAAATGTGCCGACAGAGCTGTGTTTAAAATTGAAATTAGACAATGAACAGTACTAGAATGCAGCTTGATATTCAGTGAGGGAGAGAGGGTCAAGGGAAGTCAATGAAAATATATACATTGAGGGAATACATAACAGGTGCATATAAACTGTATACCTTTTTGTTTTCCACATGACTGCAGCATTTACAGGTTTGTATTGTTTGCATTTTGAATGCCGTACTGCCGAAAGCCCTCACTGTCTCCACCCGCACCCCCCCCTCTCTCTCCATCTACCTCTCTCTCTCTCTCCTACACTGTCATGTACATTACATTCCTTGGCTGTGTTCCATCTTTAAATCCATCCCATCACACACCTGTTATCCAATTGTTCCGTCTCCCTCTCTTTTTCTTCTTCTCATTTTCTTCCTTCTGTGTGTCACCGCTTCAACTCATTTAAATTCACAGGCGGTCAGAGGCTCTCTACCTCCTTCAGCCATTTCTGCTTGTCTAGTACAGTACATTATCCCATATCATTCTTGGTACCTTAACATTAAAGCAATTGATACTTGTAAATCCTCCCAAGGACTGATGGACACCCAGGATACACCGATGAACATTGGCAAATGTTTATTGATAGTGCACCTTGACTGTTCATTGTTTGTAGATGTAGATTTTTAGTAGCTTTCTCTCTCTCTCTCCTTCTGCTCTGTTCTACCTGCATGGTGCAAACAGATCATCAGGCTTTCTGGAGCATGCCCTGTGTTTCCCACAGAGAGAGAGAGACAGAGAAAGAGGGAGAGAGAATAGAGCAAGAGAGAGAGCAAGAGGGGGAGGAGGGGTAGCAAATGAGGTGTGGACAAAAATTGGGGGACAAGGGGAGGGGGCCAGAGCCTACCCCTGGAAAGCCAGAGAGAGAGGGAGAGAGGGAGAGAACAGTGTTGCATCCAGTAGAATCCTATTCAGCAGCAGACATGCTTGATAGTGCGGTGTGCGGATCAGCAGGCTCCTTACCGCTGGGCAGGAAAGCCTTTGTGTTCCCCGCTGCAGTGGGGGAGCGCATTTACCATCGTACCTGAGGGGAGAAGCCAAGACAATCCTCCAATAAGCCGTCAGTGATTTCCATCATCTTCTGAGTGTGCTGATTGTAATTTATGTCCAACCTTAGAGAGGCACTGCGCTTTACACTCTGACTCTATAAACCACCTGGATGGATTCCTCCCAACGCTTTTGTTCCTAATTGCGGACTTTTTAACAGAAAAAAAGGTGGATTATTACTACAGATCTGGTGCCTCACATGTTTGATTTGATGTTATTTTCATCCTGCAGTAGAAGACGGATGAACTTAATTTTTTTGTGGCTCTGTTTTTGTTTGTGAGGACACAGAGGGACAGAAGTTCTGCAAGGGGAAATACTCAAATTTTCTGTCATTTCTCATCACTACATTTTACATCTCCTCTTCTCCTTTCCTCCCTGAAGCTGTAGAGTCCTGTATGAGTCCATATCTGTTAGACAGATCATTCACATGACAGACTGTGGGTCTCTCACTAGAGGTTTTACAATAGTGGCCAGGTAAGAATTAGAATTCACATACACCCTCATGCGACGAAAGGCTGTATGTGGAGCTGAAGGAGAGATCGTAGGAACCTTTGGGACATTTGACACGCCTGTTTGGCTTTCAGCACCTGCTGTGACTGTCTGACACAGTTCTACAGCTAGACTGGCCTTGGGACTAGTGCTTACTGCCTAGCCTAACAGACTGGGAAGGGTTTTGTAAGTGTGTGTTTGTATGTCTCTGTGTGTGCGTTGATCTTTTATATTAGAGTTGGTTATATATTGTGTGTATATGTGCCAGTGTCAAGGATAACGCTGAGTCTGGAGATAGTACAGGTGGGTGCAGTCAGTGACGCTTTGAGGAAGGATTACAGAAGCTAACACCTTGTGAGGCAGAGTGGTGTCCAGACTGCAGGGTCTCCTGGAGGAAGTACTGACAAGACCTCAAGGTTTAACCCAGGTAATGAGACAGACCGAGAGCGGGGAGAGATACAGACTCTGTAAATGGTTACATGGTGACAGTACAATGCCCGTACGTTTCCACTTCAGCATGCATTATCTTAGGGGCTAATCAGAGAATGAGTGCAGGATTTAAGTCAATACACTGATTTAGTCCACTTAAACAGGTGAAGGACAAGTTGAATGAGAGAGGAGGAAGAGACAGACTTTCAATTAACACATTTCAATGAGGAAAACGAAGACTTAATCTTTCAAATAAAAAAGCACATTATTTTACACATGGCTTGTCATTGGTGGTCTTAATGGTGACTAGTCCTGATTTCCCCAATAGTCCTGCCAACATAACATGCAGTTGATCCCTTAGTGGATTTGATATAGATTTTTGCACGACTCAGTAGGAAGGTTCCTGTTCTCTGCCTAACACGCCTGTAATTGAATTATAATCTTCCATTCAGTGACACCCCAGAGCAATAGCCTCCAGTGTTCCAGTTGATTGGAAATGCCCTGGTTTAGTTCACCAATGAGCCATAACTGTCAAAAGAGCTGGCTGGAAACCTGAAAGAACACCTGAAGCTGAATCTACCAGTCTGTTTCACACACCTTCAGCAGACAACTGTCTACTTTCCTCAAATACTCCACAGTGATAATTTACATTTACATAAATGTTCTATGTAGACGTGTTCAGTGAAACAGCTTTATCCTGAAAGTGGTTCATAGCGTCTGTTATTCTGACAGATACACAACGTCAAGAAGAGAGGTGTAGTTGGAGACAGCCGTTTCCTCGTGTGTTGTTGCCTCACTGTGACACGTGTGCAGGTGTGCGTGTTATTGGGTTTCGTGTAGCCAATACACACTGCTAGTTTTAGCTCGACAGCCAGGGCTTGAGATTCAGGCAGTAGGATAGATTGTTCAGTGGGCAGATTATCTCTCTCTCCTCTTAGTCTGTTTCAATGGAGGTAAACCAGAAGATGTCAATGACACCAAGCATCAATGAAAAGTACTGAGGAGTCCATTGATCCTGAAAAGGTGAAAGTACCAGAGCAAAAGAAAAGTGAAACCTGAGAAAAAGTCCTTCAGAGTGATAACTTATCACACAAGCCAGACTCAAGCCAGACAAAGGGCGAGAAGTTCTTTGATATCGGTGCCTGGTTGCATCTGCAACTTTGAAAGAGTTTCTTTAAAAAGAGTGCTGAGGATTAGCTGAGCTGAGCGTCAGACCAGGGAAAGACGTGAGCGAGTTCACTTTGAGTTCCATTGGGGAAAAACGTCTCAGCTAGTTGAGAGAGACAGCTGTTGAACAGAAATTAGGCAGAATTAGGCTGCTTACACTTTAGATCTAGGTCACATGCATGATTATCATTGGCAGGTGATTGAATCATTATTGAATAGTTATGATGGACTGTCTTAAATACATTACAACACAATAACACTGATCAACTGTGTCTTTCCTTCCAACCCATCCTCAGCTCCCTGTTCACCTTACTCATCTCTCAGCCCCCCCCACCCCCCCCCCCCCCCCCACCCCCACCCCCTCCTCCTTCTGACTCACCAGTCCAAAAATCATGATGGAGTCACGCAAAACCTAACCTGAACATAACCACTCCACGCTTATGAAGACAAACAAAGATATTTGTACTCTGCGATGGGGACAGAAACAGATGGGAGGACATCCAAAACCCTTTTCTAAATGTATGGATTAGGTTTGGATTGTAAAACTTGAAATCTGAAAAGAGGATAGGAGCAGGACACAGGGACACAGCCTGTTTTTGGGGACAGAGAAACTCGGGACGCAGCCTGTTTTTGGGGACAGAGAAACTCGGGACGCAGCCTGTTTTTGGGGACAGAGAAACTCTGGCATCCATAATCCACAGTGCCCTGACAAGAGGGGTTGACACTCAGGACCCGTAGGTCTGTGGGGAGTTCACTGACTGACACACCGAAAGGGAGCGAGAGGTGTTTTTAGGTACTGTTCTCCTGGACTGGTTTGGCCCCACATGGCCTGACTCCAGGTCACCATGGGGTGTAACATGTGTGTGGTTCAGAAGCCTAAGGAACAGTACAGGGTCATGTTCCAGGTGAGTCTCTCTCTCTCTCTCTCTCTCTCTCTCTCTCTCTCTCTCTCAGACTACTGTAGTACCAAGCCTCTTAACATTATCTCCTCCTCTCTTGATACTGCCACAGCCTCGTCATGTTGACACCTCTCTGATACAATGGCTGTCTGTCTGCAGTCTGGTGACAGTATGTGTTGTGTGTGTGGACATATCTCGAGTCATGCTCCGTCACAGCTCAGTCACAATGCTCTAGTGGCACCACCTGTAGCAACAGAGACGAGTGTCAATATTCGGACGTCATATAGGTCTAACGTCAGTCATCCATCACAACTAGCTGACAGATCAGTTGCATGCTCAATGGTTTCAACATCCCATCCACATGAACAAGCCGTGCATGTATTAATTAAACTGATCAAACTATTGACTATTGAACGATTCAAAGCAATAACACCCACAAGCAATTACAGAGGTGCTCACAGTAAAATGACCGTGAACAATGTAATTACAACCACAATATTGATGATGAACTATTAGAAAACAGAAATAACAATATCATCAATATTATTGTGACAAAACTAATAATGCAGGAATATTCATTATTGTCTTTTTCTCTGACAAATATATATATATAGATATAAAAAAAAAAAATTCGATACCTTTACTTAACTAGGTAAGTCAGTTATGAACAAATTCTTATTTACAATGATGGCCTACACCGGCCGAAATCAGACGATGCTGACAACATCATTCATTAAATGTAGGCATTTTAGCTCAGCGCCAAAATAGCTATTGTCAAGGGGGTCCGCTGAAGGGTTGCCACGGTTACAGCCTCGGCAAACAGCAACATTTGGCAACTGAGAGATCTAAGTGTGCTCACATGTACCATGTGCATGTAGCTTTTGCTTAGTGAGTTTGTGGTAAATGCCTGTGAGACTGAATAAACACACCACATAAAATTATCATGCCCAGGAATCAGCTTCAATATCCATATTCTCATGTATCAGAAGTATCACAACATGCATAGGGATGTATACTGTATGTATTGTTATTCTATTGTTATGGTTGTATGTCGAAGAGTCAGGACATGTGAGTCTGTTCCAGTTATTAGAGTTGCATCTGGTGCCTGAGGCAAAGCCAAGGAAGAGAACAACAGGGGACGACATGACTGCAAGTGGTAGACTAATGAGTCAGGCTAAGGAAAGGAAAAGACAGAATGGGGAAAAGAAAGGGGGAGGGAAGTAAGGAAGGATGCAAGGAAGGATGGAAGGAATCAAGCAAGGAAGGAAGGAAGGAAGGATGGATGGATGGATGGATGGATGGATGGAGAGGGCTACTCATCCGCTGTTTGCCCTCAGACGACAGTAGTAATTGATTTGACAGGAGTAATTGATTTGAGCGCTTCACAGAGCAGGGATGAATAGGTAGGCTTGAGTGACTACGCTGATCCCCCGGGTGTGTGTGTGCGTGTGTCTGTGTCTGCGTGCGTGCGTGTGTGTATGCGTGAGTGCCCGTGTGTGTGTGGAGCATGTAAGGGAGACTGGGGCTAAATTCATTGACCCTATTACAGAGGTCAGCCTTGATGACAAAGACCACATGCAGAGTTAGTGTGTATTGATATAGTGGAAAATCAAATCACTTCACTGATCAAGCGTTCAAACAATTGTGTAATAAGCAGTGCACAAAGGTATGCCCAAGGGAGTGAGCTCTAACAACATAAAAAGGTGTTCAGCTTTTATAGACAACAAAACCCACTGGCAGACTGTGGGAGCCACTGTCTGAGATCCAGACAGGGAGTGGTGGGGAGTAAAACAGTGATGGTTTATCACTGACTCTACCTGAGCAGAAGACCGCTATTCTCTGTCCCGTCTGGGTGATGTAGCATGGAACCTATTTGTATGCAATGTGGTCCAATCAGTCTGTACCCAATGCCTCCAAAGAGCACAAAGGTACAAGAGAGCCTCTGCCTGGATAAAAGGAGCATACACCGACACAGACACAGAACTGAGACACAAACACCACTGTTCTATTGGCAGAAATCATGGTTACCACCAGTGCTCCCATGCAACCTGGCAAGGCCAGATGGCAAAGGGTGTGCCAAGAGGAGCACATAGGCATGTAGCTAGACCATCAGCAATCCGGTTCGATAGTAAAATATGTTCTCCTTTAATCCAAAGGCAGAAATTCTTACATTAAAAGAACTCACCACATGATAATATTGTAAATACAGAATTTCTAACAGAACATATGGTTGAATGGTTTAAAAACTCCATGATGCCAAATAAAAGTTAACAATTGCATGTCTCTTGAGGGTTTGTGCTATGTTGTGGGCCTTGTTTCCCAAAAAGCATCTTAAGGATGAATTCAGCCTTTAGATGCTTTTGCGAATCTGGGCCCAGGGCTTTTCACAAAAATGCATAAATACACATCCAAATTAGACTCAGCCAAAGGAGCAATTCTCTGCTATTCATGTACAGTAAATTACACTGACATTACAATGCAACATTTCACTGGAAACGGCCAGTTTTGTCTGTCTGAACCAATGATTTATACACTGGATGACTGATAGGGGGCGCTGTATTGAAGCAACTGTGCCTCTATCGTGGCACTCCTCCACCTTTTTGCCACGTTTATTGTGTTAGCCACCTTAATGCAGCCTTTTTTTTTAAAAGTAGGCTACGTTTACATTTTAGCCATTTCACTCTCCAGAGAGATTTACAGTTTTACATTCATCTTAAGATAGCTAGGTGAGACAACCACATATCACAGTCATAGTAAATACATTTTTCTTCATTAAAGTAGCTATCAGCTAAGTCAGTGCTAGTAGTTTTATTGTTGGCGGGGAGGGGGGGGATAAGACTGATTGAGATGTATTTTTTAAGATACTCTTTGAAGAGGTAGGGTTTCAGACATTCTCGGACGATGTCCAGGGACTCTGCTGTCCTAGCATCAGGGGGAAGCTGGTTCCACTATTGCGGTGCTAGGACAGAGAAGAGCTCTGATGGGGCTGAGCGGGAGCTGACCTCCTGTAGGTGTGGGATGGCTAAGAGACCAGAGGTGGCAGAATGGAGTATGGTTGGAAAATAGCCTGAAGGTAGGGAGAGGCAGTTCCCCTTGCTGCTCCATAGGCAAGCACCATGTTAATGTGGGTCGCAACATATCAGAGTGAATAAATAAAAAATCATTACTGTTGAGCATTAGAATTGTAGAATACACAAAGGTGCATTTAAAAATTGTGGTTGTGCCTCAACAGTTTTTCTCTTGTTATGTCAGTCACTGACAGTCACTCAAGTAGCCATGTTAGCTAACAATTTTTAGATTGATAAATTAGTCTAGCCAGCTATCTAAACTGGAAGTAATTATGTCAGAATACTGACTGGGCATGCAGGGCATGTGCCCAGGGGCCCTGACCTCCAGGGGGTTCCCATTGATTTTGCTAGTCATTCTCACACAGATATCATATTAACATGGTATAAGTCATGGCAAAATGAGTAGAATTGCATAAAATGTGTTATAAAATTGAAAAATCCAATGGCAAAATGTGTTGAATTGCACTAAAATGTTTCTCAGTATATACACATTATACATATTATATACACATTATATATACAGTATATACACCCCCGGTCAAAAGTTTGGAATATTACTCATTCAAGGGTTTTTCTTTATTTGCACTTTTTTTACATTGTATAATAAAAGTGAAGACATCAAAACTATGACATAACACATATGGAATCATGTAGTAACCAAAAAAGTGTTATATTTGAGATTCTTCAAATAGCCACCCTTTGCCTTGATGACAGCTTTGCCCCAGTGTATGTAAACATTTTCCTTAAAGTACACTGAACAAAAATATAAACGCAACGTAAAGTGTTGGTCCCATGTTTCATGACCTGAGGAGTATTTCTGTCTGTAGTAAAGCCCTTTTTTGGGGAATAACTCATTCTGGGTGTGCCTGGCTGCCAAGTGGGTGGGCACATGTCCTCCAAGGCCCACTCATGGCTGCACCCCTGCCCAGTCATGTGAAATCCTTATATGAACTGTAACTTAGTAAAATCTTTGAAATTGTTGCATGTTGCGTTCATATTTTTGTTCTATATATCATTTTTAGAGATTACTAATGCTACTGTCCCCACTACAACAAAAAATACTTAAATACATGTAATTTTGTCCTTTTTAATTGAAATACTGTATAATTCCATTCATTCCTACTGGGGAGTGCCAATATGGCTGACCGGTGGCTTCAAAGCCTCTCATTGGCCAGTACATAGCATCAGCAATCCAGGGTTTACATGCATCATTGGTCTGAACACATGCTGGTGCCATGTCTTGCACAGTACACAGTACACACCCATATTTTTATGTCTGCCTCCCTATGTGTTTGTAATAACCATTTGTTGAGCTATTAGTTGTACTATATATGTAATGCATAGCAATCTAACCAGATAATTAATATACCTACACAACACGGTGTAAGCACAGTATCCATTTTGTGCTGCACCCAACACCCACCCACACCCCCTTCAGTCTACCCTTCCGTCTTCCCATCCTCCCCTCAGTCTTTCCCCCCTCCTCTCTCTCTCTTTCTCTCTCCTCTCTCTGTAGAATAGGTTTCGATGCGAGGCCGTTGCCATGGCAACTGAAGTCATTAAACAAGCCTAAAATGTTCTTTTTCACACTGACACAGACATGCTCTGACATACCCACTGTGCAAACACACATAGATAACCTACTGACATATTTACTGAGAGCTCGTACGCATGGACATGTGTATGCACGTACAAGCACACACATAAACATCTCAGATTTGTATTATATTAACATACACCACAACAATGAGTACAGTGCATGTCCCCTATGCCATTGTTATTGCTCAATGTATGGTTATTTTTACCCTTGGTTAATATTGATTATTATTATTTTAATGATGAAATATCCAAAGTAAGCTTTGGCAATATGTACATTGTTACGTCATGCCAATAAAGCAAATTGAATTGATATGACAACTTGACAATTAAATTAACTTTGCCCTCTGCCAATATCTGTATCTCACATCCTCTCCCTTTCCTATCTTAGATTGAATCTGATCCGCCCCTCTTCTTCTCTGTATCTGTGTATTGATTGACTTCTTCTCTGGCTACAAATATCCAAATGGCTCCAAATAGTCACACACATGCCCATTCCACTTTCTGTCTCTCTCTCTTCCATCACTCTCTGGCTCTGAAATACTAAGCCTCAACACAACAATAGTTTTAGGGAATTCTTCCATAGACAAATATAAACCGGAGCAACCTGATTACTTCTCCGTGAGGGTTCGGGGTCTCTGGGCATCCAAAGAGAATGATCTGTAAAAAAAATACTTGTTGACTCTCACTAATTGGCTTGGTACTCACCTCAAACCAGACCTATTATTAGTAAACTCATCTGCCTCTTTATCATGGTGTCTGCACATTTTCCCTTGGGAACACCTTTCTGTGGTAAAGCTTACTTGTATGATTAAGTGTGTGTGTTTCTGGATTTGTCAACAGCTTTGTTCTAGTTCTATCACCTTCCTGCTCGACAGGCTTGTGATAAGGTTGGAGGTCATAAAGGGAGGAGAGGGGGTTTGTGGGTTGTATGTCTGGTCTAGTCAGACGTCTGTTTTAGCAGAGAGAGAGGTCGAGAGAGGCTGAGAGAGAGGCAGAGAGAGAGGCAGAGAGAGAGGTAGAGAGAGAGGTAGAGAGAGAGGCAGAGAGAGTGAGAGAGATACAAAAATACATCTGCTTACTGGTATGCCTCCAGTATTGATATTTACCCAAAATACTTGTTAGTTTAATTTGTCCAATTGTTTTAGCAGTACTTTAATCAATAGCAGCTCATCGTTGTCCATGTGTCTGAGCCCCACCACTTCCCACTGTCCTATGTAAATGTCCCATTGTCATATCAAATAGCTGGGGTTGGGACCAGAGGGCACTGAACATGTCTCCAGATTATTGATTTTGTGAAAGGTGACTTTTACTACCTTCAAAGCATGGGAGATTAGAAAAATCAATTACCCAACAAGCAGAATTCAATATGTGGAGGGCACATGCGGGGCACGGTCAGCATGAAGCCTGAACACAAATATGGAGGAAACCATGTGGATTGTTTAAAATACATTTGTATGCATAATTGTATAGTATTGTAAGTTTTCATTGGAAAGAAAACGCTTCAGTGTAGAGCTTATGATTCGATACATTTTACAAATACTCTTTTAATCGTGACGATTACATTTGTATATCCGCTAAGAAAAGTCAGCGAAAACTTAAAAACAACATCAATGGAGAAGTCAACATAGAAGTGTATGTAAAAACTAATGCAGATAAGTTAGAAATGGTGCTACTAATGCACATGGCGGAACAAACACGTCTCGTAAAGTAATAGTGGCTGCGGTCCAAACACTTATAAGACACACCCTATCCCCTCAGCCCTCAAATTAAGTGGACACTTCTGATGACGTTTCATGACGTCTGACGAGTGTACACTTGCAGGGCAAGGGGCGAGGGAGGAAGGAATGATTTTTAAATGGACCACCCTTGCATATTTATTTACATGTATGTATGATAGCTAGCAAATTAATTAGCTAACTAACGTTAGCCTGCATAGCTGGAACTTCTGAAGAAGGAAAATGTTTTATTTCTTCATTTTCAAAAAGTTAACCAAACAAAAACATCATTATTTTTACGAGACGTGTTTGTACCGCCATGTTCATTAGTAGCACAATTTCTAACTTATTTACATGTATTTTTACTTACACTTGTATGTTGACTTCTCCATGTTGAGGTTTTAAGTTTCGGCTGACTTTTCTTAGCGGACGTACAAGCATCGCTTGAATTATGGGGCTTTTCAGGTCCCGAAGTGAACATAATTGTACACTCGCAACAGGGATTCCCCCAAGGGCATAATGCGAGGGTAAGTGGACGAGGGTGTACAATCTTTGTTTTCTTTTTTAGTTTTAGTCATTTAGCAGACGCTCTTATTCAGAGCGACTTAAGGCGTCAGCATTCTTCATTTTGGATGGCGGCTAGCCGAAGTCGACGCCTTTACAGGAGCAGTTCTTCCCCTCTAACAGAGTCTGGTGTACTGTAGAAATCATATCATTCTGCAGCTAAAATGTCTGAGATATAACCTCATTAAGCCTCAGCTCCTAACACATCTCCCTGGGGGTCCCTCTGTGTGTTTCAAATATTTACCAACAAGCATGGAGTTGTGAGACATTCACACCCTCATTATTTACTTACTATCTACTATTCCTCGACAGCTCCTTCCTTCCTTCCCTCTCTCTTTGTCCTTGCATTTCACTCGTCTTTCCTCACATCCCTTCATAATTTTACCTCCCCTTCCCCCTGTGCTGCTCTCCATCAGCGTCTCTCCCTCGCTTTTCACTCCCCCCTTTGAACTTCCTGCTTCTCTTTCATCTCCCTCTCTCTTTCTCTCGCTCCCCTCGTTCCATTGCCTCCCCCACCCTCCCCCCTACTGTGCTACTCCGAATATTGTAGGATATGACAGGAATATATAATGAAATGGAACTCAGTATCAATTTGCCTGTTGTTAAATACACCTTTAGTGAAGGAATTAACTATGAATACCCTTCTCTCTGTCACCGGCAATTTGACTTGACTGTCACTGGATACTATGGGACAATGCTACACTTTTAGAAAAAGAGTTCCAAAAGGGTTCTTCGGCTGTCCCCATAGGAGAACCCTTTGAGGAACCCTTTTTGGTTTCAGGTCAAAGGTTTTCCTATGAGGACATCCGAAGAACCCTTTTTTCTAAGAGTGTAGCATTGTCCCATAGTATCCAGTGACAGTCAAGTCAAATTGCCGGTGACAGAGAGGAACCCTTTTTGGTTTCAGGTCAAAGGTTTTCCTACGAGGACAGCCGAAGAACACTTTTAGGTTCTAGATAGCACCTTTTTTTTCTAAGAGTGTAAAGTCAGAGGTTATAGGTCATGAACTCAGCTGACATAATGAACCAGTGGATGCATAATGCTTCACGACATGTCAAGATGAATTATCCTTCCAATCTAATGCACAACAACCATTAACCTGTACGAAGCCAACCTCAAAGCAATCTCACTGCCTCTCATTGATAATTAATGTAGCGGCACCCCCACCCCCCACATCCTTTTTCGGAGTGTTCTCAGACCTGTCAGTCATAGCCAACAGGACTATTCTTCTATATACCCTATCCCTCATTGGTTCTGATGATGGTGTATCCTGTGTAGACAAACTAAGGGAATAGGAACCAGACAAAGAGAGAGGGGAAGGGAGAGTAGAAAATGCTTGATTCAGTAGCATGACAAGCCTTTGTAGGGAACAATTTCATTAGACTTGACAAAAGGTTTTTATTTGTCTTCAATTGAAATAACTATTTAAAAGGGAGAGAGACTGCGATTTATTGCAGGCCATTAGCATGGGAGGGAAATACCGAAAGAAACGGCTCAGAGAGAGGAGCATGTTTTGTCTCCTCTAGGGAGGAGAGAGCGAGAGAGCAAGAGATCCCCAGACAGCCAAGGTCAGTGTGTGACCATAATCGCACTGACACAATGTCTGTCTGCGTGGGTGTCTGTCTGTAACTTAGACCACCTCAATACTGTCAATAGCTCTCCATTTAAACACACACAAACGCACGCATGTGCATAAGCATGTAGTCTTATGCACACACGCACCGCTGTGTGCTCATGACATCAACCAGTGGATTCTATGAATGCCAAATTGCGCATTACCATTTTAAAAAAGAGGGGCGTAAATGGTTTTAAGAGGATTCATTGTTGTGGGGTCTTACATTAGTTGACCACGATCAATGCTTCTCCTCGGAGACAGTTCAGTCACCCCGAGAGCAACAGCCCTGCTGTTTCAATCAGATTCCTCCAGCAGATCTACACCCACTAATCCCTAATATTAAATCCCCCTCTATCTGCAGCAGACACTCCTTCAAATGAGGAAATACCATGGTTGAACATGCCCAATGGTACAACTACCTGGGACAAAAAAATCTTTATTCTGGTTGAGGGAGAAACTGCAAATATTACTGCCAGATATGTATATGATTAACATAGCCTGAGGAAGACATCCCATGAACATTAATTCCCTGTTGTATTTCAATTGTATATAACTTAGAAGTATGCGTGGTGTAACCATCATTCATGTACATGCTGTTGTATATTTATTAGACATTTTATTTTATTTATTAGACATTCTATTTTATTGTATTTATTAATTAGACATTTTATTTAATTTATTAGACATTATAATCATATTTTTTTATTACATTTATCGACCGAAGATTACACAATATAACAGAAGTAGTGTTGTAGCTGTATACTTGATTATGTGTACTATTATTATTACTACTGAAATTAACTGTATTTCATTATCCTCATTGCATTGTACTGTATTTACTAAAATGCTGTACCACTATACTGCTTTGGCAATATCTACAAACTGTATTTCATGCCAATAAAGCAATCACATAGAGAGAGCGAGAGAGAGGAAACAGACTTCACAGACGTAGATATAGGGAACTAGAGAGGGTTTATCTATTAGAATGGGTTGGCACACAGAGATTTATTCTATCCCATACAAAAAAAGATTGCAGTTTTGAAACTGCAGTAAAAGTGCAGTAACTGCAGTCAACTGTGGTATTTTGGACACAGTGATTGCAGAATTACACTGAAACATGAACGCAGTAAAAAAACAAAAACTGTTATTTTGGTCACAGTATTTGTAACATACTGCACTCTGGCTGCAATCTTTTTTGTAAGGGATGTGACTGAGTTGTGTTTGTTCAAAGAGAGAGGATCATGTACAGCATGGTTAGACACATGCAGAGGGACTAATACAGGGATTAGCCTGCCAACAGGCAATCTATGATCTCAACCAATATTAAGCCTTTTCCTTACAACAACTAAACACTCACTTTTCTCACTGAATGTACCTTATTGAATTCCACTTTTTCTTCTCTAATGGTTCTATTCCTCTCCCTCTCTTTCTCAACAGAAGGGTCAAATAAGAAACATGCTGTGTTCTTTAGATGGAGAAGGTCGATTGAAGGTCTCAGTATAAAGTTTTTTTTTTCTTCTCCCCCGCTGTATGTGATTTCAAAACCTTTTTAGTTGAGATAAATGTCCCAGACTCTGGTCTGTATTACTACTATACAGTGCATTCGGAAAGTATTCGGAAAGTATTCAGACCCCTTCACTTTTTCCACATTTTGTTACGTTACAGCCTTATTCTAAAATGGATTAAATACATATATTTTTTCTTCATCAATCTACACACAATCCCCCATAATGACAAAACAAAAACAGGTGTTTAGATTTTTTTTCAAATGTATTAAAAATAGCAAAGGGTCTGAATAATTTACATAAGTATTCAGACCCTTTGCTATGAGACTCAAAATTGAGCTCAGGTACATCCTGTTTCCATTGGTCATCCTTGAGATGTTTCTTCAACTTGATTGGAGTCCACCTGTGGTAAATTCAATTGATTGGACATGATTTGGAAAGGCAAGCACCTGTCTATATAAGGTCCCACAGTTGACAGTGCTCGTCAGAGCAAAAACCAAGCCATGAGGTAGAAGGAATTGTCCGTAGAGCTCCGAGACAGGATTGTGTCGAGGCACAGATCTGGGGAAGGGTACCAAAAAATGTCTGCAGCATTAAAGGTCCCCAAGAACACTTCTTTCATTCTTAAATGAAAGAAGTTTGGAACCACCAAGACTCTTCCTAGAGCTGGCCGCCAGTACAAACTGAGCGATCGGGGGAGAAGGGCCTTGATCAGGGAGGTGACCAAGAACCCAATGGTCACTCTGACAGAGCTCCAGCGTTCCTCTGTGGAGATGGGAGAATCTTCCAGAAGGACAACCATCTCTGCAGCACTCAACCAATCAGGCCTTTATGGTAGAGTGGCCAGACGGAAGCCACTCCTCTGTAAAAGGCACATGACAGCCCGCTTGGAGTTTGCCAAAAGGCACCAAAAGACTCTCAGACCATGAGAAACAAGATTCTCTGGTCGGATTAAACCAAGATTGAACTCTTGGGCCTGAATGCCACGCATCACGTCTGAAAGAAACCTGGAACCATCCCTACGGTGAAGCATGGTGGTGGCAGCATCATGCTGTGGGGATGTTTTTCAGCGGCAGGGACTGAGAGACTAGTCAGGATTGAGGGAACGATGAACAGTACAGACAGATCCTTGATGAAAACCTGCTCCAGAGCACTCAGGACCTCAGACTGGGGCGAAGGTTCAACTTCCAACAGAGCAACGACCCTGAGAAAACAGCCATGACAACGCAGGAGTGGCTTCGGGACAAGTCTCTGAATGTCCTTGCGTGGCCCAGCCAGAGCCTGGACTTGAACCCAATTGAACATCTCTGGAGAGACCTGAAAATAGCTGTGCAGCGACGCTCCCCATCCAACCTGACAAAGCTTGAGAGGATCTGCAGAGAAGAATGGGAGAAACTCCCCAAATACAGGTGTGCCAAGCTTGTAGCGTCATACCTAAGAAGACTCAAGTCTGTAATCGCTGCCAAAGGTGCTTCAACAAAGTACTGAGTAAAGGATCTGAATACTTATGTAAATGTGATATTTCTTTTTTTTTTTATTTTATAGATTTGCAAAAATTTCTAAAAACCAGTTTTTTCTTTGTCATTATGAGGTACTGTGTAGATTGATGAGGGATTAAAAATACATTTTTTTTAGAATAAGGCTGTGATGTAACAAATTCTGCAAAAAGTCAAGGGGTCTGAATACTTTCCGAATGCACTGTAGACTGAACCTACTCTATGTGTTGAGGTGTATTGTGCAATTGTCTGTTCTCTTAATTGGCTTACTAACCCCTAGCTTTGTGTTTTAGATCTGTCTGTATGTGTTGTGTTCATCTATTCTCCTCAGTCTTTGTGTTGTGGTTCATTGTAACACAGTGAACTAACCTGTTCTGTCTGTATGTCTAGTGAGAGCTCTGCTAGTGTGGCTCAATACACCTCTACCACCCTCCCATTGCCCTTTCTCACTCTATGAATTGCTCGTTTTCCTTTGTGTTGCTATCTCTGAATGTCAGCACATCTTCCTCTGTATGTGCCATGTCCTTGTGCTCCTTTGTGTTTAATCATTCTCTTTGAACCCCCACCTCCCTCTGGCTAACCTCTGAACCCTCCCTCCTCTAGGTGAATGGTAAGGAGCTGTCTCGTCTCTCTGAGGACCCCACCCTGGATGTGCAAGACCCCCTGCTGTCTCACGTGTTGAGGAGGGGGGCCAGGCGGCGGGTGGGACATGCAGGGCGACTAGCAGTGCTAGACGGGACAGTAGCAGTGACAGGGGGGCTGGCTGACTGCGTGGACAGCGGCACTCAGACCGACATCAGCTTCCAGCACATGTTGACCCTGGGAAGGACCGCCCACAACCCATGTGGAGCCCCGCCCCCTCACCCACCCCCCTCTCCGCCACTGCCGCCCATCCTGGAACCGTACCTGCTCAACGAGCTGTGAGTAGAGAGAGAGAGAGGTGTATGACTCCCAAATTTTGGGGGGACACATGACATATTTACTCTCATGTTTTATTCTCAGTCTGCTAGAGCCTGAATATTATGACCCCACCAACTACTTCGCCATCACTCAGCAGGAGGGGGATCTCAGACAGGATGAGTTAGAATACGAGGTAAGTCTCAATTGTGTTGTCAAATCAAATTCTCTACCATCTAATTCAACAGCAACATGCCCTCTCCATTAACATTGGTCAGGTGTTTAACTTGTCACTCAGAATGCGTTTTTCCTGCCACACATTTCAATAGGAGGTGGAGCTGTATAAGTCTCGTCAGCAGGACAAGCTGGGGTTAACAGTGTGCTACCGGACAGACGATGAGGAGGATCTGGGGATATATGTGGGCGAGGTGAGGACGTCCTGGGGATATATGTTGGCGAGGTGAGGGTAATCTGGGAATATATGTGGGCGAGATGAGGAGGATCTGGGGATATATGTGGGCGAGGTGAGGACGTCCTGGGGATATATGTTGGCGAGGTGAGGAGGATCTGGGGATATATGTGGGCGAGGTGAGGAGGATCTGGGGATATATGTGGGCGAGGTGAGGAGGATCTGGGGATATATGTTGGCGAGGTGAGGAGGATCTGGGGATATATGTGGGCGAGGTGAGGAGGATCTGGGGATATATGTGGGCGAGGTGAGGAGGATCTGCAGATATATGTGGGCGAGGTGAGGAGGACGGTTATCCTTGCTCTGATGGCCTGTTTGCCAGCTAACCTAATCCTCTCTCACTCCAGGTCAACCCCAATAGTATAGCTGCTATGGATGGCCGTATCCGAGAGGGAGATAGAATATTACAGGTAAGAGAACATTAGGATTGTTAAGAGAACACTTCAGACAACATTCTATATTATTACATTTTAGTCATTTAGCAGACACTCTTATCCAGAGCGACTTACAGTTAGTTAGTGCATACATACTTTTTTCGTACTGGTCCCCCGTGGGAATCGAACCCACAACCCTGGCGTTGCAAGCGCCATGCTCTACCATCTGAGCTACACGGGGGACCAGTAAGTCTACATAGAAAAAAGGGTCAGAGTACATTTATGATGTGATTCTGTATCAGATAAACGGGGTGGAGATCCAGAACAGAGAGGAGGCGGTTGCCATTCTGACCAGGGAGGACAGTACCAACATCTCCCTGCTCCTGGCCCGGCCCGAAATAGAGGTGAGAACCTCCCACAGAACCAAACACTCAGCATCTGACTGAATTTCCCTTACAAAAAATGTATCATCCTCTTCAAAAATGTCCATTAATTATAATCCACATTTCCTGTTGCTGCAGGATTATTTTCCTGCTGTAGAAAACTGGCTCAAATTAAGATCCTACATCTGTATGGACCCTACAAAACATTAATAGCCGCACCCACTACAGTATGTTAAGAACACATTTTTATTTTTCACAACAAGAACACCATTTGCAATTTTATTTCATGTATAATTCAACATACACCACCAAATTGATCAACATAAAATCAAAGGCAGATCAGATTGGTTTCTCTATAACAAGGGGGCATTCATGTATAGGAAATAAGACCAGAGTGCTGTATCTCCCACTACCCTGGTTACCCAGGAGACAGGAAAGGTGAGAGGAGTAAAGAGGGAGACGGATGAGAGGACAGACAGGGGGAAATGGAGCGGGGACAGCGAGCGTTAGGGGGAGAAGCCTGCTTGTTTTCAGTACGTGCCAATGTGGCATTGCTTTGTTTCCCTCAAGGTCACAGCTCGACATACCAGAGGACACAGTCCCAGGACATCCCATAATATACACACACACACACACACACACACACACACACACAGGAAATGGGTAATCACTGAACACACGTCCAGATGGGGCAGAATAGTTTATCTTTTTATACTGAGAGTGGTGCATAAGGCATAGACACAAACACTACACACACACTTGTGCATGTGCTCTGAGACACACTCAGTGTTGAAATCGGAATGCAGTCCACATTCAGCTAGAGGGCAGATTTAAGAGCGGGCCATTAAAATGTAGGTTGCTACCCAGACAGTCACGCACTGCACGTACCCTCATCTTCCTTTACTCATGTGGCGCCCTCCAATCTGCAGAGATAAATGAGATGCAGGGTAGGCTAAAACTGAGATAGGATGACAGGATTCATATTGATAAAGCATTGTCTCACATAGGCAGATGAGAGGAGAGGAGAAATCATCAGAGGGAAATATATGAGCAGAGATTAAAGGGGCAATGCAGTCAAAAACACGATTTTCCTGTGTTTTATATATATTTCCACACTATGAGGTTGGAATAATACTGTGAAATTGTGAAAATGATGATCCTTTTAGTGTAAGAGCTGTTTTAAAATAAAATACAATTTCAGCTTGTTGGCATGGGTGGGTTTTTTGGACGCCTGTCGACATCATCAGGCGGTATAAGTTAATAGACCAATAACAAAGAGTTTATCCTCCTTTCTGCCAATAACAGCTAGGTTTCAGGTTACATATCCCACTCATTAGGCTCCTCCAATTAGGACCCTCACTCAGGCCACTCCCATACAGTCCTATCAAAATTCTTGCTTGAGAAATTGCTTTTAGCTAAGAAGCTATTTTTTTCTTTTTGACAATTTTAATTGAAAACAATCACAGTAAGGTATTTCATTGTTACCCAGAAATAAAAAATGTCTGTATTGGACCGTTAAGGGTTATTTGAAATGTCTTTGGGAAAAAGGGAGATAAATAAATACATAAAGGGGTTGTTAGAATAAGAATAATCCAAAACCCTGAAACTAATTAAAATTAAAACAATTACAATTAAAAGTGGTCAACTCCACTGAGGCGTGAATTGTTTGCTGAATTAAACCCATATATTTACAGACATATTTGATCAAAATCTCAGAGGATCTGAATAAAGGAAGCCAATCAAAACAAGCCATTTATAATTCTCCTACCTACACTATTCACTAGTAGTAAACATACACTGAACAGACTGGTAATGTGTGTGCATATATTTACCTTTGGCCCCAATTGACCTTCTATTCATCCAGACAGCTCAGTGAAAAATACCTTTAAAATGGTAATGAATCACACATGAAGTTGGCTCCTACGCCATCTAGTGACTGAGATAAACAATAACCGACATTCATCTTACATGTATGAGGTTCAAAAGAGTCAAATAAAATAAACCTGCTTCATGTTCTTTTCCCACCTCAATGACACCTTCAACTCAACGGCCATCAAACAACAAACACAAAATTCTACAACTCAGAATGACAACCAGCTGGACCCAGATGAACTGGAGCTGGAGGTTCTGGACAATGCCGCCCATCTGCCCAGCCCCCATCAGCTGAGGAACGGCGCCTCCGTGCTCGATGCAGAACCAGGGGTTGTGGGTGGTGGTGTTGGGGTGGGGGGCCGTGGATGGGGTCACCGTGACTCTTCAAGCCTGCTCCACACAGTGCTGAGTAACAGCCAGGAGCTAGACAGTGGGGTGGGCCGTACGGACGAGAGTACCCGCAACGAGGAGTCCTCAGAACACGACCTGCTTGGAGACGACCAGACCAGTGCCCCGACCACCAACGCCACCAACACCCCTGGTAGCATGCGCAGGTTCCACACTGGCCGGGGGGACAGGGACACCCCACCCCTGCTCCATGGTCACTCCACAGAGTTCCACTTCAGCACGGACTCTCTGCTGGGACTAGACTGTCTGGGTGGTGGAGGAGGAGGAGGAGGGGGGGGTATTGACCTGGTAGGGGAGAGGGTCTACGCAGCTGATCCAGTGATGATGATGCCTGGCCTGACGGAGGAAGAGTTTGAGAGGTACAAGGAGCTCCTGGAGATCAAGTGCTACTATGAGAAGAACGGCAACGCTCTTCTGCTGCTGGGGGAGCATGGGGGTCACGGGCAGGGGGGGGGTGGGAGGGTTCCTCTGGATGTGAACAGGAATGAGAGCCTGATGCAGCATGAGATGGCCCTCCTGGAAGAAGAGCTACGACACCTAGAGTTCAAGTGTCGTAACATCCTGAGGGCCCAGAAGATGCAGCAGCTCCGGGAGCGCTGTCTGAAGGCATGGCCCCTGGAGGAGGAGAGCGGGGCCGGAGGTGGGGCCGGGGCTGGGCGGGTGGCTCTTCTGGTTAGCGAGGAGTCCTGTCACCATGAGCTGTCAGACATTAATGAGCTCCCTGAGAGGGAGCGCTCCGACAAGGACAGCACCAGCGCCTACAACACTGGAGGGGAGAGCTGCAGGAGCACCCCTCTGGTCAGCGAACAGTACCCCTCCCCCTCTGCACATGGCCGCAACAGCCTGGAGGGGGGAGACTCTGCCTCTTTGCAGTGTTGGACCCCCAGCCGGCACAGGGAGAGGGGAGGCAGGAGGGGGGAGAGGGGTCAGGCTAACCTGAACCAGCCCTACTCCCCTAACTCACACAGGAGGGGAGCCAAGACTTCCAGCCTGGGAGGGGCCAAGTTCAGATCCTTATCCCGCGACGGGGCCGCCAGGACAGGGTCGGACGCATGTGCGGGACGCCCCAAAAGCAATGGGATAGTAGAGGGGAGAGGAGGAGGACGTAGCGCTGAGAACAGCCCTTATCTGTCCCGCCGCCACTCTGGCTCCAGAATCCCACAGCGCTACCAGAGCTGCATGCAGCTGAGATCCCCCTGTACCTCCGAAGGCCTGGAGCGACCCAGGGAGGGCAGCGAGAGTCCCATGAGCCTGGGGAGCACATGCAAGGACATCCCCCAGGGCCCTGTGTCCACGCCCTCCTTACCCATCGCCCCTCCCCTCCCACCACCGGCCTCACCACGTATGGAGTGGAAGGTCAAAGTACGCAGCGACGGCTCCCGCTATGTTGCCAAGCGGCCCGTTAGGGACCGCCTCCTGAAGGCCCGGGCCATGAAGATCCGGGAAGAGCGCAGTGGCATGACCACGGACGACGACGCCGTCAGCGAGATGAAGATGGGCCGCTATTGGTCGAAGGAGGAAAGGAAGCAGCAGTTGCTGAGGGCCAGGGAACAGCGCAGACGCAGGGAGTTTATGATGCAGAGCCGGCTGGACTTCCTGAGGGAGAGGGAGTCGAGTGGCGATGGACAACAAGGGGCTCCACAGGGACAGGAGCCCACTACCATCCTGGAGCTGAGCCACAGGAGGAGCCAGAAGAAACGGAGCCGTAGGATCCTGGACAACTGGATCACCATCCAGGAACTACTGGCTCACGGGACCAGGTCACCTGATGGGAAGAAGGTCTACAACCCTCTGCTGTCAGTCACCACTGTCTAATGTAGAGGGGAGAGGAGATAGATGGGTGTAGAGGAGAGGAAGACCGAGAGAGAAGGAGAGAATAGTGGAGAAGTAGTTTGAGGAGGGGGTTGACTTAGAGGAAAGAAAATACACCACAATCTGTGATCTGTCACTGCCATAGAGATAGCTCTTTATATCTGTGCCATTATAGCGTCTGTGACAGCATGGGCAGCGCCATTGAGGCAAAAAATTTAAGAAAATTCCCCCCGTGGATCAATAAAGTACCTACCTACCTACCTACCTATCTATCTAACCCATAGGAATCCCCACCCAGTTGACTACTTTATGGTGGAAGCCTTCAATGGCAATATCCATGCTTAAACAGGTTATATCCATGAGTTTTTTTTATCTCTATGGTCACTGCACACTGGAGAGAGAAAGGGTGAGAGAGAGGGAGAGAGACAGAGGGAAAGAGATGGAGAGTGAGAGACCGCGCCACCTGCTGCTTAGTCACCCCAGCCTGTGAGAAGAGAGGGAGGAAAAGAAGGGTGCAATGTACAATAGCAGAACATACACTACCGTTAAAAAGTTGTAGAAGAGCAGAACATCACTCTAATTTCTAATTCATTTTAAAAGGCTAATTGATCATTAGAAAATGGGTTTTCTAATGTTCAATTAACCTTTTAGAATGATAAACTTGGATTAGCTAACACAACGTGCCATTGGAACACAGGAGTAATGGTTGCTGATTATGGGCCTCTGTACGCCTATGACTATTGTTTCCAGCTACAATAGTCATTTACAACAATGTCTACACTGTATTTCTGATCAATTTGATGTTATTTTAAATGGAAAAAAGTGCTTTTCTTTCAAAAAGCATTTCTAAATGACCCCCAAACTTTTGAACGGTAGTGTAATTAAGCAATAAGGCCTGAGGAGGTGTGTATGACCAATATACCACGGCTAAGGGCTGTTCTTATGCACCACGCAGTGCCTGGATACAGCCCTTAGCCGTGGTATATTGGGCATATACCACAAGCCCCCGAGGTGCCTTATTGTGATTATTAACTGGTTACCAACGTAATGACCAGTTAATAGTATTGTTTTCTCATACCCATGGTATACGGTCTGATATACCACGACTTTCAGCCAATCAGTTTTCAGGACTCGAACCACCCTGTTTATAATTACTGATATAACCCATATTGCAAACTGTAATTTCTGCCTGAGAGAAAAGGATAAACTTAAGCTGGGAGGCAAGACAAGTGAAATTAATGCTCCGGTGAAATAAACCAACATGTAGTTATTGACCATTCTTATAAAGGCCAGTGCCTCGTATGCCAACTAATAAGCTTGTGTATGGCATTTACATACAGATTATACTAAGCACATTGGCCAAGAACACCGTAAAGGACAAAGTAGAGCCTGGGCCTTATTGACTAATGAATGAAACTGACATTGCGGTAAGATCTGATAAGCACGTGTTTTCATATTAATAAATTGAGAAGCACAGTGTGAAAGAAGGTACACCAAATCCCAAAGCACATGACAACTACATATCTGGTGGTTGAGACGTGAGGAAATCTTCTTGAATGAGTCTTCTGGTACGATCGTATGGAGCTACTTATTCATACAGTACGACAGAACAATGAAGAATAAGTGGTTCTTGGACATTTAGTTACTTGCATGTTGACTATAAATATAAAAAGGAACAACTTTTAAAATATACTTAAAAGTTACAAAATCTTGGTGTAAAATTGTGGACGTGATAATGTGACATGTTCTTCACTTGTTCAATTCTTAGACTAGAAAACTGTCCCTGTTTGTTCTGTATACTGTGGTGTCTGGTCCATAAGCATTTTACAATAAAAGCTTTTCTATATAAATTGTTAATGAAAATATCTAAGTGATTTTATCCTTTGAATTGCTTGCGTCGCTCAAAACTGTCCCAATGGAGATGCCAGGAGCTCAGGACCACCACGACTACCCCTGTGCTCTAAGTTAACGCAACAAAGGTTGTACTGATCAATTCAGCAATATTTGTTCAATATGTTGTCAAATAACTTAACGGAAACGACAAGAAAGAGGGACAGGAGTCAAAAAGGTTCCTAAAACAATTCTAAACCTTTATTTTCTAACGAGTGAAAAACAAAAAAGGTAACATTGAAATGAAAAGTGTGTCTGCAATATCAATAATAATAATATAATAATAATTAGAACCCAGAGTAGACAAAGTCAATTGTGATAAAGTGAAGTGTTACTTTAGTTTGGAAGGAGAGGGAAGAAAGTTGTGGAGTAGACTGAAAAACAGGACAGAGAATAAAATTATTAGTATGGGAAGAGAGATCATAGAATGAAAACAAATAAAAGAGAGTCAGTGATGACAGAGAGAGAATGTGAGAGGTACAGATACCTATTTTGGGAAAGTAGCACCAAAAAACATGAATGCCTGTTTCACACTTCCCTAAATATCCAAATGGGCTTTATTGAAAGGTAAAGTCCCCTCAGACAGCCCAGCCTTAAACAAAATCCAATACAAAAAAATACAAGCTTTACCACAGTGACCATCGTCACATAGGATCCAGTCATTCACAACCTTCCAATGAACTGAACTTCAGCTTTAAGTTAGCTTCATGTCCAAAACCCCCAGAAAAATGCATCATGAAATAATGATTTTCTACTTCACTAAGTGGGTATGTGGGTCAACTTAACTGGACCTCCCGGTCTGTCTGTTTGACAGGCTTGTGTCAAACTAGCATGCCACAAAGTAGCTGAGAACACATAGCATATTGACTTCAGAGAACTGGATCCCTGATTAAGACCAAGAGAACTGCTCTCCTATGGCAATGCCAGCTCACAAACTCCAAACACTTTCACTGGGAGGATGGAGGTAGATAGAGGGAGCAGGCGGGGGTGTAAAGCACAGGGCAGAAGAGAGAGGATTGTGCTGGTATGTTACAGGGGGATGGACAATGAGACGGAGGATTGTAGAATCTAGATGTAGGAGCTCAGAAAGAGAATCACTGTGTTAGTGTTTGAATGTGATGGTATGAGAGAAGAGGGGGTAGACTGGGGAGCTGTAGACCGGGGAGCTATTTACAGTGGGATAAACAGGGAAGCTGTATACAGGGGGAATAGACAGGGGTGCTCTATACAGGGGTGCTGTATACAGGGGGATGGCCTGCATATTTCTTTCCACAGTTTGACACAGTCTTCTGGCCCAGAATGATCTGTCCATTCTATTCCTCTCCAAACGTTTGACCATTCTTTACTTCAGAGTTGCATCCATAAACATATCACAAGATCTGAGAGAGAGGAAGAGAGAAAGAGAAGCATGAGTTAAACTGGTTAACCAGTTGTAACAAAGTCTACATTTCTTGAGCAAAATCGAGTAGGGCCTAACAATAGAAAATAAACAAAACAAAAGCGAGGAGGTCCAAGTTACCTCTGGGTGCGTCTGGATGGGTATGTGAGGGGGTGTGTGGTTGAGGGGTCGGGTCTTCTTGCACTCAGAGGCATCCTGGGACCAGGGTCCTCCCTCCACCCCTCTGATGCCCCTCTGGCTCTTCCTCTTCCTCTTCGAGTCCTTAGCCCGCCCCCCACGGCCAGCTCCCTTCTGCTCTTGGAGCTCAATCTGAGGACAGGGGTCAGGACAAAAACATGACATATACGACATGACCAAAAGTATGTGGACACTTGCATGGGCATTAATATGGAGTTGGTCCCCCCTTTGCTGCTATATCAGCCTCTACTCTTCTGGGAAGGCTTTCCACTAGATGTTGAACATTGCTGTGGGGACTTGCTTCAATTCAGCCACAAGAGCATTCGTGAGGTTGGCTCGCAGTCCTTGTTCCAATTCATCCCAAAGGTGTTCGATGGGGTTGAGGTCAGAGCTCTGAGCAGGCCAGTCAAGTTCTTTGACACAGATCTAAACAAATCATTTCTGTATGGACCTCACTTTGTGCACAGGGACATTGTCATGCTGAAACAGGAAAGGGCCTTCCCCAAACTGTTGCCACAAAGTTGGAAGCACAGAATCGTCTATAATGTCATTGTATGCTGTAGTGTTAAGATTTCCCTTCACTGGAACTAAGGGGCCTAGCCCGAACCATGAAAAACAGCCCCAGACCATTACTCCTCCTCCACCAAACTTCACAGTTTGCACTATGCATTGGGGCAGGTAGCGTTCTCCTGGCATCCGCCAAAAGCAGATCAAATAAAATTGTATTTGTCACATGCGTCGAATACAACAGTTGTAGACCTTACCTTGCTTACTTACAAGCCCTTAACCAACAATGCAGTTCAAGAAATAGAGTTTAGAAAATATTTATTAAATAAATTTAAGTATATATATTAAAAAAAAACATTTGGCAGTCGGACTACCAGATGGTGAAGTGCGATTAATCACTCCAGAGAACACGTTTCCACTGTCCAGAGTCAATGGTGGCGAGCTTTACACCACTCCAGCCAACGCTTGGCATTGGGCATGGTGATCTTAGGCTTGTGTGCAGCTGCTCGGCCATGGAAACCCATTTCATGAAGCTCCCGACGAACAGTTCTTGTGCTGATGTTGCTTCCAGAGGCAGTTTGGAACGTGACAGTGAGTGTTGCAACTGAGGACAGACTATTTTTATGCGCTACACACTTCAGCGGCCCCTTTCTGTGCGCCTTTATGACCTATCACTTCGAGGCTCAGCCGTTGTTGCTCCTAGACGTTTCTACTTCACAATAACAGCACTTACAGTTGATCGGTGCAGCTCTAGCAGGTCAGAAATTTTACAAACTGACTTGTTGGAAAGGTGACATCCTATGACTGTGCCACGTTGACAGTCAGTAAGGCCATTCCACTAATTTGAAGGGCTGTCCACATACACAAAAGTATCTTCCCACACTTTACAAAGTTTTAAAGTAATTGAGCTATTAACCATTACTAAATTGGACATTTCAACAACACCATAGGAGTTAAGCCAATACAACATACACAGCTAAAGCTAGAGGTTTCCTGGTCTCTCACCAGTATGAGTGTTCTGAGTGTGTGTCTGTGTGGCTCTAAAGCAGCCTGCAGGACCCTGTGGATGGTGCTGGTCTGGTCCAGAGACACCTCCAGCAGGTCTCCCTCCAGCTGTAACTCCTCTAGCTGGGTCCTGGTGGTCGGGGACAGCTCTATCACCGGGCCTTTTAGTGATGGGACCAGCGGCAGCAGAGAGCCCACACCTGGGTGGAGGTACAGAGGGGTCCAGTCAGATACATGGCACACGTGTGTGTGTGTACGGTCAGGGATGCAGTCAGATAAATGGTGTGTGTATACAGTACAAAGGACTACAGTCAGACACAGGGGGAAAAGTTACATCATCTACTGGAGTTCAAATGTCTACTAACCTGTAATATTGTGGTGAGACTTTACTTTCTTGCTTAAGCCATTTTCACATCCAGCCTGCACGCCTCCATTCATCTCTTTCTTCTTGGGAGAGTTCTCCTCTGTGAGGTCTATCACTCCATCTCCTCCCTCTGAATCCGACAGCACTATCACCGACTCAGAGTTCCCCTTCTTCCCCTCTCCCTCCTCTCCCTCCCTGTGAGGCTGGTTCTGTTTGAGCTCCTGCAGCCTCTCTAGTGCCCCCTGTATCTCGGGGGTGTCCAGTGCCTCCTTGGCACGCCCCTGCCAGGTGATAGCCCTCTCAGTGAGACACTGCAGTGCCTCTCCCTCTGGCAGACGGACGGGCAGCCTCTGGAGCGCCACCAGCAAGGCCAGGATGGTCTCCAGACGCGGGCGCCGCGAGCGCTGGCACCGCGGGCACAGGAAGCGTGAGTCCCAGTCCCACCAGCAGAGGGGGTTGGTGGGGAGCCCTGAGGAGGGCAGGAGGGAGGGGAATGGGACACACCCACCGTGGAACCAGTCTTTACACAGGTGGCAGCGCAGAAGAGGGGGGTGAGGCGCCCGGCCACACACACACACTGACTGAGGAAGAGTGCTGCTGCCTGTCGTTGTGTGGTTACTGTCCCCGTTCTCCTTTCCACGGTTCTCAGAGTGGAGGGGTGTGTCTAGCTCCATGGGGTCCTCCCGCCACCTCCCACCTCCGTTCTCCTTGTCCTCCCGCTCAGTCTTTATCTCTTTCTCAGATTTCTTCTCCACACCTGGTTTAGACAGGTTGACCTTCTGGAGCCTCAGCAGAGCCTCTTTTTCCTGGCGCTCTCCCTCTTTAAACGCCATCACCTAGAGGGGGACACACAAGGATTATGCACTGACCTGTACTTTCAAGTCATTGTCTCATGTCTCGTCTAGTTATAGTCTCGGCCTGTTGTTCGTATGAGTCTGAGGCCTCGCTGTAGCCCTAACAGAAACTGCCTTAAGGGGACAAATCAAGTTGTTTGAGTTTGGTTATGACATAATGACACTGGCAACGTTCCCTTATTTTTTCCGGCACTAAACAAATTTAAATTGCTGAGTGCAAACATGAATGTGAAAATTATGTGCAACTTCCACAGGGGTTTACTGTGAACACTGAGGCTGTACCCACTTTAAGTTACAGTTTCAGACAGTGGTCAAGTAGGCTACTTGATCATAATGTAGGCCTACCAGAGTGGCCTACCATCAAAAACAAAAAAATCCCATAACATTTTAACATGGAAATAGCTGTTCTATCATTCAGCCTACATTAGCAGCCAATGTCTGGTGTTCAATGTAGGCCTACATTTCATTTCATGAGGCTTTTGAAAAAAAACATGCAGGGCTTGACATGAACCTGTTTATCCACTTGTCCTTCAGACAAGGAACTGACTGAAAATGTGTTATTTAATGCAAGAAAGCACTTTACAATGTAAAATGCATTTTTATTCCCATACCATTATTACAGAGAATTAGACAAAGTATTACCCTCTGGCTACTGGCTACTTAGCTTATTCAAGACTGTCTCAAAATACAACACTGCCCCTTTAAGACAAAAAAAAGCTCTTTACCGGACTGGCTAAAGTCTAGAAATGTACATGTTTTGTGCTCTTGTAGGAAGCAATCAGTCCCCCAATGCCGACTACAAATGATCTATAACTGGGCTAATAACTCACTAACTAGCAAAGGATATGAACAAAATGTGCACACGTGGCTACATGCAGCTCTCGCTTTGATCTCAAAACAAGCACATCTACTCAAGACCGCTCACCTCAGTCCAGTTCAAAGCGAATGGCACAGATCCATATATAGCAAGGGTCTATTTGCATATAAGCCTACTGCAGCTCTGATTGATTATGCCGCACTGTTCTGTGTAGAGTCTCTAATGGGTTCTGCCTATAACAAAATCTCTTGCATAGTTAGTTTTGGTATGTTGCTAATATTGCGTTGATTCGATCACAATTCCACAGTAAAGGTAAACGTTGATAGTGTTAAAGGGGGAAACCTCTAGAAAATTGAGTGAAGTTCAATCTAATGCTTTTCTGCGCTGGCTAATATTTATTTTGCACGCCAGTCCCGGGGGAGGCTGCACACCCGAACGCAGCTTAGAGGGAACATTGGACACGGGTAAATAACACACTGAACAGACTAGAACCTGACAGCCAGAATGTCTGGCTAGGCCAGACTCTACACAGACTCACAATGGCTCCAGGGTCCCTCAGGTCCTGAGCAGAGAGGCCCAGAGTGTTGGTATCTGGGTCATCTGATGGATCCGTCTCTTCTCCCCTCTCCTTACGTTTCTCCACACACGGACACAACACCTGCAGCAAGACAAAATTGTGATGATGGCGTTTGAAAGAGCCACACGTTCAGACAAATTACAATAAGGGCTAACACACTAACAATATTCACATGCGCCCAGGTTTTAGAGAGTTAAAGTCAGTCTCTCACTCTTTCTGGAGTTCCCGGAAGTGTGAGTAATTGATATGTGAAGCAAATCCCAATAAATAAATAAAATATATATAAATAAAGAACTAAAAGGCTCACACACTCTCCACCCCAACCCTGGCCTGTCTGACCTGTAGCAGGCTGTGCTGGCTGCTCTTCTTCAGGAAGGTCTTGGAGGCCTTGTCTCGCCAGGAGTGGGCGCTGGCTACCTGCAGCTCCAGCTGCCTCAGCTCCTCCATCCTGACAGGCAGGTCTCTCCCTATCGCCACCAGGCCCTCCAGGTCATCCAGACACGGGTAGTGCTCCCCATTCTACAGTACACACACAGGAGAGGAAGAGAAGTGGAGGTTAACGTTCAGTAGGGCACAACATTCACATGTATTATGTCAAACAAACATGCCTCTGACATCTACACTAAATAATTTACGTCATGCATTTTTCTATCTGCAACATTACACAACGTTTGCCTATTGAACGTGGCTATAAGGTTATAATAGACAGTAGGAGTTGGTTCTACTTGCCTGGATCTCCTCCAGGTCAGTGACCCAGGCCTTGGCTCGGCTCAGACAGCCTTGGAGAGACAGGATGTTGGGCAGCTTGACTGGGATGAGCTGGGCCTCGTTCACTATGGCCTCCAGGGTGGACAGAGGGTGCTTCTGCCTGCAATCACACCGGGAGAGAGGGGGAACATTAGGAAGAGTAGACAACCTGAGAACTTGAGTGTGTAAGTGAGAGACAAGAGCGAGAGAGACAAAGAAAGAGAGAGACCGATTCAGTGAGAGTGAGGAGCTAGAGAGTGTAAGTGAAAGAGAGATTCAGTAGGAGGGCCCTCACCGTTGCTCCAGACAGATCTGGGCCTTCTCCTCCCATCGTTCCGCTATAGTCAGGAGCTCCTGAAGCTCTGCCATTGCGGTTTCCACCGGGACACTCTGGGGCACGTTGCAGCCCACCTCCATCAGGTTCCTGAGGACCGCCAGGGTCATCTCGCCACCCTCGGGCCCCAGGGTCCGCCGCACCTCGCCCAGCCAGCGGCCCTGCTCCTGCAGCCCCTTGAGGAGCTCACACTCTGGGACATCGACAGGCAGGCCAGCCCCCTGCTCCAACAGTGCCTGCAGTTGTTCTGGGGGAGCAGAGTCTCGCCGCCAGTCCCTGTCACTTACTAGAGCATGGGCCTGAGTCTGGAACTCTTCAATTGTATGCAGGACCGCCTGAGAGAGAGCGGGAATTAAAAAGGAATGAGAGGAAGTAGGGAAGGAAGAGAGGTGTGGACATTAACAACATTCTAGCTACAGCAGGTTTACTGGTTTCCTCTGGTGGCTCAGGTCCAGCTGGTGGATACTGACCTGTACATCCTCCAGCTGGCTCATCACACAGGGCAGGTTCTCGATCTTCTCCACTAGAGCCTTCAGCTCTGCCAGCGTCATCCTCCTACAACGCATACACAACAGTGTGTGTTACTGTGAGTGTGTCACCGAGCAGTTCAATGCAGTTCTGGGTACGGCAGTGTTAGAGATTATTTAGGTCATTGTGTGTGTGTTACCTGGTCTGTGTCTTGTCGAGGAGTTCAGTGCTTGTCTGCCGACAGTGCTGTGTGTCAGTGAGGACAGTGTTGAGTCTCTGGAGCAGCTCATTGTCAGGGAACTTCTTCTCTGCTGCCTCCGCCTTCAGCACCTCCAGATCTGTGATGCCTGAAATTAAAACAGTCAGTGTCATTACATTTACTTGTTATTTTCACCCATCTAACTCACAATTCTAGAATATGGGTTGTGTCTACGCCATTTCTCACCTATCTTGTTGCCCTCTTCCTGCTCCAGAGCCTCTTTCACTCTGTTAGCCCAGGAATCAAACACCTCAGCTCTCACTTTGAGCCGATGTAACATGGCAAACAGCTCATCCAGAGTGTACCTGTACCTGGTAGGGAGGAGAAAGTGACAGTTGAGGCGCTAGTGGTAAAGAAACGATACATGGAGAGAAAGAGAGACTGACATACACACAGATAGACAGTCGGTCAGTAGTACCTGAGGTAGAGTTTGTCTGTGGGGCAGTTACAGAGGTCCTGAGTGTGGTAGAGACAGACGAGGCGTTCAGGGCAGTTTGAACAGGCTAGGGCTGACAGGAAACAGGTGGTCTTGCAATTATCACACTGCCTCTCGTCATCAGGCAGCAGCTCGAACGCCTCCCTCTCAGCCTCTGTGATGCCCTGAGAGACCACAACACAGGGCTTTAGGAAACCACAACCCACACACGAGCAACACTGTACACAAGACTCATAAAACAAAAAGAAAATCAAACCAAACACACAATATTAAGCAAGAAACCACAATCAAATTGCTCACACAAACCACTAAGTAATATTACTGACTGCTCAAGTCAGTGACCAAACCACAGACAGTCCGATACGAGGCCCAGACCAACCACATACAGTGCCGTCAGAAAGTATTCAGACCCGCCTTATTCCAAAATGGATTAAATAAATAGAAAAAATAAAATTTTAAAAAATCTGCAATCTACACACAATACCCCATAATGACGAAGCAAAAATGGTTGCAAACTTATACACAAGTATTCAGACCCTTTGCTATGAGCCTTGAAATTGAGCTAAGGTGCATCCTGTTTCCATTGATCATTCTTGAAATGTTTATACAACTTGGGAGTCCACCTGTGGTAAATTCAATTGATTGGGCATGATTTGGAAAGGCACACCTGTCTATATAAGTTCCCACAGGTGACAGTGCATGTCAGAGCAAAAACCAAGTCATGAGGTTGAAGGAATTGTCCGTAGAATTGAAGGTCCCCAAGAACACTATGGCCTCCATCATTCTTAAATGGAAGAAGTTTGGAATCACCAAGACTCTTCCTAGAGCTGGCAGCCCAGCCAAAATGAGCAATCGGGGGAGAAGGGCCTTGGTCATGGAGGTAACCAAGAACCCAATGGTCACTGACAGAGCTCCTCTGTGGAGATGGGAGAACCTTCCAGAAGGACAACCATCTCTGCAGCTCTCCACCAATTAGGCCTGACGGAAGCCACTCCTCAGTAAAAGGCACATGACAGCCTGCTTGGAGTTCACCAAAAGGCCCCTAAAGACTCTCAGACCATGAGAAACAAGATTCTTTGCTCTGATGAAACCAAGAATTAACTCTTTGGCCTGAATGCCAAGCGTCACATCTGGAGGAAACCTGGCACCATCCCTAAGGTGAAGCATGGTGGTGGCAGCATCATGCTGTGGGGATGTTTTTCAGCGGCAGGGACTGGGAGACTAGTCAGGATTGAGGGAAAGAAAGATCCTTGATGAAAACCTGCTCCAGAGCGCTCAGGTCTTCACCTTCCAACAGGACAACGACCCTAAGCACACAGCCAAGACAACGCAGGAGTGGCTTCAGGACAAGTCTCAATGTCCTTGCGTGGCCCAGCCATAGCCCGGACTTGAACCAGGTCGAACAGGGACGCTCCCCATCCAACCTGACAGAGCTTGAGAGGATCTGCAGAGAAGAAATGGGAGAAACTCCTCAAATACAGGTGTGCCAAGCTTGTAGAGTCATACCCAAGAAGACTTGAGGCTGTAATCGCTGCCAAAAGGTGATTCAACAAAGTCCTGAGTAAAGGGTCTGAATACTTATGTAAATGTAATTTCAGTTTTAAAAAAATATATAAATTAGCAAAACCTTCTAAAAACCTGTTTTTTCTTTATCATTATAGGGTATCGTGTAGAGTGATGAGGGGAAAAAACAATTTAAATCAATTTTAGATTAAGGCTGTAAAGTAACAAAATGTGGAAAAAGTCAAGGGGTCTGAATTCTTTCCGAGGGCACTGTATAGTCCTCGGTCTCTCACACTCGCTCAACATCAAGTTTATTAGTCTCACCCTCTCCAGCAGGCCCTAGTTTATTAGTCTCACCCTCTCCAGCAGGCCCTAGTTTATTAGTCTCAGCCTCTCCGGCAGGCCCTAGTTTATAAGTCTCAGCCTCTCCAGCAGGCCCTAGTTTATTAGTCTCACCCTCTCCAGCAGGCCCTAGTTTATTAGTCTCACCCTCTCCAGCAGGCCCTAGTTTATTAGTCTCACCCTCTCCGCAAGGCCCTAGTTTATTAGTCTCACACTCTCCAGCAGGCCCTAGTTTATTAGTCTCACCCTCTCCAGCAGGCCCTAGTTTATTAGTCTCACCCTCTCCAGCAGGCCCTAGTTTATTAGTCTCACCCTCTCCAGCAGGCCCTTGCGTAGCTTCCTCTCCTCCTGGACGATGATGAACATCTCTCTGTGAGTGGCGGCGGCCAGGTTGAGGTCCAGCTTTTCTGGGCAGGCGGCCATCTTACAGGTCAGCTCCTCGTGAGAAAATACACAGTACCGCCGCAGACGACGGTAGTGCTCGATACAGGAGCGCCCCGCAGGCAGCTGACGGAGGGAAGAGAGAGTAAGAGACAGAGGGAGAAAGATAAGAACAAAAGGTAAATTAAGAAGTTTGAAAACAACACATAAAACACCTATTGGAATGGAGGCATACCCAGTCTGCAGTGCAGAAGTTGACAGCTTCAGCAAAATTATATCCCTGATTGAAGCCGCTGTGGTAAGCTCTGGGGAAAGTGATGACAAACTCGCCAGCACACTGGTTGGTGCGTACAACCTGTCAATCAAATGGAAAGAAGGTTATCAGCATGGACATTTCTCTCAGTATTATTTCTCATCATCACTATAATTTGAAGATGTGTGCGATGTGTACATGTCTGGGCGCAGACTGTGTGTGTGTGTGTGTGTGTCTGCACATCTGTCAATACTCACTGGGACCCCGTGAGACATGAGGATGTTGGGGTTCATAATAGTGACCAGCTGGTGGAGGAGGTCAGGCTGGAACTCAAACAGCTCTGGGGTCAGCTTCTTCATCACCTCCTCTAACCGTTCTGCTGCTACAGAGGGAACCCCGTACCACGTCTTAGGCTCACCCCTGCAGGAGGGAGAGGGGAACAGCGACAGGGGGGGAGAGAAGGGAACAGCTTCAGTCACACTAGCCATTTGTATCAGTCAGCACATCTATAAAGACGTAAAAGGACAATCTAGACGAACTGCCTATTCATTTCTCATGTCTCCTGTACTGTGTAGTAGTTGGTGTCCTATTTACCAGTGCAGGTAGTTGATGGAGTAGCTCCAGTGGTCTTCGATGTGCCAGCAGAACGCTGAGAAGACCATGCCCACGTACAGCCAGGGCACCTTCATACCAGAGATATCGGCGTTGATGTGGCACAGCACAGACTGCTCCAGCACCGGCATCACATTCAGGTTCCAGCCGCTGCGGGCATAGTCCTGGAGACAGAGGACAAGGAGAGGGTCATGTACAGGTAATGGTTAAGAGGAACTGTATATTGTGTTACAGTTGAAGTCAGAAGTTTACATACACTCCAGAGATTTCATGTTAACAAACTATAGTTTTGGCAAGTCGGTTAGGACATCTACTTTGTGCATGACAAGTTATTCTTCCAACAATTGTTTACAGACAGATTATTTAACTTATAATTCACTATAATCACAATTCCAGTGGGTGAGAAGTTTAAACAGCTTGGAAAATTCCAGAAAATGTCATGGCTTTAGAACCTTCTAATAGGCTAATTGACATAATTTGAGTCAATTGGAGGTGTACCTGTGGATGTATTTCAAGGCCTACCTTCAAACTCAGTGCCTCTTTGCTCAACATTATGTGAAAATCAAAAGAAATAAGCCAAGACCTCAGAAAATAATTGTAGACCTACACAAGTCTGGTTCATCCTTGGGAGCAATTTAAAAAAAACCTGAAGGTACCACGTTCATCTGTACAAACAATAGTATGCAAGTATAAACACCATGGGACCATGCAGCCGTCATACCGCTCAGGAAGGAGATGCGTTCTGTCTTAATTAACGTACTTTGGTGCGAAAAGTGCAAATCAATCCCAGAACAGCAGCAAAAGGACCTTGTGAAGATGCTGGAGGAAACAGGTACAAAAGTATCTATCTCCACAGTAAAATGAGTCCTATATGGACATAACCTGGAAGGCTGCTCAGCAAGGAAGAAGCCACTGCTCCAAAACCGCCATAAAAAGCCAGACTACGGTTTGCAACTGCACATGGGGAAATGTCCTCTGGTCTGATGAAACAAAAATAGAACTGTTTGGCCATAATGACCATTAATATGTTCGGAGGAAAAAGGGGGAGGCTTGCAAGCCGAAGAACACCATCTCAACCGTGAAACACGGGGGTGGCAGCATCATGTGTGGGTGCTTTGCTGAAGGAGGGACTGGTGCACTTCACAAAATAGATGGCATCAGGAGGAAGGAAAATTATGTGGATATATTGAAGCAACATCTCAAGACATCAGTCAGGAAGTTAAAGCTTGGTCGCAAATGGGTCTTCCAAATGGACAATGACCCCAGGCATACTTCCAAAGTTGTGGCAAAATGGCTTAAGGACAACAAATTGACGGTATTGGAGTGGCCATCACAAAGCCCTGACCTCAATCCTATAGAAAATGTGTGTGCAGAACTGAAAAAGTATGTGCGAGCAAGGAGGCCTACAAACCTGACTCAGTTACACCAGTTCTGTCAGGAGGAATGGGCCAAAATTCACCTAACTTATTGTGGGAAGCTTGTGGAAGGCTACCCGAAACGTTTGACCCAAGTTAAACAATGTAAAGGCAATGCTACCAAATACTAATTTAGTGTATGTAAATTTCTGACCACTGGGAATGTGATGAAAGAAATAAAAGCTGAAATAAATAATTCTCTCTACTATTATTCTGTTCAAATGTATTTGGCTAAGGTGTATGTAAACTTCCGACTTCAACTGTACATGAAGTTATAGTAAATAACTTTGTAAATCCCTCAGTTAGGGTAAATGGAACAATGTAGAAAAAAAAACTGGGCATATGAAGACATAGAGTGAAATTAGCAGTTTAATTAAGGAGACAGAAAGAAAGATTGTTTAGTAACTAGTTACCGCTTCCTCTTGTGAGAGGTTCTTCTTGCCATTGTTCATGGGGAATCCACTGCCAAACTCTTTAGAGTGGATGTCTGCTCCATACTCCACTGTCACATCCTCCTCTATGCTACTGACCAAGCGCCAAAACTCTCTCTCCACCAGCTCTGTAGGAACCATCTATACACACACCAAGGTTGTTACTAACATACTGACAAGATAAAAAACGATTGACCAGAATTAATAACAGTCTTCAAGGTTTGTACAGGGCTACTTACATGGACAGGCATGTTGAAGTAGTCTGCTTTGTATGTGTCTGCCATCTCCCCAAAACTCTGCAGGGTGTACTCTCTGGTAGCCTGCTCAAAACCAAAGGCCTCCGCTGGCCTCTTACACTCCTACAGGAAAGGATGGGAAGTAGAGTAGAGGCAGACATGAGGGCATTGAAGAGATGGATTAGATGGAGGCAAAGAAAATAATTATTGCATAATGCAACGTTTATTCCCAGTGATTTTCCTGACAGGTTTATCCTCCAAACACCAGCTTCAAGGGCATTATCACTTTTATACAACGGGTTACCAACATATCAGAGGAGTATATATAGCCAACAACAACACAGCTAACACAATTACTTCAAACTGAAGCAGGAAAGACTGCAAACTAGCTGCATTTCATTTCACCTGTTTTCTATTGAAATGTCTTTGTATACATCCATAAAAATTATGGCGATTCATGATTTTAGCATCCAGGATTAGACTCAGCCGTTGTATAAATGTCAAGCCTATGTTCGATAGACAGTCCTAATTCTCCTGCCCAGGCCTTGACACTTTTGCAGTACAAGCTACATCTAGCAGAAAACTGCTTCACCATGTTTCCATCCAGTTTTATGAGAGGAAAGTCATGCCATAAGTGTGATGGAAATAGGAAGTGTCGGTACAATTCTATAAATTACAATGTTCGTCCGACATGGTGGGATCGTTGTCTTAAATTAACTATGCGACGAATTGCGGTGGAAATGATTTCTTGCGCAATTGCCGATAGAATAACTATGTTGAGGTAAATTTGGTCCTAAAAACAATAGACTTAATTTGGATGCTAGTGACAGTGACTGGTACTTAGCTGCCAATTAACAAATAAAAATGATCTTATCCATCCATCTTCATATAACCTAACCTGTCCAGTCTCCACTTTATCAGCAAACTATTGTCTAAACTACATGCGAGATTGGGTAACTTTGCCATTTATCGGTAGAGTGGAAAATGTAATGGAAACATGACTCGTTATTTTTAAATTCAGTACAAAAAAACACTTGTGCATATATTTTTATGTGCACTATGTCATCACGCACAGCCTTATATTCACAACAAAGTCAGTCTGATGGAAAAACCTCTGGTGGGGATATTTGTGTGTGCAGATTTTATAATATTCATATGAAAATCTGTCACTTAGCTTAGCTACTGACTTCAAACACTCAGGTTAAAATTTGCACAGAGGCTACAGCTTAAAATAGACTTTAAAAAAATGCTGGTTGCACCCACATAGAAAAGTGTTTGTTTGACACAACAGGATTCTGTGTATCTCAAACTTTCTCACCTCAGCCACACATTTGGGGCAGCGCCAGTTGCCTTTGGGGGCCTCCGTGAGGGGGGGCAGCAGACAGAAGGTGTGGTAGTTGTCGTCACAACCGTCACACAGTAGGAGCTTCTCATCCTCGTCGCCACGGCCACACATCCGACACACAAACGAATCCACCTTAGCAGAAAACAGAACAGATAAGTGAGATGGAATTTAAGTTCTCCATTTAAATTGACAGTAAAAAGCATGAATCGACACACACCCAAAGCTGTTGGAAAGGAACAGACTAAAAATAGTACGTTAAAATGTTTTACCCATTCAATTATTGGGAGCATATACAGTGAGTATACCAAACATTAGATTATCTATAATATCTGATTTAGGATCAGATAACAGAGGTCTGGCTTCCCAGACAGAATCTCCAGTGATCACGCTCCTTAGTCCAGGATTAATCTTAATCCATGTCTGGGTAACTGGCCCATAAGGGTGAATTGAAGCTAGGCCACTTACAAACTGGGTGTTGCTGAGGTTACGTCTCAGCCTCATGGTCATCTTGGTGCAGGGCCCATCACCGTTAGGGTCGTCTTGGTCCTGATCAGCATGTCCGTCTCCTCCACCATCATCATCATCATCATCCTCCTTCTTCACTGTATTCTTGACATCAGGAGGTGGCGGCGGCATGGGGGTGGCTGTGCTGGAGTCTCCCTCTTTGACCTCTCCAGGTTCCTCCTTGTCCTGGACAGCAGCAGCTACATCACAGACAGTCACAGTCTGAGGCAGCTCTTCTGGAAGGAGATCAGAGAAGTGGTCAAACACCAGCAGTAACCTTACCCAGCATTCAACACAGACTGACTTGTTAAGAGAAATTGCACCGTATTCTAATTTTTTTCAGACACCCAGTGCTGGGTGAGGGAGGGAGGTGAGTCGTGTTACCTTTCTTGGGGGTGCTTTTATTCCTGGGAACCAGTCCTAGCCCCATCATCTTAGGCCCTGCCCCGTAGATCTGCAGTTTCTTCAGCTCAGGGTTCTTCTCTATGTCCTCCTCTGTGGGGTCAGGCTATGGGACAGAGGTTAAAAGGTCAGTACGGAGATGTGGAGGTAGCAACTCCAACACACTTTCAACTATACTGAGAGGGAATGGAGAAGCAGAAGGGTCAAGGGATCAGGAGAGAGTGAGGGACGAGGGAGAATAGTAGCAACTGAAGTACTAGAGGAGAGGATTGGCCAAGAGAGTAGAAGCTCTCCCAGTACTGTGACAATTGAGAGTTATTAAACAAAAGTAAAGACCGACCACCATGTTACAGCAAAAGCACAAAACGCACGCCTACACACACTTAGCAGCAGGAAATTAATTTGGGGGAACCTACATACGTGCTTGAGTTGAACAGAATGGTTGAGGGAACATTATTTTTTAAATAATACAACAAAAAAAAACACCAACATAACAGTTGTGAGGTGTCATCTGCCTCATCCTAAATCAGTACAATTGAAGGGGCAATGCTTGAGGGCATGAATGTAAATAGCTGCTTTTGCATATTCCAAATATTTTACTTACTACCAAATGAAACGGTCTTGTCAGGGTTCTTGCCAAACACAACTTACTGTTTCTTAACTGAACGGTACACTCTAATAGAACACATGCAGTCATAATAGCACTGCAGCCGACCGGGGAATGGAAGCATTATTAACAGTCAACAGCAAAGCAAGGACGCACAGAGACCTATCAGTAAAGCCACCCAAGCAAAGTACAAATGAGAGCGAGAGAAAGATTAACACTGATTTCACAAACAAGGACAGGTGAGACAGCTTAACGCTGATGCATTTACACAGGTTGTTGCCAGGAACAAACAGTCCGAGTGGGCGAGTGAGTGAAATAAGGGTGAAAGACAGCTAAAGCTTGATGCCAGACGGCTAAAGCTTGATGCCAGGCTGTTGAATGGTGACATTTGTTAATAGTTATAAAAGGAGAGCAAAGAGTGCCTGCCACAAAAAGAAGGTTGAGAGAGAGGTTTGTGTCTAAAGAAACAGAGCCAGCTAGAGAGACGGGGCGAGAGGAGAGCCGGGAAGGAGCGAGAGCGGGCACGCGCATTGCGCTCAAGAGAGGCAGTACCGATGCAGAGATGTGTTGAGAGCCAGTGGTGAGAGGGTGGGGAGCAGAATCCTCTGGACCCTGCATGGGGAGACAACAGCAACAATGGACTGAGACAGGAGTAAAAAAAAAAAAAAAAAAAAAAAAAAAAAAAAAGAGGAGCTGGGGAAAAGAAAACAATCATTTAAGGGAACAGAGTAGAGTGATGGATATCTGGTGTGGGATAGAACATAGAATAGTCTAATTTATAAAGTGGGTGGTTCCAGCCCCGAATGCTGATTGGCTGACAGCCGTGGTATATAAGACCATATACCACATGTATGGCAAAACATTTATTTTTACTGGTGTGGGACAACAATGTGCTTGCCAAATATAGTTGTGCCTGTATTGATAATGCCACAAGCAGTTTTTGATCTGTATATAACTGAGCGGTCTGAGAACGCACGGCACAGGAGAGCAGCAAATGAAAACAAGTACAGGATGCATACTTGGGTTTAAAACAAAACCATACCAGACTCTTACTGTGGGTAATAAAGATTAATCTGATGATATGTTGTGGTTGTTGTTCATATCACAGACTTAAAAAAAAAAAAACATAAAATCTGGAGTAAATATGGACTATGGGGAAGCAAACCAAAGGTCTCACCACAAATTATTTTAAAAGCAAAATGGTGCAGAATGCACCAAATGGGTGAAAGATATGGGTAAAGGTAGCTACAATGTTCAATGGTAGGTGTGACAAAATGAACAACCAGTGTGTTAAGAGAGCAAGACAGAAAGAAACAGAGCGAGAGAGACAGATAGACCGAGAGAATATAGCGTAACATAGAGTGTATAGTGAGATCTAGTGTAACATGGGGCAAGAAGCAACAGACACCATAGCAACAGCATGGCAGCACACAGAGCAAGCATGCTAAATGGGTTCTAATCATCGGCTCTTCATCTAGCCTAGAAAGATATATTATTTTCCAATTTGGAGCAGAAGAGCTGGAACTCAGATTAAATGCATTTGTATTAATGACTCATTTGGCCTATTGACATTTAATCAGATTATGAATACGACAATAACATACACTACATAAACAAAAGTATGTGGACACCTGCTCATCGAACATCTCATTCCAAAATCATGGGCATTAATATGGAGTTGGTACCCCCTTTGCTGCGATAACAGCCTCCACTCTTCTGGAAAGGCTTTCCAGTAGATGTTGGAACATTGCTGCGGGGACTTGCTTCCATTCAGCCACAAGAGCAGGAGTAACGTCAGGCACTGATGTTTGGCAATTAGGACTAGCTCGTAGTCAGTGTTCCAATTCATCCCAAAGGTGTTTGATGGGGTTGAGGTCAGGGCTCTGTGCAGGCCAGTAAAGTTCTTCCATACCTATCTCTACAAACCATTTCTGTATGGACCTCGCTTTATGCACAGGGGGCATTGTCATGCTGAAACAGGAAAGGGCCTTCCCCAAACTGTTGCCACAAAGTTGGAAGCACAGAATAGTCTAGAATGTCATTGTATTCTGTAGCGTTAAGATTTCCCTTCCCTTCCCCTGAACCATGAAAAACAGCCCCAGACCATTATTCCTTCTCCCACAAACTTTACAGTTGGCACTATGCATTGGGGCAGGTAGCGTTCTCCTGGCATTTGCCAAACCCAGATTCATCTGTCGGACTGCAAGATGGTGAAGCGCGATTCATCACTCCAGAGAACGTGTTTGCACTGCTCCAGAATCCAATGGCGGCGAGCTTTACACCACTCCAGCCGACGCTTGGCATTGCACATGGTGATTAGGTTTGCGTGCGGCTGCTCGGCCATAGAAACCCATTTCATGAAGCTCCTGACAAACAGTTATTGTGCTGACGTTGCTTCCAGAAGCACTTTGGAACTCAGTAGTGAGTGTTGCAAATGAGGACAGACAATTTTTACATGCTTCAGCACTCGGTGGTACCATTCTGTGATCTCGTGTGGCCTACCACTTCACGGCTGAGTCGTTGTTGCTCCTAGACCTTTCCACTTCACAATAACAGCACTTACAGTTGACCGGGCAGCTCTAGCAGAAAGTTGACAAATTGACTTGTTGGGAAGATGGCATCCTATGAGGGTGCCACGTTGAAAGTCACTGAGCTCTTAAGGCCATTCTACTGCCAATGTTTGTCTATGGGGATTGCATGGCGGTGTACTCAATTTTATACACTGGGCAGCAACAGGTGTGGCTGAAATAGCCGAATCCACTAATTTGAAGGGGTGTCCACATACTTTTTTTATATAGTGTATTTGCTTAATGAAAAGTGATGTGACGGGTATTATTATACTTTACAAAAATATAAATGCAACAATTTAAAAGATTTTACTGAGTTCCAGGTCATATGAGGAAATCAGTTAATTGAAATAAATTCATTAGGCCCTAATCTATGGATTTCACATGATTGGGAATACACATACGCACCTATTGGTCAGAGATATCGGAAAAAGAATTGGCCCTCACAATGGACTCAGGATCTCGTCAGGTATAATTGTGTATTCAAATAGCTATCGATAAAATACAATTGTGTTGGTTGTCCGTAGCTTATGCCTGCCCATACCGTAACCCCACAGCCACCATGGGGCACTCTGTTCACAACACTGACATCAGCAAATCGCTCCCCACACGACACCATACACAGGGTCTGCGGTTGTGAAGTCGGTTGGATGTACTGTCAAATTCACTAAAAACAACGTTCGAGGAGGCTTATGGTAGAGAAATTAACATTAAATTATCTGGAAACAGCTCTGGTGGAAATTACTGCTGTTAGCATGCCAATTGCATCTGTGGCATTGTGTTGTGTGACGAAACTGCACATTTTAGAGTGGCCTTTAATTGTTCCCAGCACAAGGTGTACTTGTGTAATGATCATGCTGTTTGATATGCCATATCTGTCGGGTGGATGGATTATCTTGGCAAAGGAGAAATTCTCACAAACAGGGATGTAAACAGACATGCACACAATGCTTTTTGTGCATATGGAACATTTCGGGGATCTTTTATTCCAGATCATGAAACATGGGACCAACACTTTGGTTGCGCATATATTTTTGTTCAGTGTACATGATTATATAGGTGTATGATACAAGTTTAATCACCATGACTACTATTCAAGTAACAAAATCCATCACTGACAGTCTACATAGATAACATATACGAATGTAACATGATTTGTGTTAATGGCAGGTGTTGTTCTCCCCAAGGTATTACACTAACTGAGATCTGTAAAAACCAGAGTAGAGCACTAGTTTCACTTCAAGTTCTCAGAAGGCAGTACATCACCCAATGAATAGATTTGTCTATTTATAGATTATGGTTGTTGATTATTCAGTTGTGGAATGAGGGCGCTTACATCCAAGGATCAACACGATCATAGCAATTACTAATAACTAACTTCTGTTAAGACCTGTGAAAAAGGTTTTAAATATCACACACACACACACAACGTGAACTACACACACAGGTTGATAGTGTTAAAAGGGAATAGATTAGTCTTTGGGAATTGTGTGCAGCAACTCACGTCTGGCTGGAGGCGATTGGCTCGGCGTCCGTAGCTGCTCGTCTTGGAGGGCTGGACAGACTGGCGTAGGGGGATGGAGTGAGGCTTGTATTCTTTATCCACCTCCTCTCCGTCATATAGCTTTGGCTTAGTCTGCTACACAGAGAAATCCCGGGGTTAAACCATCTTCTGCATTCATGACTATGGATAGATGCCTTTTATTAACAGTGCAACTGGCTAAACGAATAACAAAAAACGCAAGTCATGTAAGTAAACGCATGTCAAATTCTGTTTGATAGATCATAAGTTGATGGATCGCTTGTGTAAGCGCACAAGAGCTGGGGCAAAGCGTGTGAGTGGAGCGTTACCGGCAGGCTGGCCCCAGCATGGAACACCTCAAAGGGGTAGATAATCCTCTCGTAGTGTGAGCGCAGGAGGGAGCCAATGTTCTTGCCAGTGGGGTAGCCAAGCTTCTGGGCCACACGAGCCCAGCGCCGCTCCTTACTGACTATATCAAACCCTCCCTCCTCGATCACAACCTACAGCACCAAATAATACAGTAAGTGTACAGTCAGCTCAGTTTTACTGGCTTAAGTATACAGATTGAGGGTTAGCAGTAGTAAGATCACAATCTTGTTTTTTAGTTATACTGAAGTAAGACATGCAGCAGGGAGTTTATTGAGAAATTAAACACATTAGTCAGTCATCTCAGGCACCTTGGACAGGCTGAAAAGGTCCAAGATACGCCTCTCGATGTTTGGGATCTTGAGGGAGGATCCCTGGATCTCCCAGAACTTGGCGATCCGGTCCAAATAGTTCAGCTTGACTCGTGTCTCCGCCTGAGGAGAGGGGGGGTGAGGAGTGAATATGATTAGATGGCCTGAAAACAAAAACAGAATATTTGAGTCAACCAGAAACAGCGACTTCTAGAACAGTTACTCAATACCAAGACTCAACCATTCTGTGATACAACATAGGATGGAGAGACAAACCTCCAGCTCATTGAGTCTCTGTATACGGGGTGTGAAGCGGAAGCTATCCACCTCCACAGCAAAGGGTGGCTGCCAGTCCTGTAGGGGAAAGGGGAAACTTTGATCAATGTCTGTTTGATGTAAAAACTTGTCAGTCCGTCTCCTGTAATAACTCATTCCTTCGCTCTGTTTGTAAGAGAGAAAGAGGACATTACTTTTGTTGTGTGCTAGACACAAATAACAAAGTGAGACTCCATCAGATTGGTTAAGGTAGGAGGAAAACCACTGTATTCTACGCCACAGGTTTCAATGGGTTAAATTATAGATCAGTAAACACTTACAGCAGGAGGACGAATCTTGCAGATTCCAGACTTCTCTGCAATTGGACGGATCTTGGCGATGTAGCCCAGGGGATCCTGAAACTCCTCCCATGACGGCTCGAACACTGGGCACTCCGGAGGAGGCACAAAGTCTTCCCCCTCCATTGCCCTGGCAACAGGTAAGGTCAAGAATCAGCATGTCAAGTCACCACACAGTGAAGCTACTTACATAGCTAAATAGATTGGCAGTCAAATGAACTGTCACTATGAGCAGTCTAGGCACAATCTGTAAGATTTTCTGCTAATCAATGGTAATTTCAATGTTTGATACTTATATATATATATATATATATATTTATTCATTCATTCTTTCATTCGGCTGCCCATTGATTCTTAAAGAATACATTTATACATGTCGTAAGGTTGGAAAAACTGTCTTAAGCGCTTATCAGAGTCCAAAGTGTGTATGCGTCCACACAGCAGTGTTCTAGAAAAATGGATAGTTGGCTTTCATGCTTTTGGAATTCTCTGCGCGGCTCAAGCAATCTCTCTATCGGTCACCACATTCAAATGAATAGAGGACACATACGCATATACGGGTTTGTTGGGGGTTTTGGAGAGGCGTGCAGTTGGGCTGCGCGTCACCCGCAGATGGTGGTAGCTATATCACAACGTGCTGCCAGACTCTCTGCGTCTGTGGACTCACTTTACCCCATCACTCAAATCGAAGATTGTATTAATCCATTGTTGATATAATCTTTGTAAACACATTCTACATAACACATGATTGTCTTTAATAAAAAATATATTTTCGTAACTTCCACTCCTGTTAATAGGGGACAAGAAATGTGTTGAAAAGTTCAAAATTAGGCTAAGGGGCAAACAATCACATGGTCTTTTTCCCTATGGGATTACCAGTTATTCAAAAGTATAGTTCCAGAAATCTAATTAGATACATTAACAGCACTTTAGAGTATGTTTTTCATCAGATCAAACAAAGGAAAAGGGGTCCAAGGGAGACAACCAACATTTTTGAAAGGCCATTGTTTCACAGATGTTACATGATTCTTAGTTATGAATAACATTTTGAATAGAATCCTGTTCTGATATTTGGAATAAGTAAACAGAACATCATAGAATGTAGTAAAACTGCGTTTAGACAGGCAGTCCATTCATTTTGTTTTTTCCACTAATTGGTCTATTGACCAATCACAACAGTTATTTTCACATCAGATCTTTCTCAGAGCTGAGCTGACCAATTAGTGAAAAAAGATCAGAATTGGGCTCCCGAGTGGCGCAGTGGTCTAAGGCACTGCATCTGTGCTAGAGGCATCACTAAAGACCCTGGTTCGATTCCAGGCTATATCACAAGCCGGACGTGATTGGGAGTCCCATAGGGCGGCGCAAAATTGGCCCAGCGTCGTCCGGGGTTGGCCGGGATGAATCAAATCAAATGTTATTGGTCACATACACGTGTTTAGCAGATGTTATTGCGGGTGTAGCGAAATGCAACATATACCCAATACACACGAATCTAAGTAAGGAATTAATTAAGAATATATACATATATATACGGACGAGCGGCATGGACTAAGATACAGTAGAATAGTATAGAAGGCAGTCATTGTTCTTAACTGACTTGCCTAGTTAAAGGTTAAATAAAAACAAAATAATTGGGCCACCTGTCTAAATCACCAAAAACCCAAACCTGTTAACCCAATATGGGGGAGGAGTTCTATGTAACTGGTCACCCCTCCCCCTACCTTACAGCAAATAAAGTAATTCTTACATGGTGCCATTCCTGTCATGGATATTTGTCTCCTATGATGCATCAAGAGGTCAATTGGTGTTCGGTCATCAACAGAAAATAATACACTTACTAACAAAAAATTGTGATATGAAAAGTGAGTCCTACTGTCTGGGATTTGTTTTGTTCAATACAACTGACTTCACAAGAACTGAGGTACGTTATCTGATATGTCCTCCTACATTTCCTTTCAATAGAAAATAATGCAAAATACATGAGGAAGCTTACCACTTAAATGTTCCAAATGTTGAACAGATTCTCAAATTATAAAGTCCCTCATCTCAACATAGACGTCACAGGAGTTAAGGCTAAATTACTAAAATGGAAGGCCTGATTGCATCCATCCACTTAACCATTAGCAAGACAAAATATGGGAGCAATCCATCCAAGTCCAATCCATCCAAATGAATATTGTCATTGTCAAACACCACAAAATATGGGCCATTTGGCACAGACATATGTCCTTGGTGAGCTAAGAGTTTGTGATTTTTTGCAGCTTAACTAGTTAGCTAATTTACTTGCTAATACATATGTATATCTAGCGTTATTAGACTAACTATATAGACTTACATGATATTAGATAGCTGGTACTTGGACAGCAACTCTTCCTGACACGTTCAGTGTGGTCAAAGACGAAATAATGGCCTCTCAGATGTCACCAATAATGGGCCGTTTAGGTGTCTTGGAAGCTCACGGGGTCTATTGTTCAGCACTGGGTCACGATTAGGGTGGCTGAAGCGAACGGTCGTTATGGCCTCCACCTTTCAGCCCACCCCAGGCAGTACCTCCGGTCTCGGATATCACTGCAAGTTGTCGTGGATGTTTCACTGGAAATGTTAGTTCCTTCTGTTTTAGACCTGTTCCAAGCCAGATGTGAATTGCTTTATTTGTATCAAAAGATTCCAGACAATCGCGAAGACACTTCCTTCTCCTGAGACTATCCTCCTCACTTTGTTGTTGTTTAGCTAGTTGTCGTTGGTTATATAGCTAACGTTAGCTAGCAAGCTAGGTCCAGTTAGCTCACGTAAAGTTGGCCGTTTTCAGCCTCGCTTCCCCCATAGACCCACTTATATTGATGTAGAAGTGTAAAGATTATCCACTTCAAAGACTCGTTTGCTTGTAAACGAGTGACTGTGATAATTACGTCCCCATCAAATCAATTTGTGACCAATTTCGCTATCCCCCGTTCATCCTGTCCGTGATAGACGCCATCTTAGTTTCATCATTGCCTAAGCACAACCTTAAGTCTCTCAACTACTGACTACGACAAATGAGTTATTTGAGCGGAAGAGAGGGTATGAATTAATCCCTCCACGTTCGCTCGTTTATAGAAAGTAGTCCATAGACGCATTTGCTCTTATCTAGACCTATTTCACGAATTATGATACCCATTCACTGAATTGTTTTACTAGTATACGCATGGCTACATACATATTGGTATATAGTTTAAAACGTGGGCCATTATTCAATGAATAAGAATGGTGGCAGACGGTACTGCACATTAATTCAGATGTGGAGGAGGATGGCAGAGGTGCATGCACGCAGGTACGTGACACGGAGTAATATACCTACTGGCACCTCTTGCTATCACAACGCCGTTGGCGGTGATGATGATCGATTACTTTTTGCTGTCTGATAGGATTTATTTTAAAATCATTGGTGATCTGCTTAATGCCTGATAAAATGTATTATAAATGAAGGTTTCTCTCAAATGTACACTACTTCAACAAAACTGGATAAGTGAGCCATGCCTATTATAATCTAGTTTTAAACTGAAGTCACAAGTCTGTACCTATAATAGGTATATGTTATCTGGTGTTAGAGACTTTTTGATAAAGTATCAAAAAAGGCTATGTTGTGGGACCTCATTCAGCATCACACCTACAATCAGTCTGAGGAATAATACCTGTTCCAGGAACATCTCGTCCCAGGGACATCATGATCATGGATGGCAGAAATGTAGTTTAGCCACTAGATGGTGCTGTTGATAATATTGTAAAACAGGGTTTAGAAAGTCCAATGATACAGCTGTGTTCATCCATCACATTTGCAGACATTTATTCTGTCAAGAAGACATCAATAAAAGACAGAAGATTGCTTCACTGCAAGGACACTTTTTAATATGTCAGAAGCAATAAATATTCACATCTCAATTCTCTATTCTTTCATTTTACACTTACTACATACACAAATAAATTTCTTAAGATCATACTTTTTGTACGTTTAAAATAATATCAATTAGTGCTCTGACATACAAACACTTCATTACTTCAATTTATTCTCTCACCTTCAGTCTAAAATAAAAAATAATTAAATATTCAATCGGACCAAAGTCCCCTGCTCCTCTTTCTTTCTCACACGCAGGCATACACACAAACACACACACACACACACACACACACACACACACACACACACGCATGCACGCTCACACGCACACACCTTAATAACAAAATTGAAATATTTATTTCCAAAGTTATTAGGTATTTGTAATATAATATGTACAGTCGTGGCCAAAAGTTTTGAGAATGACACAAGTATTGGTCTCCACAAAGTTTGCTGCCTCAGTGTTGATGATGGCAATTTGCATATACTCCAGAATGTCATGAAGAGTGATCAGATGAATTGCAATTAATTGCAAAGTCCCTCTTTGCTGTGAAAATGAACAGTGAAAACATTTCCACTGCATTTCAGCCCTGCCACAAAAGGACCAGCTGCCATCATGTCAGTGATTGTCTCGTTAACACAGGTGAGAGTGTTGACGAGGACAAGGCTGGAGATCACTCTGTCATGTTGATTGAGTCAGAATAACAGACGGGACGCTTTAAAAGGAGGGTGGTGCTTGAAATCATTGTTCTTCCTCTGTCAACCATGGTTACCTGCAAGGAAACACGTGCCGTCATCATTGCTTTGCACAAAAAGGGCTTCACAGGCAAGGATATTGCTGCTAGTAAGATTTCACCTAAATCAACCATTTATCGGATCATCAAGAACTTCAAGGAGAGAGGTTCAATTGTTGTGAAGAAGGCGTCAGGGCGCCCAAGAAAGTCCAGCAAGCGCCAGGACCGTCTCCTAAAGTTGATTCAACTGCGGGATCGGGGCACCACCAGTGCAGAGCTTGCTCAGGAATGGCAGCAGGCAGGTGTGAGTGCATTTGCACGCACAGTGAGGCGAAGACTTTTGGAGGATGGCCTGGTGTCAAGAAGGGCTGCAAAGAAGCCACTTCTCTCCAGGAAAAACATCAGGGACAGACGGATATTCTGCAAAAGGTACAGGGATTGGACTGCTGAGGACTGGGGTAGAGTCATTTTCTCTGATGAATCCCCTTTCCGATTGTTTGGGCCATCCGGAAAACACCTTGTCCGGAGAAGACAAGGTTAGCGCTACCATCAGTCCTGTGTCATGCCAACAGTAAAGCATCCTCAGACCATTCATGTGTGGGGTTGCTTCTCAGCCAAGGGAGTGGGCTCACTCACAATTTTGCCTAAGAACACAGCCATGAATAAAGAATGGTACCAACACATCCTCCCAGAGCAACTTCTCCCAACCATCCAAGAACAGTTTGGTGACGACCAATGCCTTTTCCAGCATGATGGAGCACCTTGCCATAAGGCAAAAGTGATAACTAAGTGGCTCGGGGAACAAAACATCGACATTTTGGGTCCATGGCCAGGAAACTCCCCATACCTTAATTGAGAATTTGTGGTCGATCCTCAAGAGGCTGGTGGACAAACAAAAACCCACAACTTCTGACAAACTCCAAGCATTGATTATGCAAGAATGGCCTGACATCAGTCAGGATGTGGCCAGAAGTTAATTGACAGCATGCCAGGGCGGATTGCAGAGGTCTTGAAAAAGAAGGGTCAACAACAAATATTGACTCATTGCATAAACTGAATGTCATTGTCAATGAAAGCCTTTGACACTTATGGAATTCTTGTAATTATACTCCAGTGTACCATAGTAACTACTGACATAAGGATCTAAGAACACTGAAGCAGTAAACTTTGTGGAGACCAATACTTGTGTCATTCTCAAAACTTTTGACCACGACTGTACATTCAGGTTTATACAGTACAATCCATTCAATAAGTGCAGATATATTCATGCAAGAGGGGTCACAAAGGGAGAATACAGAGGGAATTAGACAGGAAATAGCCAACACAAAGCTTCAACATTAACCACCCCTAAAAACATGTATTTTTTCCTGACTACCCGTACTCTTGTTCTGGATTTTAAAGTTAATTTGTCTCTTAGTTTTAACAAGTATTGTCTAACATTTCTAACTACATCTAACCATCCTAAAATGAAATGATTCCCTTTTGTCCCTTCCTTTGTCCCTTCTTCAACCTAGCATTATTCAAACACAGTGCAATAAAAGGACAGATAAATTAGGTTAAAAAGGGGGTCGACAGGGATGATAGAGGAGAAGATGAGCAAACCTGTTTGATCTAATGACAAGCTCATTCAGTAAGGTTGTTGGGGTGAAGGGTATTAGGGTGGTGGTGAGTTCTCTGAGGACTGGCAAGTGGGTATGGGAGGAGCGTTTTTAAAAGAATGCCATTTCTGACTTTAAGACACCACGTGTGCAAAACCACAAAACTGCATTACAAAGCGTGCTTGTTTAAAGACAAACTGTCCAAACACACGCCATGTGAGAAACTCTCAACAAGACCTGATGCTTGTAAACGAGTCTTCTGATAATAGGGAGGAGCTAAACGGCAGCGTCACCAATTAAATGAGGGTCATTGTACATGACCAGGTCAAAGCCCTTAAGAGGATCTTTCGAAGGGGTCTGAGGGGGAAAGAATTTATTAAAAACACATAAGACTACAGAAACATAATTTAAAATGGTCCCCTATCTTTTAAGGTGAATTTTGACTCCAATGACCCCATTTTTAGACATTGTGCCACTGCAAGTTCAGAAATGTTTTTAGGGAAACAGAGAGGGTATTACTATATTAGAACAAAAATAGTCATAAATATGAACTAATATTTTCAACAATCAATAATAATAACTGATAATAGAAGTTATCGATGGCAATCATCAGAGAACAAAAATAAATCACACTTTATAACACCCTCATTACATATCAAAAGTATGAGGGAATTAATACATGTGTATATATCCTCTGTATTAGTATTTATAATCAAACATCTAATCAATCAATTATTTATATATAATTAATCACTGGATCAAAACAGTTATGTTATTAGACAATATTCATCATACTCATAGCTAGTATATATGTAACATTTATTCAACAGCAAAAAAAGCTTAAAAACATTCAAAAATATGATTGGTAGTATCATTTATCCAGAGACCCCATAGGGAATGCATGTAAATCTTATGAAATCAGATGACTTCTCTTAACATGTAAAAGACCATAGAGCCTAAGACTGCTATTGAACCGTGCAATAGTCATAAAAGTTTAAGACAAAGCAACATTTCTCTGAGGTCTACATTCAAAAAGGATACCTTTCAGTGATGAAGACCTGCTATGGAAATTGACAAAGACATTAAGCTGAAGAAATTATTGCAAAGTCAAGGGACATTTTTTGCAACTATCCTTAATGGCTGTTTACAATGCACAACCCTGCTGGAATGTGTTTAGTGTCTTTTTCATATCCATGTGGGTGGAGTTGGTTTTTCTATTGGTCAGCATTGTCCTAATCTCGACAACCCAGAACCAAATCTTGCGTGCTTCTGTCATTACAAGAGACTAGCTTTGTCCAATTGATAACGTTGCACGATTACATGTTGGTACCTGTGTTTAAAACAGTTTCAAGCTCATGTCTTGGCAGAGTCCAGAGTTTCCAATAATACTTCAGACAGTGAAACACTGGGTTACAGGCCCTCTACTGTAAATTTACTACTAGCATGAGTTCTATAGAAATGGTTAATTGTGTGTGTGATGCTTTTTCCTGCCTGCTGCTAATTTCAAAAATCAACCTCATTGCTCCTATCTGACTCCCTTATGAGTTTGTGTGCTGAGGGCTCATAGAATACACCTGAGAAACTGCAACTGAACCACCTATAGTCTCTAAACAACTGTCATGTACACTCAGTGGCCAGTTTACTCACTCACTCCTACAGACAGTGAGTCATATGGCCGTGGTTTGCTCTATAAAGCAGGCAGACAGGCATCGAGGCATTCAGTTACTGTTCGATTGAACGTTAGAATGGGCAAAACGTGGTATGATCGGCGCGCCGGATCCAGTATCTCAGACATGGTCACCCTCCTGGGCTGTTCATGCACGACACTGTCTAGGGTTTACAGAGAATGGTGTGAAAACATCCAGTTAGCGGCAGTCCTCTGGGTGAAAACAGCTCGTTGATGAGAGAGGTCGAAGGAGAATGGCAAGCTAACGCACAACTCGTCGATCCTTGTCAGGGATGGGCTATTGCATTAGATAACCACACCAGGTTCCACTCACAAGAAGAAGTGGCTACAGTGGGCACGCGATCACCAACACTGGACAATTGAGGAGTGTAAAGTCAGGATTTGGTGTAAGCAGCATGAGCCCATGGACCCATCCTGCCTGGTGTCAACGGTACACGCTGGTGGCAGTGGTGTACTGGGGTGGTGAATGTTTTCGTGGCACATGTTAGGTACCTTGATACCAATTGAGCAATGACTGAACGCCACAGCGTATCTGAACATTGTTGCTGACCAAACCCAATAGAGCATCTTTGGGATGAGATGGAACGGGCTGTTCGCAACATGAATGTACCGCCGTCCAATCTGCAGCAGCTGTGTGATGCCATCGCATCAGCATGGACAAACATCCCTGTGGAACATTTCCGACACCTTGTAGAATCCATGCCCTGAAGAATTCAGGCTATTCTGGAGGAAAAGTACTAGATGGGTGTACCTAATAAACTGTCCACTGAGTGTATGTGTAATATGCATGATTGTGCCTATACTATATCCAAACATATGTGTGCATACATGTGGGCGTTTCTTGCCTTAGGTGTGTTGATTCTGCCTGTGTGTGCTTGTGTGGCCTGTACGGTATGTGTGAAGGTATGTTTGTGTGTTCAGGTATATGCATGCTATTCAGCTCCAACTCTCTCTCCTGCTCTCTCTGTCTACATGTGTGGGAAGCGGAGGTGAAAGTAGCAGAGACGAAATAAGTTGCGCTTCTTCTTGTCACTGGCGCTGTTGTTACTGCTGCTGTCCTGCTCACCTCTACTAGCCCTGGCTCTATCCCTGGCCCTAGCTCTGCCCACTTCCTCCATCGTGCCCTCTGACCTCTGCCCTCTATGCCCCCACGTTCTGTTCCTCACACTACCGTGCTGATCCGGTTGATAGGTTTGGATTTGGAGCTGCCCCCTGTGCCAGTCGCCCCAGCCCCCGTCACCTGGGGCCCCTGCTGAGGCTGCCCGGGGTGCTGGGGGGGGTGAGGGCAGAGAGGCATAAGAGGGGTAAGGGGGATAGAAGGGGGGGGTAAAGGGGAGTGGGGGGGGGGGAGGGGGGATGGAAGAGAGAGGAGGGTACTGGGGCTGATACTGGGCGGCGGGCGCAGCGTGATGGGTGTTGACGGAGGCGGGCGGCTGCTGGTGCTGATGTTGGTGGGGCAGCGTGCCAAAAATGAAGTGAGACTGATGTGGGTGGGGGGTGGGGTGTGGCGCGGCACTGAGGGGGTGCCCGGGGTGGGTGTGGGAGTGTGCGTGGGGGTGCGGATGGGAGTGAGACAAAGTCAGAGGAGGTTTGCTTGGCACAACGCCCCCCCTGATAGATTGTGCGGTCTGCGTGTGGTACAGGGCGAACTGTGGGTTCTGGGAATGTTGGGAGTGAGGAGAAAGGGGGGGAGGACAGCCCACCGCTATGTTGCCGTAGCGACCCTGCATGCCATGCTGGGAAAACTGGGAGAGATGGGCCAGCTGCTGGAGCTGGGCGTGAGGGGGGCCAATAGGAGGGCGACAGGGGAGTGGCCCTCTCTGAAGGATATGAGGGGGCACGCCCCCGCCTGGCAAGGGAGGAGGGCCAGCTTGGACGTGGTAGCGATGGTGATGGTAGTAGGGCGGAGGGGGCTGCACGGCGGCCGTGTGGCAGTACTGCGCGTGCAGGGCCTGGATCTTGGAAGGGCCCCCCTCCAACTGGCACAGAGATGAAGGGGAGTGAGGAGGGGGCCCTCCCGTAGTGGGTGGTGGGACAGGGGCGGGGTAGGGTGGCCCCGGTGGTATAAGGGGACTTGGCGGTTTGGCACGTTTGCTGCCGAATAGAGAGCCCAGGAAGGAGCCCGTATTGCCCCCCCCAGGGCCGCTCCCCACCCCCACTCTCTCTACACTGCTGGGAACCCCCCCAACTCCCATCCCAGCAGCGGTGTGTTGTTGCCCCGGCCCACCCCCCACCCCCGTTCCGGGGCTCAGGATGGGGCGATGCGGCCGGTAGTCTTCTGTAGGGTAGCAGCCTGGAACCACGCCCGGAACCGGGTAACGCTGGTGGGGCCGGGGGCTGCTAATGATGGAACCCTGAGGAAGAGGAAGGACAGTTGAGGAGGAGCTCTGCAAAGAAGATATAATATGAAGTAACTCATACATATTGTATGACATCATATCACAAATCACTGGAACACTGAAATAAGTATGTCAGTTTACAAACACCTGCACACCAACAACAAACCAATGAAACAAAGAAACAACGCAAGAATGGAGAAGAACAAGAGTTTAGAACAAGAACATGCACAGGCAGTTGTGAGAGCCCAGAGGCGTGGTCATACAAAGCACATTCCAAAACACACGCATGCACACGTTAGTCACGCACGTTAGTCACACATGTCAGTCACACACACATCATACAGAGAGCATGCTAATGAGGGGTCAGGGTCAAGGACGAGGGGAATGACTTCACATTTATGGCTCTACTAAAGGTGGGTACTGGGATGGCTATTCTTGTGGGATACATATCAAAGGGGCAGGTGCACAATTCAGTTAGTCCATTCAGACTTACTTCCATGGTACTGTCGAGGGAGCCAACACTGTTACTGCGACCACGTTTCCCTGCACCCAGCCAGGAAGAGGCAGGTTGTGGTAGAGGAGAAATACAGTAACAGAATGTTTCAGAGTGAGCTTGCAGAGATGCAGCAGATACTGTGTATTCATGTGCCAGAGGAAATAGAACACGATGCAACCAGGAGGCGAAGCAAGGGAAGAATGTAGTAGGGAACCCTCTCAGTGTCTAGATTCTAGTAGGGAACACTCTCAGTGTCTAGATTCTAGTAGGGAACACTCTCAGTGTCTAGATTCTAGTAGGGAACCCTCTCAGTGTCTAGACTCTAGTAGGGAACCCTCTGTGTCTAGACTCTAGTAGGGAACCCTCTCAGTCTCTAGACTCTAGTAGGGAACCCTCTCAGTCTCTAGACTCTAGTAGGGAACCCTCTCAGTGTCTAGACTCTAGTAGGGAACCCTCTCAGTCTCTAGACTCTAGTAGGGAACCCTCTCAGTCTCTAGACTCTAGTAGGGAACCCTCTCAGTGTCTAGACTCTAGTAGGGAACCCTCTCTGTGTCTAGACTCTAGTAGGGAACCCTCTGTGTCTAGACTCTAGTAGGGAACCCTCTCAGTCTCTAGACTCTAGTAGGGAACCCTCTCAGTCTCTAGACTCTAGTAGGGAACCCTCTCAGTGTCTAGACTCTAGTAGGGAACCCTCTCAGTCTCTAGACTCTAGTAGGGAACCCTCTCAGTCTCTAGACTCTAGTAGGGAACCCTCTCAGTGTCTAGACTCTAGTAGGGAACCCTCTCAGTGTCTAGACTCTAGTAGGGAACCCTCTCAGTGTCTAGACTCTAGTAGGGAACCCTCTCAGTCTCTAGACTCTAGTAGGGAACCCTCTCAGTATCTAGACTCTAGTAGGGAACCCTCTCAGTGTCTAGACTCTAGTAGGGAACCCTCTCAGTCTCTAGACTCTAGTAGGGAACCCTTTTAGTCTCTAGACTGTGTGTGTGTGTTTATATGTGTGTGTGTGTGTGTGTGTGTTTGTGTGTGCCTCACCTCCGTCTGATAGGTCTCGGAGAGATGAGCTGAGCGCAGAGCGTTTCAGTCCCTCTCCTGCAGAGTAGTTGTCATCTAGACTGGGCCTTCCCAGGGTGCCGTTCACCACTTCACCCTTCACCCCCACTCCGCCTCCGACCAAGCCGGTCAGCAGGCCAGTCCGCATCACCCCTTTCTGCTTCTCCAACTCAGCTATGGAGAGGAGAGAGAGACGGAGAGATCGAGAGAAAGAGAGAGATATTTACAATATAAATAATTAATAGCAATACTCCCACATCACAGCTTTTCTTCCTGTGTTTCACTTACAGGTGGATAGGGTAAGATAGAGGAAAGCAATAGCCCCTCTGGTACACCATCGAGCCACAGACCAACACACCCACACACAGCCTTAGTTCCCCATAATGATCAACAGGGGAAGGTGTACTCACACTCTACTCTGTACTTCTCCATCTCCTGCACCTCAGCTATACTCTCTCTCAGGTCACTGACAAAGCGGGTGCGGTCCTGCTGACTGGGTGCCATGAACACGATAAGGACCTTACTCTCCCCACCCAGCACTGCTGAGGTCAGGCGGATACCATGGAGGTAGTCTGGGTGACAGAGAGGAACATAAAAGCACAACATTTATCATATTGCTGTTAACTTTAAATAGATAGATCGATAGATAGATAGGTAGATAGATAGATAGATAGATAGATAGATAGATAGATAGATAGATAGATAGATAGATAGATAGATAGATAGATAGATAGATAGATAGATAGATAGATAGATAGATAGATAGATAGATAGATAGATAGATAGATAGATACTTTATTGATCCCCGAGGGGGAAATTTCTTAGGACCTATGATGTCAGGCATAGACGTATGGATACACACACAGAATGGAGAGATCGAAAGGCAATCCTAGTGTACAGAGGAGACAGTTAAAGTAGTATCTAGAGGGATGGTTGAGTTGAGTAAAGAATAGGCAGAGAAGGGAACCGGGTCTCACAGGAGTTCTGGAACATGTGGACTTGCATCTCCACTAGAGGGAAGGACTGTCTGAAACTGTACGTCACAGAAGTCTTCTTCTTCTGGAAAATCTTAGTCACCTGAGGAAGCACATGGAGAAGATATGGTTGTTAAGGTAGGGGAGAAGAGGAAATCACTGTTACATATTATTTAGGATAGCCTGGTGGCCTCCGACTCGACATAGCCATAGTAGGAGGCTCTCATAGGAGTTCCCATTGTTATGAGGATGTGTTACAGGAAGCCTTACCACCAGCAGGTCATTGAACAGGAAGACCTCCCGTTGGTGAACTCCTGTCCTCTGGGGTCGGTTGGGGTCAGGCACCTCATAGAGCTGACAGCAGCATACCAGCCTGCGGTGTGGCAGAGACATCACCTACACAAAAAGAAAACTAGTTTAGTATTACATCTCCATAAGGCTGAGCAGTAACACAAAGCATGAACTAGTATTACAGCTTGTCAAAGCTGTAACACATAGCAACAACGGCTAGGACTACACAGCTCCTCGCAGGCTAAACAGGTAAATGACACGGGGCTACAGTTACATTTCAAGCCCAGACAACTCACAGGCTTTTTGCCTACTATGACTCTCTCCACTGCCTGCACTTGGGACACGTGGTCATCATTGGTCCTTAGCTCCCACTTCTGGATGCGCTGGTAGATCCCAACCAACAGGTCCCTGGGAATGTCCTGGCCGTTGTCCACTCCTAGAAGACATGCAGGGAATGAGAGAGGCTGTTATGTGTTCCATGTATAAATGCACCTACATCAGTCTACTTCCTGCTGTATTACATATTGGTGCTTATTTGATTGGAAGAACTCTTTGATTGAAAGACTCAAGACTTTAATTATCTGGGAGGTATGAGGGGCATGACCTCATACAAGCCAAAAGGATGAGACAAACGCAGTGGCAATAGTTATCATTTATCACAGTACCCTGCTAAATTATAGTCTGGGGGCCAGCCTGAAAATTGTATTTCTCCCAACACCAGGGGGAGTCATATGCTAAGTTTAATGTTATGTAAGTATTTTGTTTGTGCTTATGTGTATGGATGTGTTTGTTCCAACCGCACCTCTGAGGTTCTTGATGAAGTCCTCTATCTTCATCTTCCTCTCTGCCTTAACGTTGGGGCTGTACATATCCGTGTTGAGGAGGATGATGGCGAAGGCCAGGATAAAGATTGTGTCTGGGTTCTGGAACTGGCGGACGAGCGTTGGGTTACACACACAGTACCGCTGACTGGGGAGAAAGAAGAATACGTTGCAAAATCTTAAAAGAGAAAGTAGTAGAGTAGATTTCAGAGGGATTTCCAAAAACAACACACATTCTTTATCACCCTAACAATGCAATAGAAACATGAGTTTGGCAAAGCAAGACTATTGAACACGTAAACAGGAATACAGTTACACACCTGAAAGCCTCTATGAGCCTCTCTACTTTCTGGGCTTCTCCTTGAACTCTGATCTGGGCCTGGAACTTTCTCAGAGCATCGTCCAGGTCCATCCCAGAGAAGTCCATCTCGTCCACCACACAACTACAACACACACAGGAGACACAGTCAACACTGTAACAGTAGCCTGTCCAAATACCTTTTAAAATACAACTTTTTATTGGCCCATCCATTTTTCAGCTATTCCTAAACCTGTGACCAGAAACAAGCTACCTGCGGGCAATACCAGAATAAATGATCTAATGATCGCAGCAAGATCTGCAAAGATGAGATGGTTGTATGCCCCATATATATACTGTATATAATATTCTGTTGGTGGCAAGAATTTTGTACAATAATTTCAATAGAAAAATGTGTTGAATCATGCGTTGTTTTGTATATCAGTTCATACACCATGTGCCATGGAATCGGCTATTTTGCAACCTTTTATGGCACAGTTGTCAACATTTTGGTCCTCAAATGAAACTGGCTTATATTTCTATTCATAACAACCTAAACCTTAACCTAAACGCCTGAGGTGGGAGGTGCATCTACTCTATGGTTATTATAGCCTAGATAGCTGATTTTATTTGATTTAACAACAAAGAAAAGGCCCATAACTAAAAAAAAAAAGAACAAAATGAGCACAAAAAAATACCAGGACTAACAATTCAAAGCCAAAACACAGAAACCAACCAAAGCAATCAATATAAGCAAAACATTAACTGACAATAATACTCCAAAATCTTGAATACAAGAGAAAAAGGAAAGAATAGATCATGTATCCTCTCCAATTGAAAACAACTTAATTCATTAAATTGATAAAATATAATGAACAACCTGGTTCGAATCCAGACTGTATCACAACCGGCCATAGGGCGGTGCACAATTGGCCCAGCGTTGTCTGAGTTTGGCCGGTGTAGGCCGTCATTGTAAATAAGAATTTGTTCTTAACAAACTTGCATAGTTAAATAAAGGTTAAATAAATAATTTAAAAATATATTAATTAATTAATTAATTAAACGCAACATGTAAAGTGTTGATCCCATGTTTCATGAGCTGAAATAAAAGATCCCACAAATATTCCATACACACAAAAAGCTTATTTCTCTCAAATGTTTAACACAAAATAAGCTACGGACAACACACACAATTGTATTTTATTGATGACAATTTGAATACACAGAGATACCGTGATGAGATCCTGAGGCCCATTGTCATGCCATTCATCCGCCGCCATCGTCTGTTTCAGCATGGTAATGCACAGCCCCATGTCCTGGAAGCTGAAAATGTCCCAGTTCTTCCATGGTCTGCGTACTCGCCAGACATGTCACCCATTGAGCATGCTTGGGATAATCTGGATTGACGTGTACGACAACATGTTCCAGTTCCCGCGAATATCCAGCAACTTCGCACAGCCATCGAAGATGAGTAGGACAACATTCAGGCCACAATCAACAGCCTGATCAACTGTATGTGAAGGAGATGTGTCGCAAAATGTCGTCACACCAGATACTGACTGGCTTTCAGAAGCATGCCCCTACCTTTTTTGAAGGTATCTGTGACCAATAGATGCATGTCTGTATTCCCAGTAATGTGAAATCCATAGATTATGGCCTAATGAATATATTTAAATTGAATGATTTCCTTATATGAACTGTAACTCAGTAAAATATTTTCAGTGTACATATCAGCAAGAACCTTAACTACCAGTAATAATTTAGGAAATATCAGGAAAAAAAATTAAATAAAAGGATAGAATAGATTTATAGAAATGTATCCCCTCCAAATTAAGGACTTTTAGTGATCCCCTGTTTACTGTATATTCCCATTCTGAATTACACCCCTCACCCTCTCGCCCTCCCTCATTCCCAGACTTACTCCAGTACGTCCTTGTTGAACTGTTTTTGCCGGTTGCCGAGGAATTCTCCGATCATCTGTCTGCTCAGGCCCTTCCTCTCCAGGATGAAGCGAGCGATCCCAACCGGAGTGTCGGACACAAAGCCTCTCTCGATCAGGTACTGGATCCCTTTCTCTGGCTTCCTGGAAACCAGAGAGACCAATCAGAAAAGGACAAGTCACAACCAAGAGAACGACTCCCCTTACCCTCCCGGTGACATTATATCCTCACTTCCTACTTTTCCTGTTTTGAATGTTTTACTTTCAATGACTGTGATATGTTTGTTTTATGTTGTTTAAATGTTAAATATTAATGGATTGCAAATGTCTTACTTGTTGAATAGGTTGAGTCCGATGCGGTACTGGCGTCTTTGCACCACGTCATTGTTGAATGGCGGTGAGTCCCAGCTGTGTCTACTCTCTCTCTGGTAGGTCTGCTTGCCCAGAGGGGGTAGGGGCTCCCTCAGGCTGTCCTGAGACGAGGAGCCAGAGCTGCAGTTGACCGTCTCGTTGGAGTTGGTGGTGGAGTTGAGAGAGTCGTTGTCCCCGTCAGACAGACAGGGCTGCTCTAGGCCACCAGAGGGCAGCGCAGCAGAGGAGGAAGAGGACAGGGGGGTGGTGGGGGGCTGGTGGGGGGACGAGGAGGATGAGGGGGTATCTGGGTACTGGTGGTGGTGGTGAGGGTGGTGGTGATGGTGGTGTGCCACGTGGTGGGGGATGTGAGTGGGCAGGGGGGGGCCCCGGCCGGGGGCCCGGGTCTGGCCCTGCGCTGCGGCTGTGGAGACAGGGTGGGGAGTGTTAGGGGAGTGTTTTAGGGTTCCCTGAGGAGAGCCTGCTCCTCCCGCTGGCTCCTGCTCGTAGATCTGTCTGCTGAGGGAGCCACGGTCCGAACGGTCGCTAGTGTCCACGGAGCTGTCGCTGGGGGGCTCGATTGTGAGCAGGGGCAGGTGGGCGCCCCTTAGACGGTAGTCTCGACATTCTGTGCAGGGGGTGCTGCGACGGCTATTACTACTACCCCCTCCCTCAGTATCCCTGCTGTCCTCACGGCCCCCCACGCCTCCCCTGGGGCCCCAGTACTCTGTGTCTGTGCTGCTGGGGGCCCGGTCCAGAGACAGGGGCGAGGAGGGCATGCAGTCATCCATGTAAAGAGTGACATCACTGTAGGAGGTGGCTGTGCTGTCTCCGTGCATGCTGAGGCCCCCTCCCCCTCCCCGGGATCTCTCACCCAGGCCTCTCCGGGAGGAGGGGTTACTGCTGCTGCTCCACACACACTCCCCAAAGTCATCGCTGATGCCTCCGCCCTCCCTGCTGCCCTCCTGGGAGTCATCCCGCCCGCCACGGCAGGTCAGGGCGTCGTCTATGGAGTCAGCCAGGGACTTCACCTGTACATGGGGAGAGGAAGCTCAGTACAGTAATAAGGTACAGATACTCAACTGGCAGTGACCCAAAACAAATACTCAAACAGGAATAGAATAGAATAGAATCTCCAACTGAGGATTTATTTAACCATTCACCCGATTCAACATATCTGTCTGACTGACCTGTTTGGAGAAGGAGTCTTCCAGTTGTGTGTAGTCTCCTATCTGCTCTGTGTCAGGTGAATGAGGAGGGCCGATGCCCACGCTGTGTGTGAAGTTGGTCTGTGTTCCAGCCCCCTGCTGCTGCGCCTGGCGGTCGTCAAACGAGTACTGCAGCCGCATGTTGGACAGGATGATGCGTCGTGTCATGCGGCTCTCGGACGCCGAGTTGCGGAGTCGCTCAAAGTTCTTGTTCATACGGTACTGGCGGAACGCCGTCTGGATGGTCCGGGCTGCTCTGCGACTCACGAAGGAGCCACCATACTTCCTCTCCAACATCTCCACCTGGCAGAGGAGACAGGACAGGGGACAGAGCAGTTATAGACAGGGCTACCACAACACTCACTGACAGTAAAGTAATGCATGTTGACACGCTTGCTCTTTCCCTTTCTCTCTCACTCAACACAACCCTTTAAAATGACACAGTTCAATCCATAGTGTACATACTGTAACCACACCTCAGGGCAGGCCTACATGTACCTTCTTGTCCTGTAGGTCTGTGGAGAGCTCATAGCTGTCAGAGAGGCTGGCCTTGCACCTCTTGTTCTCCTCCTCCTCCTGCTTGCGGAGGGCCAGGCTGGCAGGCTGATGACGTGTTCGCAGTGCCCAGGCAAGGCTAGCCGAGCTGGGAGGGGCCACACACGGAAGCCCCCGTGGGCCTGGAGGACCAGGACCCCTGCTGTTTTCACTGAATCGCTCGGTGCCACGCAGGTACGCTGTGGTCTGGCTGTAGGGGCCGTCTGAGTGGGCCCCTGGCGGCTCCACACACTGGGTTTCTGCTTCCACACTGGGGACAGGAGGATGAATGAAAGGGGAAAGGGCTTGATAAAAAGGGGACATACATTACCCCAGTAATCTCCAGCCCTAAACGATCTCCAGCCCCAAACACAGATGTATTGTCACTAATAGGTAAGTCACTTACATGTAGATATTAGACCGACGTAGCAGAAAACTTCTCCTGCTGGATCTCATGATGGAAGAGGACCAAACCTACACACTCACACTGGCACTTTGTACTTAGCATCTCATCACAAAAAAAGATCCTAATTGACTCCAGCTATTCTAAATAGTTGTTTATGTGCTTCAACCCTTTCAGTCACACCGATGGTAATAAAACAACATGTGATCAGAGATATTCCTCCAAAACAATGTTCCTTCCACTGGAGCTGACAGACTCACGTGAAGTTTCCTGGCTTGTGAACTAAAGTTCTGCAGGTGACAGGGTCTCTGCCCTCTCTCTCTCTCACTCTCTCTCTCGTTCTTTCCTTCTTTCTTTGTCCAGGCCGGAAACTCCCTGTGCAGTTAATGTACTACTGAGTATTTCTTTGTCTATATAGCAGTGAGTCTCTCTCTCTCTCTGTTACACTGAAAAATAGCCATAAACACACTCCACTGCCACATGCCACTAACTCCATATCTGACCGGAAAGACCAGGTCTTTACAATAAGGTCCCACGTATGCATGCAAAGGACTTTACTTTTCACAAATAATGAAACAAACACTTATACATATAAACGTTAACTTGTCCCACTAGGCCTGTACAGTACTACAACACACGTGTCTGATGTAGCCTACACAATGAACTACTGCACAGAAACAGCCTAAACAAGCAGTCTCTCATACAGTAAAGCCCAACAGTCTTCTCAGGCCTGATCTACCATGTAATCCAACAGCTACTCCACTGTCCTGCTCTTTATCCCATGTAGCAACAGTCAGCCAGTCCAGTCAGCCAGTCAGTGAGTCAGTGAGTAACCACTTCACCACAGTCGTATGCCCCTGCCTTGACTTCCTTCCCTTGCCACACCCTCTCTTTTCAGGCGCTGCCCTCTGGTTCTTTCTCACTCCCTGAAGAAAACATAATGACAGAGCAGAGGCACAGGGAAACTAAAACTGGCAGTACGCAAATGTATGTGGTGAAAGCTATATTCAGACTATGAGGCAGGAAAACGTCATTGTAAAATGCCTAAGTGGTTACAACATGTTCTGTAGGACTAGGGTACAACAATTTGGAAAGATATGTTCTTTCTCTCTCTTTTTGGTCCTCCCTTGTTCCTGTTTATCTCCTTCTCTTCCCCTGAGAAGCAGTGGTTTCCTGTGTTGTTGTGGAGCTGACAGAAAATATATGACTGTGAAGAAGGAACAGTTTGGAGGGTTCTGGAAACAGAACACCAATGATCCTTACACAGCCACAGTAGACACATTTAGTTAAGGTTGAGAATACTATGTTATTTGTGCAATAGCAACAGAGTGTTGATGTTACAACACCTTAGCAATCAGAACATCAGGGGAGAGGAAGTTGTGTACACACGTCATAGGGGTTTTTAACAGCATTTCCTGTACCGAGAAATAAACAGTTTTCTCTGATAAAGAGGGTGGAACAATACTGTGAAAGGCCGTTTGAACACAGGGAACCATAGCATGTTATGTAATAACAACAGGAATCACTCTGGAGCCAGCTGTACAGCAATACATCTCTGACCACTGCTGGAAAGTTCACCTCACTGCAGCTCAGTTCAGTTGGGATGTGGATTTTGTTACTTGAGAAAAGGTAGTGGCCAATAAGTGTACATGAGTTACATTTATACTATACTTCACATTGATGTACATTGTGTTTGAACTATAAGAGGTACTGTATTGATGCACCTTGTGTTTGAATTATAAGAAGTACTGTATTGATGCAACTTGTGTTTAAACTATAAGAGGGACTGTTTTGATGTACCTTGTGTTTAAACTATAAGATCTACTGTATTGATGTACCTGGTGTTTGAACTATAAGAGGTACTGTATTGATGTACCTTGTGTTTGAACTATATGATGTACTGTATCTAAACTGTATCAAAACTTCCTTTTACTCTATTTATGTTTGACTTCACTAAGAATTTAATATTCTTCAGCAGCTCTGTACCGATCTCAAGCGTTGCTGAAATCCACCCTCTACCTAAACATCTCCACTCTACTTATAAATCATATTTTTCTGGATGTATCATCATCTCTCACTCCAGCTTTTCTAATCTCCCTTTCTTTCTCTACCCCCGCATCCTCACAAATGGAGAAACTGAGAAGGAGGAGGGGGTTGCATAGTGACGGTTGCTGTGAGACCTATGTGGGCGGAGAGGCAGTTGATGGGATGAGGAGCATAGTTGCCATGACGACGGGTTGACCGCTAACATCGTTTAGGTGGGTGTAGATGCATTGTGGGCTGTGAGTGACGGACAGTCATCATGACCATAATGCTACAAGTGTGTGTTACAACGAATCTACTCAGTGTTTATACATACAGTCACATAACCACAAGCAGAGACTAAACTCACACACCCAGTCTGTATTGCAGGTCTGTGTTCGCTTTTACTGTATAAATAGTCTGTGACTTACCACAGTGCACCACGAGAACCAGCGCTCCTTTTAAGGAGTGGAAAACATGGACAGTTTGGACACAGAAGTTGGTGACAAAGCCACACAGTTAAACACCAAAAGATAGGGACACCACGCTGGCTGCCACATCACACAGGAGGACACAGATGGCCTTTTCATGTCTGTCTACCAGCCATATCTAAACATAGGTTGCATAATAACACACATGAAATAACAATCTAAGGTTTCTAGGTTATTAAAAATGTTTTCTGTTTATTGTTTTAAGTGTAATAGCCAACCAAAGAGCTGATTGCTGAGTTGCAGCGGTCAGTGAAAATCAGTAAATAGGCCTAGACCCAGAGGTGCAACCTTCACTTGGAAATTCTGAAATTTGTATCCCCCCGTTTTAAAATTGGAATGTGATACAAAACGAGCCAACGGTGCGCTTTAGGACCATGCGGACGCCTCCGAACGGTCAGGTAGGCTGTTTGGAGTGTTTATCTGACTGTACCCCCCCACTTCTAAAACCAAAGTTCTGCCCCTGGCTAGGCCTATCTCAATACTTCAAAATACAATCGTAGGAAAAACATAGTTTAGAAAGCAAATGGCTATTGCTGAAAAGAGCCCCAAACACTAAAAATACTAATCTGCTTCTTGTTATCTACATTCTCAACACCCAATTTTGCAAACGGCCATTTTCCCTGTGAGTGCAAGCATATTCACTGTCATTATCATCAGATCAGTAGACCTACTACTGGAAA